>BSBK01002536.1:0-430000 GCA_027943335.1 Chamaecyparis obtusa
TACTATATAACCCTAAAACTTGGTATTGAGAAACACATTAGTTTCAATTTTCAAGGGTTGGGAGTATGCATATGAACTTATTTGTAAGGGACAAACATAATCACAATGTGAATTCTCATTAGATTAATAGGATAGGCAAGCGTATTATGGGGTTTTGGTGACTTTTATGCTTACATGGAACTCTATTTTTTCGCAAAAACTTAGAGCTCTAACACCTTCCTCCTTATCTTTTTAGAAAGAAAAGAACCCAACACATCTTCCATCCTCAAAATAACAAAAGTATTGTCAATGACCACAACAAGAGAATTTCACAATTCAAGCAAAGAATAAAGAAAGATCTAACATTTCTCCTTCGCATCCATATTGACACCTATGGATGCCAATTAAGCGACCACCTTATTGAATGCTTCTAGATTCTCTATAATTTTTTTACCCTCTTCCTTTCTTGAGGATTATAGTTTATTCCTTGAGAAAATATTGTTATCTAATGATTTGGCTTGATACATCTCACTAAGATTCTTCCATAGATTCTTTGTAGATGACTCTTCACGAACATTGATTAAAATAGATCTACAAGGAACAAATTTATTAGACCCTTGGCTTTATGGTCCATTACAACATGTCTAGAAGTGTTGTTTGGATCGCTATGTATCATGACCTTCTCATCAATAGTATCCCACATATATTAATCTATTATTAGATCCTCCATCTTCAACTTCCATGACTCAAAATTATTTATAAAGTTCTCTACCTCTATGCTTTGTGACAAACTATCCATTTGAAAATTCTTGTAATAAGATCATAAACTATCTTCTACATAAGCCCCCTCTCAAATTTGGATTGGTTCCAAAAACTGAACAACCCACAATGGTGATCATGATCTAATACCACTTGTAGGGAAGTTAAGTAGTGAAATAACTTAATGAAATTAACATAAAATGCATACAACATAATTATTTACGTGGGGAAAGCCCTTTCAACAGAAAAAATACATACTCTAAAAGTCATCCCATATATTGTTCAAAAATCAATAAAATATTACAATATAGTTATTGAGAAAGATTCTCTTGGGAGTACCAATAAACAAAGATCTTGACGTAAGTGAATAGCTATAAGAATCTTACACACACCCTCCATCTCATGGGCTTAATATATAGGGGATACAATACATGAAACCTTCAAATGATATTACAAAAACATGGCCTAAAAACCACTTATAAAGTTGTTCCCAATTTATCTCCAATCAAAGATGCACTGCACGATGTGTCAATACACCCAACAACACATGTTACTCTCTTTAACAACTCATTTATGTGTTCAACACATTCTTTTATATTTCCTATTTTAGGAGACCAAACTTTCAGAGCCCATCACTTTTGAACCAAGTGTCCTATTGATGAATTGTTTAAAGCACTAAAAAGCTTATAATGTACTCTATTGCCTTATAACCCACTAAGTCGGTTACCTACATTTTTAGGTCATGTCAAAGCCTCTAAAATATTAAAAATTAAAATTAAAAATTTTCTTTAATAATTTTTAAAAATATAAATTATATGGTTACAGGCCGCACTCCTCATTTCTCTCCAAAAGGAAAAGAAAAACAATTGGCCGAACATGCATTTTCTTACTATGGATTGTAGGATATTTACAGTGGACCTAATCATGTGATGCATAAATACTTAAGGGAAGATGAAACCTATAATGTTCTTAAAGCCTATTATTTGTTAGTTGCATTTTAATTTGTACATTTTCAGTCATACTTGTTAATCAGAGTAGCTCGTCTTTCATTTAACTTCTTTAGTGTAATGCATGGTTAATGTAAGTTGAAAGTTAATCTCTTGCATAGCTAATGTAGGTTTAGGTAGTTAAGATTCTTATGGTAATCCTTTTGTTAATTGGTTATTTTTAGTTAATTTTGTTAACACTGATTATGTCACACACAACTATACTATTTACCCGCAACTAAAGTTGTATATGTTAGGATTAGTATAGGATGCTTTAATGTACTTGTTTCAGTTCAAGAGTTTTGTATTTTGGTAGGTGCCAAATTGGTTGTGTTTCACATATAGTGAAGGTGAAGTCTAAGAAAACACATCCCTATTCCATAATTAAATGAGTTTCCATTAGGATGAAAGGTTACTTAATCAAAGATTAATCGCTTCATTAGGATAGTGTATTGTGTTGAAAACACCTACCAATCATCCTTAATGAAAACTAATTAGTGTATATAGATATTTATTAGATAACATTGTTATAGTATTCCTTGATGATATCTTGATGTACTTAAAAAATGTTGAGGAGTAAGATAAGAATTTTAGGATATTATTACAATACTTTAGGGAGTGCAAACTTTTTAGTAAGTTATTCAAATGTACCTTCTATAAAGACAAGGTGCATTACCTGGGTCATATCATTTCACCAAAAGGGATTGTAATAGATCCAAATAAAATCAAGACAATTGAATGGCCTGCACTGCAAAGTATAAATAAAGCCTGAAACTTCACGGGACTTGCATGATACCACAAGAAATTTATAAAAGGATTTACTAAAATTTCAACATTGTTCACTCCACATCAAAATAAAGGGAAAGAATTTGAGGGGAATGACAAGTGTGAACAATCTTTCCATATTTTAAATTTAAAGCTCACTAAAACTCTAGTTTTTACTATACTCAGATCAAATGGACAATTCACAATGATGACAAATACATCAGAAGAAAGTGTATGATTATTGCTAATGCGAGATGAGTAAGTTGATATAGTATGTGTAATACCCCAAAAATGGGCTATAAGTTCATTAATCTCCTACATCTTCAATTCGAATGAAATCAACATCAAAGTCCTAACCTAAGGCACATCTAACATCATCGAATCATAATTGATTATCTTAAATTCTGCATCGGGGAATATTCCTAATTATCTTAATTATCTTTAATTTAATGATTATTTGGCGATAAATCACATTTATCCTAAGTTTGATTAATTGAATATTTTCATATTTAATTAATTAGATTTAATATTTGCCACTTAATTGTGTAATTAAATTTAATTCTATCTATTATTAATTGCATTATTTAATTTTGACAATAAATCAAAATTTCTATCTTTAATTGATTAAATTCTTATTTAATTAATTAAAGCATGTTGTCATTATTTAATAATATAATTTTTAATAAAAGTTTGAATAAATAGTTAATTAACCCATAAATTAATTATTTATTTACAAAAATCAGTTGAGTTGAGGATAAATCACTTTATTTATTTATTTTATTCTTAATTATTATGCATATTCAAAAGAAACAGTTAAACTCCCAATCAGAAAATCAATGCAAGTTATTGACTTTTTGGAACTCAACATCCTTTTGGAGTTCAAAAAGCTGATCTAAACTCTAATTTGAGTTAAAAAGCTGTTTTTGCATGATTTTGAGAATTAACTATCTTTCATGATCAGATAACTCAAAAATCAAGATGAGTTAATTTGAGTGATTTATGGCTTTTCCCATGCACCTCCAAAGCCCTGGATTTCTATAAATTAAGGCTTTAGCTCTTCACAATCATCTCATATTTTGCACAATCACGCTGGAGAATTAGAATTGAAGAATCAAAGCTCTTGCGAATCGACATCTTTGTGAGATCAATCTTATTTTTGCATTCATATCATATCAATTTATCATTCTTATTGCATCATAAAATATCAAAAATATAGATTAATTGCATTTATTCCATATCTAGAATTGCATTCAAATCCTTCGTTTAGGTGTCATCTAGGTCACTGATCTCGATTACAATCTGAGAACATTAATCTCGCACCTATTAGAAGGCAGTAAATCGCTTGGTTAGTTTAGTTTTCAATTTTGCACGATTTTGATTTTTGCTAACCTCTAATGTTTTACTGAGTGTTGTGTCTACAGATCAGGTACAATTTTCACACACACATTTCTGGCGCCCACCGTGGGGCCCTGAAACGGGTTTCCAATTCAATTCTTTCAATTTCTATCTTTTTATCCTCGGGATCTGTGCAAAACTGCAAATTTTAATTTTGTCCGTACATTTGTCGTACGAGTTTCTGACAAATGTCGTATGGGAGCATACCCACTGTTGTATGATACTCTACCCACTGTCGTACGACAGTCTAGCGGATCGCGACTCATTTCATTTCATACCCACTGCCATTTGAGAGATAATCTGTCGTATGGTAGCATACCCAGTGTCGTACGAGTTTCTTAACTGTCGTCTGAGAGAATACCCATTGTCGTACGAGTTTTCGTACCAGTTTTGACTGTCGTTTCATTTTTCAGAGCAGAGTATCAGATTTGATTTTTATATTTCGGCTAACTGCTAATTTTGACAATTGAAATTCTCTATTTTTGATTGCTCCCTGCTGGTTTTGATTGGGAAAAGTGCAAGAATTGCTAAAAATCAGGTAAAATCTACTAAGCGCGTCGCGAGGATCACCAGGTATTCTCCTTCATCTAATAACATTTTGATTTGGGCTTAAAATAAATCTCTTATGTGTCTAGCTTGTGTGCGTCTTCTCATGCTTTTATTCTACACACTTGCATAATTTGATACTAGGTTGTGATCCCTTAAGGATTCATTAAGTAGTCTTAGGATACTTGTGATTGATCTTGATTTCTATCTTGGGTTATTGGACTCGCTAATCCGCCGGCCTCTCATTTTCGCCCCGTGGTTGCAATCTCAGCGCCATAAAGGGGAGGGGTCAACAGGACAGAAGCGTTAAATGTTCCACTTGGCAACCCTTTTGTGCTTTTAGGAACTCACTTGTTTTCTAAGTTGGGGACTCATTTTTAGCTTGTGTGAGGTGTTAAGTGTTCCACCTTGTGGACTCATCTCATATTTGCTTTAAGTGTTAAGTGTTCCTCTTTCTACTTTTTGAATGCTTTTGGTAGATTTACTTTCGGAACATATATCTGTGCTAACATAGTAATTAGGCCCTATGAACACTATTCGTGATTCTTGAGAGATTGGATTCCTAGCGAAATCTTTCTTGACAACGGAATCCTTGTAGGTAGGGAGGATACTTAGTGCGTTTCACATTCAACTTGGTTAGTGAGTCTTCTCTTATTGATCGACACATTCTCTCTCTGGAGAGGTTGATAGATCACGTGGGGTTGATATCACGAGCTTTGGTGAATCAAAATTGGTTAGTGCGTCTTCTCTTATTGATTGATACATTCTCTCCCTAGAGAGGTTGATAGATCACGTGGAGTTGATATCACAGACCTTGGTGGAACAAAACTTTGTCTTAGCGTGTCGGATTAATCTGCTTGCTTTGTTTGGGTTAAAAGTGAAGAGGTGTCAAAACCTTGAATCTGGAGCCAAGTCCCCTTGTGGTATACTATTGTGAGTCATCTTTAGAGAGGGTTAACCATAGCGGACAATCCCTTCACAGGGCAAACTGCATTGACGGAACCTCAAGCGGTAATAGCCATTTTCGCCATGGTAGTGACAGCCGCTATATAAATGTCCTTGTGGAAGAAATCTCCACGGGTATGGTTCATTGTTGGGTTGTCAGATCTCCCTAGCAGCTCTTGAAGATTAACTTCTCGGACTGTGTCAAAACCCTGGTGCGCCGGGATTGGAGTTCACCCCTTTGAATCATAAAAGTTACAGAGTCAAACCATTACTAAAAACCCTAGAGAGGCCAATTTTTCACTTTCAGGTATATGTGCGTTATTGCAAAACTTTTTCAGAACATACACAATTAGTACTCTCAGGGATTAGCACAATTTGGTCACTTGATTGTTCATGCGCAAGGTTGCTTTTGCCCTTGTTCATTATTTTCAGACGTGCTTGGAATCACTTGCTTGCTGTTCTGCGTGCTTATTTATCTACTTGGCTATTAAAAATGATCAAATCTGGTATAACCTTCAAAATCTAGACAGTACAATTTGCAAACAATCCAAAACTGAAAACCTTAAATTTTGCAAAAATTGACGTAAAGTTCTTTCTGGAGTCAAAAGTCATTTCAAGAAGTCAAAAGTCGTATGACTTTTTGTCAAATGTCATTTCAGTAAAGCCCATATGTCGTATGATTAAGAACCCAGTGTCGTACAAGTTTTCAAACCAGCAAAATTCAAGAAGCCAAAAATTGTTTGCAACTATCGTACGAGTTTTGTCAACTGTCGTTTCATATCTACCCAACTGTCGTACGAGTTTCGCAACTATCATTTCATTTATACCCAACTGTCGTACGAGTCTGCAGAGTGTCGTTTGGAAAAATTTGAGAAAGTTGTCAGAAATTGTCAAATTGCAAGATATCCAATGTTTCCAGCCTAGTTCCAGAATCTGTCAAAAATATCATTGTGTCAGGAACAGAGCAGTAGCTATTGAGCATTCTACCATTTTCTGAGTTTGATCTTTTGAATCTGATCTAGTCTTCTATTTGATCAATTTGAATCCTTTTTATCTCATGTCAAAACCTTGTCATAACTATCAATCTTCAATTAATCAATCTTCAAAAACAAACTAAGTGTTGAGAACTCGTGTCCGCTATCTTTTGGGCGATCTATCCCATACATCCAAGGCACAGTTTCCTTCACCCACATCTCATCAGATCTTCAAAACTATCATAATCTTGACAAGGTTGCGTCATCCAATTTTCTCGACTCAAATTGTTCTTCAGTTGTCTTCATCCTTTTCTTCTGTTTCATTCAAAGTTAATGGTGGAGACCAGAGCTTCTTCACACAAGAAATCAGAAGAAACATCTCAGAACTTACTTTTGACCAATACCCCGGGTCCGACTCTTGAACAACTCATCAAGTCAGGTATCTACGAAGACGACGGTCTCGGTAACTTTCGATTAAAAACTGGTTACATACCTCCTCTATCAACTCACAGAGGTAATCAACAAACTCCTCCTCAATCTATTCCAGGGAGCCCAAAAACTCCTACCATGTCTCAAGCAGGGACAAACCATGGTTCTCTAGGAGGAGGATCCCAGGGACACCATTCTCAACATAATGCCGACCAAGACCCTACACCCTCTAAAATCCATCGGTGTCAGAATGACGATGAATTCAAAAGAATGATGAGGCATTTCTTGAAAATGGATAGAGAGGCATACTTTTTGCAATTAGCCCAAGAAGGAGCTAAACTTCCTCCTCACTTCAATGTCGAAGATATCATCATGCATGAGGAAGAAACTCTGATGACGGCCATAATGAACTAGCTGCACGCTATGCAGGTCAAAATGAATAAAATTGAGAAAGAGAAGGAACCCAAGGAATTCTCCATGGAGGCCCTTTGTCCTTTCCCTTTTGACAAAGACTTGTATATGCCTCCATTCCCAAAAAGAGTGGAGATACCAAAGTATGACAAATACGACGGACACTCTGATCATCAAGATCATGTCAGAGAGTTCTGTACGCAATCCATGGAATTCATGCATGAACCGACTTATCTAATGCATCTTTTTCCTAGATCCTTGGGAGGAGCATCCATTCAGTGGTTTTCAAGATTACCTTCTACGATTAAAACTTTTGAGGAATTGATTAAATTGTTTTATCAACAATATTTCTACAATATTCAACATCCGATTACCATGATCGATATCTGTAACCTCAAGCAATATCCAGGGGAATCATTCCTAACTTTTCTCAAGAGGTGGCGAAAGAAGTTTTCTTTATATGCTAGACCAATTCCCGAAATGGAGAAACTTGAAATCTTTATCAATAACCTTGTTCCAGAGCTCAACTATCCATTACAAAAGCAAGATCATGTATCTTTTGATAAAATGGTGGATAATGCAATCAAGATTGAGAAAGTACTTGTCAAGAAAGGAGAAATCACACTTCAAAAGGACAAGTCTGAATCAGGATCTAGCTCAAAAGATAAAAACAAGAGCTGGAATAGAAACAAAGGTATCGTCTCTGACGGTGTTTTTGACACTATCCACACCCCATCAAAGGCACCGGCCTACAATCTCACCCTTGTCACCAAAGCCATTGAAGCTTCAGAGCAAAAATCTACTGAACCATCTCCAAAGAAGCCATTCAAACGATGGGATAATAAATGAAAGTTTACTCCCCTGGGAGAATCTTTGGAATCTGCTCTGAGGACCTTGATAGCTGATAACATGATCTCTTTACCACCAATCCGAAAACCTGATCCGGATCCAAAACCATATTGGTGGAAAGATAATGAATTCTGTGCTTTCCATCGGACTAAAGGCCACAAAACTAATGGATGCTTCCATTTGAAGCATACCATTCAAGACTTTATAGATCAAGGGGACATCACAATCGATAATCCTACCAGCAATAATGATCACACAGCATTTACAGAACCTTTTCCACAACATGGCAAGGGAGTTTCCACTTCTTAGCCTAACATGGGGGCAAAAGTCAACTATGCCTACCCTGGAAACGATGCTGTCATCAATATGGTGGAACCATGCCTCTCTAAGAGCTGTAATGTCATCACGATTGTACGAAGAGATAGAAATCATTCCTCAGCTAATGCAGTTACCAAATCACAAGCTCAGATGCATCTGAAAGGACAAACACCAAATTCATCTGATGTCCCTAAGATACCTTTCAATCTCACATCTGCTTCTAAACAGAAGGTTGCCTCGAAATCTTCCAATCCAAAGGATACCAGACCTACATCTTACAGCATCGTACAACAACTCCAGCATGCCAATGCCAAAATCTCTATGTTTGAGTTACTTCGAATATCTCCAGCTCACAGAGATATCCTAGACAAAGCTTTGCTCGGCTCTAATGTTCCTGATGATCTAGATCTAGACAGGTTCCAGACTATGGTTGGTCATCTAACATCTCCGCAATATATCTCCTTTTCAGAAGAGGATGACAACTCCCTAAGTCACCCATATAATCAGCCCTTGCACATAGAAGTCTTGATCCAGAACCGTCGAGTCAAACGTGTGTTGATAGATGGGGGCACAGGCCTCAACATTTGTTCTTACAACTTAATCACACAGTTGGGATTCTCAGAGATGGCTATTGATCCTCGAAAGAAGATCACCATAAAAGCCTATGATGAACAAGAAAGAGCTTCTAAAGGCACCATTGTCTTGCCCATCCGGGTGGGTCCAGTCATCAAAGATACCACATGTCAGGTGCTCGATCTACCATTGGCTTACAATATCCTTCTAGGGAGACCCTGGATACATGAAATGCAAGCTATTCCTTCGACATACCATCAATGCTTGAAATTTCCCTATGAAGGAGTGGAGGTTACTATCCCAGCTGATCTGAGTACAACTTGCAATACATTGAAGGAAAGTGCCGATAAACTTGTTCCCAATAATAGAGAATCTTCCATCCAGCAACAAAATGTGGCTTCCACATCTAAGATGGACGACATTGCTAAAGAGATCAATATCAAAGAAAATGGGATGGGAGAATACACTATAGAGCCAGTCTTGTCTCTGACATCTCTCCCAATCTCACCTAAGTTGTATGGCCAATCCTTGAAGCAGTCTAAATCAGAACCTAAGGAACCTATGGAAGCATACAAAAGACATTTTGTGGTAGAGCAAGTATCTAAACAAGAATTTGAAGAGGATGAAGCTGTGCTGGCATGGCTATATAAAGAGGATTCTGAATCTAAAATTGTTCAACCTAGTGAATCTATAGCACCTACAGTCCCTTCTAATTCATATGGTCCAGGAAACAAATTGATAGCCAAGATGGGATATTCCGGTCAAGGACCTCTAGGAATTAGGGGAAAGGGTCTTGTGACCCCCATTTCACATATTGGTCAAGCCAAAAAAGATACTGGTGGCATAGGGTTTAAGAAGAAACCCTATCATCTCAGAGGTGGTTGTTCTCATGTCATAGAATAAATTGCACCAGGAGAACCCCTTCTTAAGAAAGAAGAAACATAACCCTCTAATGATGATTCAAATAGCTCTGAGCTTATCCCCTATGAAAAATGGCCTAAAGAGATCAAAGATCTTCTTGATGATACAGATGATCCTATCAAAAGAATTAATGTAGTAGAAACACAAGAACCTACTGTAGCACAAGAGATGGTTGCACCACAAGAACCAACTAATCTCGAAGGTGATCAAACTGATCAAGAAGAAGGGGGTAGTTATTCTGACACTGATTCCCATGAATATGAATTCAAGTCAGAGACTGAGGGTAATCCTTCTTGGGGTATTCATCCTGATTTCACACATTTTCTAAGATTTCCTAGAGATTCTGAATCAGAAGATGAGTCAAATGATTATGAATGGGGTGCCATTCTAGAAGAAGATAAGCTTATAACAGAGAAATCTATTGATGTTATTCACCAATATGTCTCTCAACCCAACGTAAGTTTAGAGCGAAATAATGAACTTAACGTGTCTGATCCACCTATGGCTGAAGAAGACTCCCATGATGACGTTGAGCCTATTCATGAATTGAACATTTTGAGCTGTAATATCACCTTTGAACTTGAGCGTCGGGTTAGGACCAATGATGACATATCCACATCCGTAAACACCATATCCCAAGCCTTTCCCGCTTTGACTATCCAACGCCCTGATCTTATCGACCAAACTTCCACAAACCCAAACCATGGTATGTATACCTTCCCAAATGACTATGCCCTTGCCTGCTACCTCAATGCAGTTGAGCCTATGAGTACTTCCATCAATGAACCGAGCGTCAGCATGACTGAGTCGGACATCAAATATCTTAGTTAGAAAAACAAGAGTAAAAAGAAAAAGAAAAAGAGTTCTGAGGGTGAAAACCACTTTGTGGCAGTCTCAGAACCGACAAAAGTAAAAAGAAAAGATGTATCTGAAGGTGAAAACCTCTCTAAGGCACCTAAGGATGAGATATTTGATGTCCTTCCGAGTCATTTACAGGATAGATCTCCAGTTCTGATTGAGCCAACTCAATCCATCAATTTGGGTACAACAGAGGAACCACAATTGGTACATGTAGCACAATCTCTATCAGACGAAGAGAAACAAAACTTCACTACCTTCTTATCAGAGAAAAAGATCAACTTTGCATGGACATATTCAGATATGCCAGGATTGGATCCCAATCTCATTATGCACCATCTATCCATTGCTCCCAGAGTAAAACCAATCAAACAAAAATTGAGAAAGATGCATCCTCATGTTGCACTCTTAGTCAAAGCAGAACTAGAAAAACTCCTAAAAGTTGGATTCATCCGTGTCATAGACTATGCTGAGTGGATTTCCAACATTGTACCTATTTCAAAACCAGATGGTTCAATCAGAGTGTGCACGGACTTTAGAGATGTGAACAGAGCATGCCCTAAGGATGACTTTCCACTACCTAACATTGATATGATAGTGGACATGATTGCGGGCTATGAAATGTATTCCTTAATGGATGGCTTTTCTGGATACAACCAAATCAAAATTGCTCCAGAAGATCAAGAGAAAACAGCTTTCACATGTGCGTGGGGAACTTTCTGTTGGAATGTTATGCCATTCGGACTCAAAAATGCTGGAGCTACATATCAAAGAGCAATGACATCTATTTTTCATGATATGATGCATAGAACAATGGAAGATTACGTAGATGATACCTTGGCAAAATCCATGATTAGAACTGACCATCTAACAGACTTGAGCATGATCCTCGACAGAATGGAAAAGTTTAGTCTTCGACTAAATCCTAAAAAGTGTGCTTTTGGAGTCACTTCTGGAAAGCTCCTAGGATACATCGTCTCCAAGAAAGGCATTGAAGTTGATCCAGCTAAGGTCAAGGCTATAATAGAGATGCAACCTCCCACAAATATCAGTCAAATGAGGACGTTGCAAGGCAAAGTTCAATCTATCAGAAGATTCATATCACAGCTAGCGGACATCTCACAACCTTTTACAAAAACATTACATAAAGGTGTGACCTTTGCATGGAATGAAGAATGCGAGAACAACTTTAAACATATCAAGAAGTATCTATCAAATCCACCTATATTGATGCCTCCTATTCATGGGAAGCCATTAATATTATATGTCTCCGCAACAGATACATCACTGGGGGCATTGCTAGCACAGCATGATGAGAACAAGAAAGAAAGAGCCATCTACTATATCAGCCAAACTTTAGTGGCCTATGAGAAGAACTACTCAATGATCGAGAAGGCATGTCTAGCTGTGATCTTTGCATCACAGAAATTGAGACACTACATGTTAGCTCATACCACTCATTTGGTAGCTAAAATTGATCCACTGAAATATCTCCTAAGCAAAGCTGCCCTCACAGGTAGACTAGCTAAATGGGTCATGCTCTTGAGCGAATTTGACATTGAATATGTTGAAAGAAAAGCTATCAAAGGACAGGTCATTGCTGATCAATTAGCTGAAGCACCACTGTTTGATGATACACCCATGCAAATGGAATTTCCCGATTCCTCTATCATGCACCTCTCTTCTAGAGCATGGCAGTTATTCTTTGATGGCTCCTACACACAGAATGGATCCGGAGCAGGCATATTGTTCATTACTCCTCAAGGATACTCGATACCCAAAGCATTCAGATTAAAGTTTCCTTGCACAAACAATATTGCTGAATATGAGGCACTTCTCAATGGTATGAAAATGGCAATACAGTGGAGAGTTACAGAGATGCACATTCATGGAGACTCACAACTGGTCATCCACCAGGTCAATGATGTGTACCAAACCAAAGATGAAAATCTCATTCCTTACAAGAGAATGGTCGATGATTTAAAGAAATACTTCATCTCTGTCACATTTGAGCAAATACCCAGAACGGAGAATAAGGCTGCTGATGCAATGGCAACATTATCTACTCTTTTACAACAGCCTGAACATGAACTACGGTACGAGTTCCTGGTGGAAGCCCTATCCTATCCTACATATGACTCCCCTGAAACCCGCATGATCTGCACTGTTGTAGGTTATGACTCATCTCGCTACAAAAATTTGTTCTCCTATCTCCACGACCAAATCATCCCTGACTCCTTTAACCATTTTGAGAAATGAAACCTTATCCGATCCGCATCCCGATATGTCATCATTGGTAATGATCTGTACAAACGAGGTCTAGATGGTACACTGCTTAGATGTTTACAACGGGAAGAGTCTCAACGTGCATTAGAGGAAGTCCACGAGGGTATATGTGGGTCACACTCGAATGGCTTAACGTTAGCTCGAAAACTTATTAGGGCTGGGTATTATTGGCCTGAAATGGAAAAAGAAGCTATTAAATTTGCTAAAAACTGTCAACAATGTCAAGTACATGGCAACTTGATTCATGCTCCAAGGAGAGATCTGATTCCCTTTACTACACAATGGCCTTTTCAATAATGGGCATTTGATCTCATAGGTGCTATCCATCCGCACTCTTCTAATGGACATACCCATATAATCACAGCTACAGATTATTTTACAAAATGGGTAGAAGTAGTTCCTCTAACACAAGCAACGGGGAAACAGATCTCTATGTTCATCCTGAACTACATCATTTGCAGATATGGGATCCCTCACTCTATAATCACAGATAACGGGGGATAATTCAAAAACAAGGACCTAGATGACTTATGTGCCAAGTTCAAAATTACTCAACATTGGTCATCTATCTACTATCCTCAAGGGAACGGACAAGCTGAGGCTTCAAACAAAAATCTCTTGAAGATCTTGCACAGAACAGTGAATAAAACAGGAAGAGACTGGCATCTGATGATCAATCCAGCTCTCTGGGCATACAAAACTAGTATCAGAATGCCTACAGGGGCTACACCTTTTGCTTTAGTTTATGGGTCTGAAGCGGTACTGCCTATTGAGGTTGAAATCCCATCACTCAGAATCAAAATGCATGGACTTGTCACTGATGAAGACTACAGAGTGTCGAGGTTACAAGAACTTGAACTACTAGATGAGCATAGACAAGCAGTGTATGATCATCTCAGAGTGTATCAGAAAAGAATGTCTAGAGGCTACAACAAGAAAGTCAGACATAGAGAATTTCAGGTTGGCGATCTAGTGTTGAGAGAAAATCCTAAAAATCAATCACATCGAGAACGCAAGGGGAAGTTCGAACCCAATTGGTTGGGTCCCTTTGTTATCACTGCTACTTTTGGTTCTGGTGCCTATCAACTCTCAACCACTGAAGGAGAACAACTCCGAGAACCAATCAACGTTCTCCATCTGAAAAAATTCTATGCCTAAGGCATTCAGTGCTTGGTAAATGTCCTGAAAAAAATCTTAAAAATCAGAAAAAGTCCTGAAAAAATGAACATCTTGGTGAAAACCTAGCAATAGGCACCTTGATGATTCACAAAAAAATCAAAAAATATCAAAAGTACAAAAAAATTGAAAAAATGAAAAATATAAAAAAAGAAAAAAAAAGAAGAAAAAGTGCCTTGGTGAAAACCTGGAAACAGGCGCCTTGGTAGCAAAAATAGAATCTCTACCAAGATGGTGAAAACCCGGAAAACGGGTGCCACTTGTTCCAAAATGCTCCATCTATCAGCACAATCTTGGTCTTTCCCAGCTTTCAGTCTTGCTTTAGTTTGTACATATCTCCCGGTTTGTTTCTGCATATCCTGGTTTCAATAAGTCGGTCTGTACACCAATCAGCTCAAGCGTCTATATCCTATCAATGTTCAAATTTGGGGGCAATCAATGTCATATCCTATGGTCTCCTATGTATCTTAGACATTTCCTATCCAGTCAGAGTCCTTTGAAGCTTCATTTGAGTCTGTCTGTCTGTCTTGTCTCCAGAAAGGATTTTGCATCTATAACAACGCAATCAAACATCAAACTCAAACTGAAAACAATCTGTGCTTTTCATGCTTTTATCTCCTTGTATGCTTACTGATTTGCATTGAGATTTTTGCATATTGTGTCCCTTTGAGCTCTTCAATGATGTCCTTTATAGGATTTAGAGAGTGATAACTGGGGGCATAATCTTTTCTTTGTCTTCTGCTTGTATGTGAAAATCTAACATCTTTAGAACTTCTGGATTGAAATGGTGTTCGACTGTAAGAGCCTCTATCTCGAATTGGATGGCCATGCGTACCTCGACCATTGATACCCAGACAATTCAAGGAAGTTTGATCTAACTATTATCTTTTTGAGTAAGTTCTTTCTCCTACTGTGGAACACAATCTTGCCTAAGGATGTGAACGATAAAGGGTCACTACGGGTAATTCACATTGGATTTAGAATGATCTCTTGACTGTTTGATGTGTTTGTAACGCAAGGCGTATTTAGGTCATCACGACATTTATGTTTTGATGCTTGTACAAATTGCTATATCAAAATGGACATGATATTCAGGTCATCCTGACGCTTATGCTTTGGTGCTTATATCTAATCCGACATTTTGAAAACAAAATCAATATTCATATATCCATGGTTGTTGACCAGTGGGTGTTGTATTGATTCTTGCGCATACAAATCGATATTCATATGTCTATGGTTTCATAACTAGTGGACATTGTATTGATTTATCCGGTTACCTAAAAGTTCAATGATGATAACAAATCGACATATGATCAATGACTAGGTCCTAGGGCTTAGAGTGCATTTCATTATTGCATGTCTCATTGCATTTTACATATTTGTATGATCTCATAATGACTAAATGAACTTCAAAAGCTTAAATGATTCTTTAATCACATCTTCAAATCTAACAAAAGCTGAACCTAACTCGAAGGTCTCTTAACGGAATCGCAAGCAATAATCCTCCTGGGTCAACCATCTTTTTGACATAAGACTGAGTACTTGTCTTCATCAACCTGCAAAACATATCATATGTATCGTTGCATTTACATATCATATCATAAACATTTATTGCATTACATTTACATCCATTGCATAAACATACATATTTCCATAATCACTACATCTACATAACATTCATACATATGAAAGAAATTATCGAATTGCATTGATCCATACATACATTCTACACTACTCATAGCATTCACATCACATGATATCATCATACGTAACAAAAATGACAAGTACACATGATGTCACAACCAAAAATATCGATCTCATCTATATATCAAAAATCTCAAATAGTCAGGGGTGCACTACTGGCACAGGGTACAAATGAATAAGCTCCGTAGAGCTATCAGACACAACGATGTATCAGTAAGAAAGTAACAAAAGATCAAGATAAGTCAACTGTCAGCATGCTCCTCTGCATCTGGTGGAGGAGGAGGAGGTGCATCTGGTATCACCTCCGCTCTCAGTGCCCTAGCTCCCTCTGATGCTGCCATATACTGAGAATAGGTAGGCACTCTCTGTGCAGCAGGGACTACTGCATAGTACGCAGATACATAATATGAGGCCCGCGCTGTCTGATGAATCACCTCTGCCTGTAATCTCTGTATCTCGGCACGCTGCTCTGTACGCTGCCTATTTGCCTCTCGATGCCTCTCCTCTAATCTGGCCTGCTCTATATTCAGGTCCCGGACCTGAACTGTAAGCCGTCTGATAATCTCGGCCGAAGTAAGAGGAACCGCAGGCTCTGCATCAGCTGCTGGCATATCTGTGTCCTGTGCTGGCTATGCTGGCTAATCTGCATGTGAAGGAATGCTCATCCTGTGCGCCTTACGACGTCTAACCTCAGCACCCAAATTAAATGTGTCATCCACACTGGTCCCACCTGGAAACTGCTCAGCTCCTAGAACATCATCTGCAGATCCTACTCCACCCAGTGTGCCACTCTCACCTCGACTCCGTCTCTGTGTGCCAGAAGATGTGCCCGCTGTAGATGTAGGAGGATGTGGAGGCCTCGCATGTCCTGGTACTCGCTGTAAAGGAGTCATAGCTCTCTGTCTCGGAGGAGTAGGCTGTACCACCTGTGGTCTCGGTCCTGCTCTCATAGGAGCCCCTGTAACATCCATCACCTCCTCCATGGAGGGTATCAGCTCTGTCAGATCAGAAAATTGGTGTACCCGATGATCAGCAAGCCATGCCACATATGCATCTGTCACCCCGGCATCAACAACCTGTGGAAGGTAGTCCCAATCCCTACCAATAATCCGGCTATACTCCTCAGCACATACAGTATAACTCAGCCGTGGTGCCCATCCGAGCCCTATCTCACGCACAATGCGGGCATAAGCAGTATAATCCTGCGGGACATCCTGAATGCGTCCATACTGACGCCAGACTCTGGTAATCAAAAATCTCTCCAAGACGGTGGAGGTCCGTCCTATCAATATCCTGCTCTGAAAAATGAATGACAACTGCTCTCTCGCAGTAGGCCAGGCCTCTATCTGTACATATGGTCTCCAGATCACAAAGGTCATGTCATCCAAGCATCGGCAGAAATACTCGATGTGACCCATGCGAACCTGAGTAACGTAGCCAGCATACGTATATATAATCGGCTCCTGTGGCTGTCGCTGACTTTGAAACACTGATCTCAAAACTGGGATATGCTCCCAAGCCCATATCTGTAGTACCACCGCTCCTGAAGCAAATGTCTTGCAGTCCCGATACACGACCTTGTGCATCTCGGAATACAAGTGCGCCAATAGACACTGACCCCAGGCAAGCTCAGTCGGTGTAGCCATCAAGAGTGCTACCATAGGTGCCCATCCCATCAAGAAGCCATTCTGCTGACGGCCAGGCATAATCAACTCTCCGATCATCCCCGCAATGATACACTCTAGACGATGTGTCTGACCATATCTCTACACTAGTGTCTCCCAAGATATAGACCTAGTGAGCTGTGTCTCATCACCGAACAGTCGTCTGAACGCATGCAGTCCCCTCGATCCTCCACTAACATACTCGGGACGTCGCGGAGCATGGAACGGAATGCGGAGAATCTTATAAACATCCTCAGGGGTCACAGTGATCTCCCCAGTCGGAAGGTGGAAAGTCTGGGTCTCAGAGTGAAACCTCTCAATCAGGGCAGTCAATAAACCATGATTTACCCTAATATCGGGTAAATGAATCAGGTGCTCAAATCCACAGGCAGCGAGATGAACCCTCATCGGGTCTGGCAAGGCAACACATAATCTCTGGGTGGCCGGATAAAAATGGCAAACATGTACGTCAGGATATGTAACCTAAATCATAATGCAACAGGGTGTTTTGTCAAAAATTCAGTTCGAAATAAGGCCAAAATATCAGAATGACACAGTTTTTGAAGTTTTAGAAGGTAGGGCAAAGTATCCGCAATCAGGCAAAAAGATAAGAAAAGTTTCATTTTTGACCTAAAACTGAGTTTTTCACATGTTGTTTTTCAAACGACATTCAAGACTGGCATGAAATGTCGTACGACATTCCACAACATACCAAACGACATTTTATAGTCGTATGACATCGCACTTTGATTCATACGAGTTTCAAGGGACTCGACGAAATGTCATATGACACAAGGGTCCCTATCATACGACACTTGGGCATGAACGAAACGACATTCTACATTCAAATGAAATGTCGTACGAGTCTGGATTGGGACTCGTACGAGTTTCTATAGATGCGAAAATTAAAAACTAAAAACGCGTATGAAAAAAATTAAAAATGCTATAAAACATCACAAACATGCATTTTCAGGGGGGAACAGAGGTCCACCTACCAGATGTCCATACTGTCGAGGTCTGTCATGTCTCCGGCTGCGCTCAAAACGGTGCGAACTCATAGGTACCTTTAGTTCTCGCTGGTCTGCCATTTTCTCGCTCAGAAGGCTCCACAGAATCTCTAAAGTCAAAGGGTTGAAATGAATTGAAAATTACCCTTTCGACCTTTATATAGCTTTTGACCTAATTTTTAAAAGTGCTTCGTTTTCTATGAAAATTGCACCCCTGGCTAATTTCGACGTTCTGAATTCATTTTCGAGATCAAAATTGAAATCTGAGATCGTTTATTATGTCAAAATCGCAATTTAAAATTTTTGGACCCAGGACGGTCTACTGCTTGCATAATCGACCTTCAATCATCACAAGGAATCCAGTATTCAACTCAACTAATTATCTAACATCAAACTATCGACATTTCAACTATGGTCACCTCATGGTTTAACCTAGTCAAATTCGGTCTCCAGGACCTCCAAACGATGCAGAATGCGTTCTCGAACGTAAATAACCACTTCTCAAATCAATTAACATGCTTCTAAACTATCAACGCTGACTTTTCTTATCAGATTTCAATTTTCATCCCGAAGGGGGCATGGTATTGCACATCATTCAAAGTCTGTAAATCAAAATTCTATCGATCAAATCTATCAATATCTTTCATCAGTGATCAAGACAACAATCACGTCTAGTCGCTGATTCATCAAAAGTCCTCATCGCTCGGGGCAAATCTATCATCACTTGGGGCATATCAGATTCATCGATCCATATCAATCTGGTATTCTCCTAATCTTGTAAACTGTATCAGTTTTTGCAACCATCAGATCATAGTGTTCTTTCCTTGGTTCTTCGACAACTAAAGGGTTTGGATGTGATACTTGCTAGTTCTGCTAAGACAATCGAGTCTAGAACAGGTCACTCACTTCTTATCAATCCTAAGGTTCGGAATCAGGCATTTTGACACTTTTTCGCAATCATAGGTTCATTTGCTGCTACAGTGAACATTATCTTTGGTCATTTAAGACCTATTATCTTCATATCAATTCAATATGATTCAACTCCTATCTCAATATCTTTCAATCGGTTTCTATCTTGAGATCGGTTTATCTTTCGCATCAGTTTCATATCTTTATCAAACACAGACTATCTTTGAACCACTGCGCTTCGCACAGTAATTCAAAGAGGGGCAAAATGTAATACCCCAAAAATGGGCTATAAGTTCATTAATCTCCTACATCTTCAATTCGAATGAAATCAACATCAAAGTCCTAACCTAAGGCACATCTAACATCATCGAATCATAATTGATTATCTTAAATTCTGCATCGGGGAATATTCCTAATTATCTTAATTATCTTTAATTTAATGATTATTTGACGATAAATCACATTTATCCTAAGTTTGATTAATTGAATATTTTCATATTTAATTAATTAGATTTAATATTTGCCACTTAATTGTGTAATTAAATTTAATTCTATCTATTATTAATTGTATTATTTAATTTTGACAATAAATCAAAATTCCTATCTTTAATTGATTAAATTCTTATTTAATTAATTAAAGCATGTTGTCATTATTTAATAATATAATTTTTAATAAAAGTTTGAATAAATAGTTAATTAACCCATAAATTAATTATTTATTTACAAAAATCAGTTGAGTTGAGGATAAATCACTTTATTTATTTATTTAATTCTTAATTATTATGCATATTCAAAAGAAACAGTTAAACTCCCAATCAGAAAATCAATGCAAGTTATTGACTTTTTGGAACTCAACATCCTTTTGGAGTTCAAAAAGCTGATCTAAACTCTAATTTGAGTTAAAAAGCTGTTTTTGCATGATTTTGAGAATTAACTATCTTTCATGATCAGATAACTCAAAAATCAAGATGAGTTAATTTGAGTGATTTATGGCTTTTCCCATGCACCTCCAAAGCCTTGGATTTCTATAAATTAAGGCTTTAGCTCTTCACAATCATCTCATATTTTGCACAATCACGCTGGAGAATTGGAATTGAAGAATCAAAGCTCTTGCGAATCGACATCTTTGTGAGATCAATCTTATTTTTGCATTCATATCATATCAATTTATCATTCTTATTGCATCATAAAATATCAAAAATATAGATTAATTACATTTATTCCATATCTAGAATTGCATTCAAATCCTTCGTTTAGGTGTCGTCTAGGTCATTGATCTCGATTACAATCTGAGAACATTAATCTCGCACCTATTAGAAGGCAGTAAATCGCTTGGTTAGTTTAGTTTTCAATTTTGCACGATTTCGATTTTTGCTAACCTCTAATGTTTTACTGAGTGTTGTGTCTACAGATCAGGTACAATTTTCACACACACAGTATGAATTGAACTATGCACTACACAACTCAGAGTTGGCTTAAATAGCTCGTACACTACATATATGGAGACATTATATCTTAAGGGAGTCATTTAGATTGAAGACATGCCACCTGGGACACAAGTATATCTTTACACAACCCAATCTCAGTGCTTAAAAAAGGAGATGGATATAGTTCCTCAATAAATATGATTTTGTGATTTAGTACATGAAGGAAAAGAAAAATAGATTAATTAATTCTCTTAGCTGAAAGAGACATCTAATAGTCACAATTACTATTGTAATCACTGAAAAATGGACAAAGACAATTAAAGGATAAATCAAGTCAAATCAAAGCAAATCCAGGATAAAATTGAAGTAATTGAATCACAATGCATAATTAGCCAATCAAAATTAAAATCAAGTCTTAATTCGAGATAAATCAAAATTGAGAGTGTTTTAATCAAATACAATCAAATCAAAGTACAATTAAATCAATTAATTGTATAGTCTTGGATTAAATCAAATTCAACCCATTCAAGGGGTACATGGCTAAAATAAATCAACTAAATCAATTAATAAATATCAATTACTCCCAACAACCACAATGGGAGGAAATTCAATCAACCAATGAGATTTAAGGAAAGGCATTCACATGGATCAAGCCAAATTCAATCTCAATCACTCAAAGTGAAAGAGAATCTTGACCATTGATCTTGTCTACTTGTCCCAAGCTTTGAGGACACAAACTTTGCATTGTCTTTAAAGGGTGGAACCAAGGACTCAACCAAGGATTAATCATGATCAACTGCACTACACCCCCTACCATTGGGAAAATCTATAAAAGGAAGACCAAAATCAATCATAATTAATAACCACACATCTGATAATTGCATTGAACCTCTTGCAATTTGAGCTTAGAAAGGCAATCTAGACTTAATTTAGCCTTCAAATTGGAATTGGAAGGCCTAAATTCATCATAATTAATAACCACATATCTTAGAATTGCATCAACATTTTATAGCTAGAAAGGCATTTAAGAGCTTAATTAGCATTACTTTGATCTAACTGTTAGCTTTATCTTGTTTATCTTATCAATTCTCATTCTAGGACTATCATTAATGGTAGTTTGCTGAGAGTTTCCATTAACATCCTTAGATAGAGAGCCATAGGATGCTCAATTGATCATTAATTTGCTAAATAGTTTCTTAATTGTGGTTTATTTAGTTTCTATTTCAATTATTGTCAATACTAATTCTATGAAGATACTATTTCTAGTATATAAAATGGCACCCACCGTGGAGTTATCATCATCAAAAGACCAAATCAAGATACATCAAATGATCAATGATATGATCAATGGTACATCATCAAAAGACCAAATCAAGATACATCAAGTAATCAATGATATCATCAATGGTACATCATCAAATTTCTTGAAATCTACATCAAATGTCCATCAATATATAATCAAAGTCTTGATCAACATCATCAAATTTCCATCAATATAATCAAAGTCTTGACCAACATCATCAATGTCTGAGGTATCCATCATCAAAAATCATACTCAATCTAATCATCAAAGGTACATCATCATTATCAAATGTCTAAATCCATCAAATCATTCATGATCCATCAAGGAAATCATCAATAATCAATCATGCTAATCAAATAGGGGCAACCTAATCCTGTTCATCACCTTCTCTTCTATCAATCCCTATTTTCCATCATGAGGAAATCCAATCAACTCTGTATCATCAAAACATCTAATCATGTATCAAATATCAATCAGTCAAATCATCCAAGTGATCATCTAACGTCAATCAAGTTATCCTATCATCCATTTGCTCATCTTGAGCGCATCAAATCTCCTAACTTTATATCGTGAGAAAGGAAAATCATCATTTTGTCTTTCTAGATCTTGAGAGCAAAATATCAACCCATCAAATTATCCTATCAGATTGACATCAACATCAACCAAGTGATTATGACTGCATCAAATGATACCAAACCATCATTAAATTATCTGGAGCATCAACAACATCTTATCAATCAAATCTTTTCTCATCAAATTCTCTCATGATCGGGGCATTTCCAAATTTCTATATCGGGAAACAAATCAAAATTTTCCATTCTCAACCAAATCATCCAAAATCATTTTGATTCATTTCCCGAGGGGGCATACCATTGGAAATAATCAACATCAGCAGCATCATCATCGAAATAGCAGATCGATCATCAAATCAAAGTGAAAGATTTTATCAGGAAATTTTTTCGTTAATCAATCGAATGGGGCATCACATCGAAATTAATCCTCAAATCAGGTATCGCATCAAAATATTTCATTAGAATAAAACATCGTATCAAGGATTCATCATCAGAACGACCATCAGAATCAAACATCATCATCAAAATAACCATCAAAGAGCAACATCAATTGAAGGAGCATCATCAAAATTGCATCAATTTCATATCAGATATCAAGGATTGACCATCGAAAGACATCAAACGAACATCAAAGAATCGACCATCAATGACCTTTCATTAGCAAGATCAGAGTATTATTTGAATCAACATACTTCACACGTCAACTCAAAGAGGGGCATTTGTAATCATTGAAAAATAGACAAAGATAATTGAAGGATAAATCAAGTCAAATCAAAGCAAATTTAGGACAAAATTGAAGTAATTGTATCACAATGCATAATTAGCCAATCAAAATTAAAATCAAGTCTTAATTTGAGATAAATCAAAATTGAGAGTGTTTTAATCAAATACAATCAAATCAAAGTACAATTAAATCAATTAATTGTATAGTCTTGGATTAAATCAAATTCAACCCATTCAAGGGGTACATGGCTAAAATAAATCAATTAAATCAATTAATAAATATCAATTACTCTCAACAACCCAAAAGGAGAGGAAATTCGGGCAACCAATGAGATTTGAGGAAAGGCATTCATATGGATCAAGCCAAATTCAATCTCAATCACCCAAAGTGAAAGAGAATCTTGTCCATTCATCTTGTCTACTTGTCCCAAGCTTTGAGGACACAAACTTTGCATTGTCTTCAAAGGGTGGAACCAAGGACTCAACCAAGGCTTAATCATGATCAACTCTACTACACCCCCTACCATTGGGAAAATCTATAAAAGGAAGGCCTAAATTCATCATAATTAATAACCACATATCTTAGAATTGCATCAAACCTCTTGCATTTTATAGCTAGAAAGGTATTTAAGAGCTTAATTAGCATTACTTTGATCTAATTGTTAGCTTTATCTTGTTTATCTTATCAATTCTCATTCTAGGACTGTCATTAATGGTAGCTTGCTGAGAGTTTCCATTAACATCCTTAGATAGAGAGCCATAGGATGCTCAATTGATCATTAATTTGCTAAATAGTTGCTTAATTGTGGTTTATTTAGTTTCTATTTCAATTATTGTCAATACTAATTCTATGAAGATACTATTTCTAGTATACAATTGTAAGGTCTAATTTGAGAAAACATGTGGCTCAAAATATATACAAAGATTAGCACTATTCTAGAGTGAATCTAGCCTTAGAGAATAAACCCTTTGACCCTCATTTTAATGGATATGTGTTTGAATTAGATATAATATTGAGATATTAAAATATAATGTACATTCAAAACTCAAAAGATCTAAGAAAATTGATTTTAGAAGAAATTTGGAAATTTGGGGCACCTTGGAGTAAGAAAAATGGTAGTAAAATTAAGGCCACTCTAGTTTTACCCGAGACTTAAGAAAGATGTGATTGAATTTGTAGCTTGATACTTCAAATGGAAATAATTCAAGGCCAAGCACGTGCATTTGGCATTGCCTTTGTACCCACATGCCATACTAGAGCATAAATGGAAAGTGATTAGTATGGATTTCATTCACGCATTGCCTATGTCCAAGAATGAGCATGATTTTATCTTAATTGCCATAGATAATTTGACCTAAAGGTAGTGCATTTCATTGCGATAAATATTAGCGATGACTTGTTGACCTTGTCTAAGAGATTTGTCCATTAGATCTTTTGTTTGTATGGAGTACCTGAGACAATCGTATTAAATATAGATAGTCACCTGGCATCTCGATTTGGGACAGCAATGAATGTAGCTTCAGGAGCAAGGTTAAAATTCAATTCAACATATTATCAATAATCACATGGTCAGACATGAAGAGTGAATTAGATAGTTGAATACCTACTTATATTATATCATATGGATCCTAGATACAAGTGAAAATAATATGTTCCATTGGTGGATCTTTCATATAACAACTCCTGCTATGAATCTTTAAGAATGACATCATTTGAAGATCTTTATGGGTGAAAGTGTTTCACATCTATCAATTGGGGTAAGATGGAAAAGAGAAAATCATACTTGGTCTAGATATTCTTAGAGAAATGAAAGAACAAATGAAATTGATCAAGGTAAGATTGAAGGAAGTGACAGATAGACATAAGAATTATGTAGGTAAGAACAAAATTTTAAAAGATTTTTCAATTGGAGACAAAGTCTTTTAAAGGTTAATTTTCATAAGAGTTCCATATCTTTTAGCAAATCATCAAATCTAGCTCCTAGATTTGTGGGTCCTTTTGACGTGTTAGAATTGTTCAACATAATTACTTATATATTTATTTTACCACTTGCTATTACTTGAATCCATAATGTGTTTCATTTTTCCATGCTAAATAGTACCGTCTTGAGACAACTCACATACCTAAGTAGCATGCTTGATAGGTATAGGGTCTAGGAGCAGTATTGGTGGAGCCCACTCAATTTCTTGATTGATATAATGTTAAGTTGCACAATAGAGAGAGTGCAATATAAGGTCCAATGGGACCACAATTTTGTGGATATTGCCACAAGAGATAACACAACTCAATACAAATTGTTCTTTTCCTTATTTGAGGACTTGGTTTGATATACTTTTATTTGTATTAGTGTGTGTTTAATAAGAAATTGGGAAGATATCTCTTCCTACTAGGGAAGGAAGTCACATCACTATTTTTTCTTGTAGGAAGCTAACATTAATAATACAATAAAATTGGATGGGACCACATGTGAACAATTGTTTTATGTTATTTGATTAATTGATAAATATGTGTCTAGATGAAAGTTAGACATTATTTTGGAAAGTTCATGGACTTGAGATTTAAATGGTAATGAATTATTTGTTGATAGCGATTTTGATTATGATTATTCTTCTATGTCCTAACACATTGGCCAATGAATGAGTGTAGTGAACAAGATTGAAGGGAAGAATATGGTTGAGCAAGAGGTGATCTAGTCATTTGGAAGTGGTTGGCAAGATTGGAATCACACACATGCATGTAGATGTATTCACCTTTCATATAAAATGATTTATAACACTAACACATTGTTAATCATTATGTCTTTTGATTGGCTTATTGATGATTACATGTCATGATTGCTTGAAATTAGAAAAAATAGCATAATGGCTATGGACAATATTTTTGTTGATGCTACCTTTCCCTTTTTTATCTAGGGTTTCTACACAACTACAAGTAATATTTTATGTTGGTTGTTGACGAAGAAGACTCATTGGATGGACGTGGTCATTTAGAAATAATTTGAGATCAAAAGAGGAAAATTTTGGAGATGTTTGAGAGGTTAGGGATGGAAAGTTGCAAGGTGGGAGGAAGTGTTTTAGTGGGTATGGCAGAGGAATACAAAGAAAACATGAGCTACATGTAAGGAACAATTTTCTGGTTGCTAGAGAGAGTGGGTGTCCTATTTGAGATGAGGGGATTCAGATGAATGAGACAAAGCACATGCACAAAAGATAATGAGGTAAGGGTTATCGAGAGAATAATACTAGAGTATTGGTTGTGAATAAGGTAATGGAGATTTGGATATTCCAATTTCAGTTGTGTAAAATACCACCAGATTTGTAACATGACTATTTTGATGAGGAGATGGAAAATGAAGTGGTTTAAATTAGGAGGTATTTTGTAGAACTAGGCTTTATTGGGAGGTCAAAAGTGTTTTGGACAAGTCTTAATGAATTACATAAGTGTATTTCAATAGTCTAAGGCCCCATTTTGAAAGGGGATGCTCAAATCTATCTTGGTGCTTGAGGGTTTTATGTGCTCAAATCTAATAATGAGCAAGATAGGAACAATTTTTATTGTGAATGCGCTAGAAGGAGAAACACCTACTAATGTTAAAAACTTAGTACCCGATCTTCGACACTACCATATAATCCTTTGATAAGATTCTAATCCAAATAATTCTTTCAAAGTCCCTTTGCAATATTGGTTTAAATTTTGCTTTGAGGTTGTAGGCAGTTCATTGGATATATTTTTGGTGGTGGATGAGGGTTCTTTAAATTATTTGTGCATTGCCTATGCTCGCATCTTGGTGGATATGAATATGGCAAAATATCTTCTAGATGACATTTTTTTGAAAGATGCTAATGAATGTTAGCAAAAACCTTTGGATTATAAAGGGATTGCCTTTACATGTTGAAGATGCTTCCAAATAGGATATATTATTGCTCACTTTGCCAAATGTAAATAAAAAAATTGATTACTTGGTGGAAAGAGGTCTCTTACCTTCACTATTTGATGAAAAAAGAAGATGAGCACCAATAGAGCACTTCAAAGATATTGGGGGATAAAGGAGATGGTAATGGAGTAACTCAACAAAATCCAAAGGCCTTGGGAAAGGGGTTAAGCATGAAAGAGGACAATATTAATGTTGAGTGTAACATGATGATGGAGACAAGGTAGATCAAACTCACAACTAGCCTAAATGCAAAAGAAATAAATTTAGTCTAAGAAAAATTTGAGGAAATTTAGAATTCAAATGTCAAGGAGGAAGGATGCAAAATGGTTTCAAGGAAGAGAGGACAATATAACAACGAATGGAGGATCTTACAATAGGTACCTATGCTTTCATTATAAAGGTGAAGAAAAGTGCAATGCTAAATTGTTGACGCTTATTATTTGGGTTTTCAAAAATTGTATTTTGTTTCTTTGGAGAGGCGGTTTCCCATTTGTAGCCTCAGCTGATTTGGGCGAAGTATAAAAAAGACTATAATAAAGGACCCATTAACAAAACTTAGCATTCATGTTCTAGAAAAATTGATGGACATATATTACTAGTTGAACAAAGTTCTTCCAAGGGATTTTTGATGACAAAAACCTCCATAGAGGACAACCATTGTAAAAGTGAAATATCTTTCCTAGTGGTCTCATTTAGGAAAAATATAGAAGCTTTATTTGCATAAATTTTAGTTTGTATTTCAAGTTCATTTCGAAGGACTAATTTTGAATATCACAAGGATGGAGCAGTAGCTTTGGAACAAAAATTGAAGATATTTCCACCATTAATGTTGGTCATACCTGTTAGAGTAATAAAGTGTTTACTTATTAATTAAATCATATTGATTTAATTATTAACTCACTTATTATCTTTTTCTGCTTAAGCTAAACTTTAGGCATATAATAATTAATTGTTTTATTAATTATTGTCATGTAACCTAGGTTTGTTCACCCTTTTAGGGTTTTGATCTCCTTCTATAAGGATTGATCTCTCTTGTAATATTATTGAGAAACATTCATTATTATTGAATTGTAACTTTTGTTTTTGCACATCAAGAATGTCTCCTCTTTCATAGATCCATGCGTTCAGGCCTCTTTAACTTCTTTCTTCTCTCTTTTTGTGACATGTGTTTGCATGCAGGTTTTCTTGGGAGTTGTGGGTTTTCTCATCAACTCCAATATGGTATCAGAGCTTCAGATCTATTTGGCCTTGTTCTCTTCCTGAGAGATTTGGTCGTGTTTGTCAAATCTGCATTTTCAGAGGTTTTTTCTGTTGAATCTGGGGGGACCTCTCTTTTTGGTCATCTTGGTTTCAAATGGACCTCACAGTTGCGTTCACAACATCCAAAAATCCTTAGATCCATATAAAGTTTGTCTATTTTGGACAAAGTTGGAATATGTGGCCAAAAAAAAATTGCAATCGACCTTGACACGGATCTTGAGATGATCAGTGGCATTTTGGAGCATTTTTGGCTCAAACGGATCTCACCGTTGAGCTCGCAGCAGCCAAGAACCCCCAGATCTATATAAGGCATGTCTAATTTGGACGAAGTTGCATTCTGAGGCAATTTTTTTTTGCATACGAGGGTTGTACGACCTTGGCACGCATGTGATTTTTCCTTCTTTTTTTTTTTGGGTAGCGACAACCATTTGGCCATCAAATTTAAGCCCTTAGCAGATGCGGCCTTAGCCCCTAGTCGTATGGTGACTAGGGGCCCAATTTTTTTAGCCCCTAGGCAGATTTTGGCCATGACAACCTTCCAAACGTCAATTTTAAGCCCGTAATTTGTTGATGTCAACATGCATGAATACTTTTCTACACCATTTTTTGAGCCCTTCAGCATACCTGTGATTTTTTGCTCATAACTTGAGCATACGGTGTCAAAATTGGGCAAACAAGATATCATCAGATTGATGGTTCCGAGCTCTATCCAAATCTGGAGGTTTGAATTTCTAATTTTGCTTTTTTTATGGTGATTTTTTACTGTCAAAACCAAATATTTAGTTTTGCACTCCGGGAGCTCTATCTTGCACATCTTAACTCTGTTTTGGGAAAATGATATATCATTAGAAAGCTTGTTCTGAGACCTTTCTAGTGCTATGAGTCATTTTTCAAGATTCTTCTCTAGATATATTTTATTGAATATTTTTGCAATTTGGTGAATATCTTAGATGTTTCAGGTCCTGGGATCTTTTCCTTTTGAGGAATGGCTCGTCTTAGGTTGTTATTTTGTTTCAGCAACCTTCTTTCTTTTTTTAGTAGTGTATACTTCACTTTTGTAGCATTCTAAAATGCACACACACTGAGGTAAAGTGTCATTCTATTACATGTATGCAATTTTGCACATGTTCATGCTCTATGTACTTGCACTCCATTATAAAGTGTCAGGGGGTTTGATGTTTTCCTTTGTTTTCAATCTACTTTTGTCATGTGAGTGTTCCTCCAACGATAATAACCTTAGGTATCTCTATTTGTGTTTGTACTCTCTTTGCACCTTTGATGTTCTTGGTATCATGCAATCCATATTGAACCGTCTTTTCAGTGTACCTATTACTACTCCCTTGTCAACATTATGGGAGGGTTTCAATTGTTGGTTCTACTGCTTCCTTGGTTCAATAGTGTGAGCTATGTATTCAATATTTGATTCTATGTACTAGGCAGATGCAGTGGGTGGGTACCTATACATTCCAATGAGATGGATCATTTACCATATGGACACTCTTCTCTTTCCCATTTTTGGAAGCACTCTTAGAACTTTGATTGATCAACTCTTTAGACTTTGGTATTTTTATGCCATCTATATTTTCGAGTTCAAGTGTTTTCCTTTGTTTGCCTCCTGATTCGAGTAGTGTCATTTGAGGGCACTCGTGCAGATTATAGTATTTTGTATCTTTGACTTCAATTGTTTGCCTACTGATTCAAGTAGTGTCATTTGAGGGCACTCATGTAGATTATAGTCTTCTCTACCTGGTCATATTTCAGTGGAGGATCTTCAGATCATCAATTACTTGTTGACAGGGTTTGTAGCTTCTTGCTTCAGTGATGTTCTACATGTTCATCCTTGTTCCTATTTTCTGGAACATCCCTAGTTTTGGAGGCTTCTTAAGTCCTTAGACTAGTCTTTGTCTCTTTTTGGAGTAGAGTTTTTCCTTCGTGGTTTTCTCTATTTCTCCTCTTTTATAGAGACTCTCTTTTGTACTTGAGTACCTGATCAGGCATTTTGTTGTCGGGACCCATTTGCTTTCAGTAGTTCTTTCTAGGTTTTTAGCTTCTCCCAAAGTTCATCTTAAGGGGGGTTGTTAGAGTAATAAAATGTTTACTTATTAACTAAATCATATTGATTTAATTATTAAGTCACTTATTATCTCTTTCTTCTTAAACTAAACTTTAGGCATATAATAATTAATTGCTTTATTAATTATTATCATGCAACCTAGGTTTGTTCGCCCTTTTAGGGTTTTGATCTCTTTTTATAAGGATTGATCTCTCTTGTAATCTTATTGAGAAACATTCATTTTTATTTAATTGCAACTTTTGTTTTTGCACATCAAGAATGTCTCCTTTTTCATGGATCCATGTGTTCAGGCCTCTCTAGCTTCTTGCTTCTCTCTTTTTGTGATAGGTGTTTGCATGCAGGTGTTATTGGGAGTTGTGGGTTGTTTTCTCATCAACTCCAATAATACCAATCTAGAGAGAGATTGTCAACCTAGGGAAGGGCATGAGCATCCTAGGGTTTGAACACCTAGGGTCTGGAGTAGTTTTGGACAAAAAATAAGGTGTCTAGGAGTCTTCCATGTGATGGGACAATAATTTGTCTTTATTTCATGATACTTGTATGCTCTATTTTTAGACATTCCTAAAACACTTGCCATGCCTTTTTAGTACTTGAACCTATATAAGTGCAGTTAAACCAACAAAACCTATGGGTAGCCAATAGTTGATATACTTTGCCAAATATTATACATGTGTTGCAATATTTCATATAATTGTTTGAATGTATGTTCTAATATTTATATTAAGTTGAATGGTTGAATACTTGAATATATATGAATGTGCTACTAACCTGCCAGGGAAAGAGGAGCAACTAGAGAGTGGATTAGTAAACATTGATGAAGAACGGAGAAGATCCAATCGCGATGATGGAGAACCATTATGATACCACAGGACATTCCTGATAAATTGGAGGAAGGATCATTCCAGGAAATATAGGAACACACCTCTACTATATTTTCTTTGTGATCAATGTTTTGTTGAAGCGGTTATGAAGACTTTATGATATTCTATCATGGACTGTTGTATTTTCCTTCCTTTATGATGTGAATTAGTCAAACCTTATCTTTTATGATTCAAATAAGTATCAATCCTCTATATTAAGGGATATGATCATTAGAAATCAAGTTAGTCAGATGTGTTGTTTTATGATGATGTAATCAAATTTCCTAGAAATACAATGAAGTAGTGATTTTTAATTATATTTTGTATTGATAGTTAACAAAAGCCAACCAAGGGGGCCCACTTAGAAGGTGGATTAGATTAGTTAAGTTGTTTAAGCATTTACAACATTTCAAGTAGAATTCATTGTTCTCTCCTGTAGCACTATACACTGTGTATGTTCCTACAACACCTCCAGAGATAATCATTCTGAATGCTTTGGATTGACATAATAGCTTAAGATTGGAATTATAGTTGTTAGCATCATCTTGATTAAGTATTTGTGTGTGTTTACTTTCCTGCAACAATAGTGTAAGTTTCTTTCATGTATTTTCCTTCCTGCAACTTAAGCAAAATGATTCCATGAGAGACTTAGTGCACAAACCATGCTGTCCCATTTCAAGTATACGTCCCTAGATTTATAATTTAAATGCACTTCATGATAGGGAAAATAATATTTGGTTTGAATACACTATTCCCTAAGAGAAGCTTTGGCATGATTATTATTACCTATTATGGGGTTGTTCACCATGGATGGACGATAATTTGAAGTTGTAGTAGCTTGGGTTTGCCACCATTTCAGAGTCCTTGTTTGTTGATATCAAAATAATTTCCATATTATTTTCTAACCACAATAAATGTGTATGTTTTTATTGTCATTTTAAGTCAATTTGGCCATCTAAGTATTATTTTTTTTAATGATATATTGCTATCTAAAATCTATATCAATTCTAAAAAAAGATTACAATGTTTCTCGAAGGCATTTTAGAAAAAAATAGTATTCATTTCATCTAGGAATTGTCACAAACATTTATTTTTGATTATATGCTCATATTATCATTCTAAAATACATACACCATTCAAAAAAAAAAAAAAGTAGGATGTGTATTAGACACTCGTTTATCCCCATCCTAGGTTCTTCCTTTCAGCTCATTTAAGTTATTCTATAACATAAATCTACAACCTGTATAGAGCTTCAACAAATTCCCCTCTTTCAAACCAAAATGACTCCATCTTGAAGGGACAATCCTTGGGTCTTCTTTCTCCACTCAAAGTCACCTCTGTAGGTTGATTCATTAAATCCTCACAGTGAATGACTTTGGCTTCAAAGGCCGCATAATTTGAGAAGCATTCCAAATAGACCACAAATCAATCCAAATGACTCAAGATGTAATCTCACTGTATACACCTAAAAATGGCTTCATTAATTAATTAAATATTTATTATTTAATTACTATTGACTTGGTAAATTAATTAAATATTTATTATTTAATTAATAATTATTCCTCTATTTATTAAATAAATTATTCAATTTATTTAATAAATTCACTATAGTCTAATTCTATATCCTAAGTCTTCTAAATAGTCTACTAAAGTGATTTAATTAAATACATAATCACCTAAATATGACTAAGTCTTCTAATTCACTTCATCCACCTAGTCACCTGACACATCACCTTGGCTAAAATAAATAATTATTATTAATTATTTATTCATATTTATCCTCACCCACACATGTCCTATTCTTAAGGGCTATGTGGCCTCATAGGACTTGGTCTCATGACCACATGTCCTCTCAACAACCAAGTCAAGAGACATTCCCTATCCTAAGGGGCTTCTCAAGCCACCTCTAAGGGTCAAAGGTGACTCATGGGACACTTGTACAAAGAGTCCTCATGAGGAAAAGGTCTCTCCCTCTTTCTCCCTTTGGTCTTTGTGAGACACTTGACATGTGTCTTTTCCTTCCACCTTCTTCTCCTCCATGTCAGTGTGAGAGGGACATCATCCCTATTCTTTCTCTCACATTCCAACTACATCCCCCTTTCTCTCAACTCCTTCAACCAAGTCAATCCTAGCCCTAGGATCTTCCACCTTTCATTCTCAACCGTAGGATTGTGCCACCTAAGCCTAGATCCTCCAAAACTCTATAAAAGGAGCCTCATTTCTCATTTGAGAGCTAATAGGTATTTTTGATAACAAGCATCCAAGCATTCAAGCATTCAAACATCCAAGCATTCAAGCAATCAAGCATTCCATAGCAATCACCATTTCATTTGCATTTCATCCATTAGTTTGCATAAGCTATTGTGCACTCAATTTCATTCAATCTCCACACTTTGGTAGCATCTTGGGAGAAGGCTTCATTTTGGAAATCTGAGAGCTCAACATCTTCAAGAAATCAAAGCTAGGAGGACAATGGAGACAAGCTGCATGGTAGGTGAAGGTAATTAAATTAGTTTCATCATTTCATAGTTACTTTTCATTCTTCATTATGTTTGCATTAGATACATTCATTGGCTTTAATATTTAATTTATCATTTCTAGTTGGTAGACATCTAATTTTCATACATTTTTGGTGCTAGAAGATGATAAGTTATTGCCATATAAACGTATGGTTGACGACTTTAAAAAGTATTTCTCTGTCATCACTTTTGAGCAGATTCCTCAGCATGAAAACAAGGCTGTTGATGCCATGGCAATGATTGCTTCTTTATTTGATATAGAAGATACCAAGGCTTGTTTTGAGTTCTTGGTGGAATCCCTGACTTGTCCTACATATGATGACCTTGATATGAGTATTATATGTCATCTGATTGGACATAACTCCCCAACCTATGGAAAGATCTATTCTTACCTCAAAGATAACACTCTACCTCCTGACCTATCCCGCAATCAAAAATGAACTTTTATCCACCAAACCTCCCGCTATATCTTAACATCTGACACCCTTTATCGATGAGGTTTTGACGGTACTCTCCTGTGATGTCTCGAACATGATGAAGCTCAACTTTCCTTACATGATGTACATGAAGGTATTTGTGGGACACATTCGAGTGGTCCCTCTTTGGCTAAGAAACTCATGCGTATGGGTTATTATTGGCCTACCATGGAAGCAGACTCCTTTAATTTTGCTAGGGCATGCAAGAAATGTCAGATACATGGAAACCTTATCCATGCTCCAGCTCAAGAGTTACATCCTTTTACAACTACTTTGCCATTCAGTCGGTGGGGACTCGACCTCGTGGGCGCTATCAATCCTCCATCTTCCAATAGTCACAAATGGATTCTCACTGCCACAGAATGCTTCACTAAATGGATTGAGGTCGTTCCATTAATTACTGCCACAGGGAAACAAATCTCCATGTTTATCTTAAACTATATCATTTGCAGATATGGTATACCTATGTATCTTATCACTGATCATGGGAAATAGTTTCAAAACCAAGACATGGATGACTTGTGTGCCAAATTCCACATCACCCACAACTATTCCACCATCTACTATCCTTAAGGAAATGGCCAAGCTGAGGCATCACACAAAACAATTGTTAAAATCCTACAAAAGACTATCAATGACGCTGGCCGTGACTGGCATCTCCAACTTAATCTAGCCTTATGGGCTTACCGCACCTCCATCTATACTCCTACTGGAGCCACTCCATACTCCCTTGTATATGGATCTAAAGCAGTCCTGCCCCTCGAGGTCGAGTTGCCTTCACTTTGTGTTACTCTTAAAGATTTAATTCTTGATGAAGAGTATAGAGTTGCACGCCTGACTGCATTGGAACTCCTAGATGAACGCCGTCAGTGAGCCTCTGATCATTTGAAAGTTTATCAGCAGCGTCTGTCCCGTCAGTACAACAGCAAGGTAAAGATCAGAGATTTTCAATTGGGTGACTTAGTCCTTTGAGAAAATCTAAAGAATCAACAACACCGTGAAAAGAAGGGCAAGTTTGAACCTAATTGGTTAGGACCTTTTGTGATTACAGCAGTCTATGGTTCTGGAGCCTATCAATTATCTACACCTGAAGGGGATCCCTTGGATGAACCTCTTAACATCATCCATCTCAAGAAGTTCTATCCCTGAAATCTCAATGTAAGGGGCATGTATATAGTCTATATATATATTCTGTAAATAAAAATAATCAAAAATACAAAAAAATCACAAAATCAAAAGAAAAACTGCAATAAAAGTATATGGTGAAAACCTGGAAACAGGCACTGTGTGTGACAAGTTAGCTCCTCTATCTATTAGGATTCTTCTAGTGTGTTCGTTCATTGTATATATCCATAATAAAATAGTTACTCAATCCTTGTCCCCACCATGTATATATCATAATAAAATGGCCAGTTCGTACACCATCCATTGTATCTATCCGTAATAAAATCGCATCATAGCTTGATCTTTTGTCATGGTCTTCATCCTAGTCTTGTTGTGTCTTTCTTCATCCATAATAAGTCAGTCCATCACCTAGCTGGGGGCATGTCCTTGACCTAGTTTGGGAAGTGGATCTATGATAGTCATGACTCTTAGAGGACATAATAGATTTATTTTCACTAGGCAAGGCAAACGCAATCAAATGTTCTTTCACAATGGTATCTTCATGCTGAATCATAATCTATGATCTATCTTTCGAATTGTGACTTCTTATGTATACATCTTGACTATACATCATCACTTGAATTGATCAACATATCCTAAATCAATCTTTTTGGCAAAAGAAATGTATATTCATGGTAGGCATGTTAGAATGATTTGTTATAACTTATGCATTCATATCTAGATTTCATTGTTATCATTGATATTGATATTTTCTTTGATTACTGTTTGTGGGGTATTTTCTGATGAAATCGAAGGAACAAGTAATTGGGGTGTCTGTGTATAAGTGCCTTCATCCATTTGATAGTATGGACAACATACAAATCATGTTGTTCTAACAAATGCTATTTATGGTGATACGCCATTGCATACCTCGACTCCAAATATTTGTTCCCCGATGGAGGGGGGAAATATTCCTTGTCTGTTATGCAAATGAAACTCAGGTCATCTCGGTTCAATTATACCTAGATGCTTGTCAAGTTTGCAATATTAAACTCCATGCAAAAAAGTGCTTAGGTCATCCTGGTTTAATTATATCATGATGCTTGCATTTTCTTGCAACATAACAAGCTCAATGATGAAACTCAAGTTCCAATTATTATGAAGTTCTAAGATGTTACCTAAAGTTGTGGAGATACATTCATTTCATATTGCATTTCATTTAAACAGTTCATGACTTACATATCGGTGCTCCTTTTATAGAGATTTATAGGTTACCTTTCTTATTAGGTTATCTGTTCTCTTAGTCTATTCTTCTTGTGTCAGATACATTATTATTTAAGTTGAGGACATTTGGACAACCAAACATATTACGACTTTTTGCATTTAACATTTTGCACTTAATCATTTAGAGACATATGTTTTTGTTTTTTTTTTATCGGTAAAAGGTCGAAGCCTTGAAAGTTTTTTATTAATATAAAAGTTATTTTACAATGTGACCCCGCTCACTGCAGGCACTGGTAGGAAAGAGCGGGGTTGAGAAAACCTCCAGCCTTGCCCAGGACCGAAGTCCTGTACTTATACAAAAATTACATGGGTATACCCATGACTCGATAATTGTCGATATTTGTAAATATACATAGCTACCATAGGCATACCCATGGCTCGATATCTATCGAGATTTATACATCATTTCGTGGGAATACCCAAGTCTCAATAAGTTTGAGATATGTTTTTTCTTTTAAAATCATATTTTAGTTGGTATACATTGACTGGTGTTTTGACCAGAATAAGTCCTTTATACAATTAAATATCATTATTTGATCCTCTTCTTGTCGATAATGATTTGTTCATCTGGATATGAAAAATACCTGAAATATAAGACATCTTCCAAAACCAAGGGTTAACCAACATATATATAAAGAACCTTTACCTTGATTTCATTACCTGTCTAAAAATAGTGGGTATTATTAAAAAATACGTTATAATTAGAAGTAAAGTGTCATCATAACCTTAGTTTTTACCTTTCCAATCATTGTTATTAAAATCTTCTTACCTTTATTTAATCAAATACCTTACTGAAATAATAGTGATAGAGACCAAATGCACCTAAAAATTCATAGCCCTTACCAATTAAGGTTGTAATTTCCTGTAACTTTAAATCATTAAGAGTGATTGCCAAAGGACAGAGCCTACTCTACTTTATTATGCAATCAAGAAGAAGTGCTGGACTAAGGTATATTGCAGGTCTATATATATTAAATCAAAGGAAATTCCAACTAAGAGAATAACATCTCTTAAGAGAGATTAACCAAAGTCCAAATTACCAATACATATGGTTGTATATATTACCCTAAATATATATAGCCAGATGTACAGTCTATTAGCCATGCTGTGAAGCCAACCAAAGATAATCTTGATACTCAAAATTCATATATTGAAGCTGATAAACTATGTATAAATATAGATATACATTTAACAACATATCTATATTTATACAAAGCAAAGAGATTGAAGAAATCCTGATTCTGAACTTTGTAAATCTATAAAAATTAGCAATCAGCACCAGTACGAATCTGGTCGCATGATCGTAAGAGTGGAAGGGATGCCTTACGATCATGCGACAAGGCATATGTACTAAGTGCAGTGGCTGGGGCAGATGAGCGGTCATAGCAAGGATTGGTTGTATATATTACCCTAAATATATATAACCAGATGTACAGGCTATTATCAATGCTGTGAAGCCAACCAAAGAGATCCTGATATTCAAAATTCATATATTGAAACTGATCAACTATATATAAATATAGATATACATTTATCAGCATATCTATATTTATATAAAGTAAAAAGATTGAAGAAATCCTAATTCTGAACTTTGTAAATCTATAAAACTTAGCAATCATCATCAGTACGAATCTGGTCGCATGATCGCAAGAGTGGAAGGGATGCCTTGCGATCATGCGACAAGGCATATGTACTAAGTGCAGTGGCTAGGGCAGATGAGAGGTAGTCAATAATTCACTCCATCTCTGGCCAATGTTCATCAAAACTGTCTTCGACCTTAAAAGTCATGAGAGCCACCCTGTTGGACAGAGGGATAGTATCCAATTCCTTAATGTGGGTTCGCATAGTTCGATCCGGGTAAGGGATTGTGAGGTTTTGGTCAATACAATGGACCATCTTCTTCAAACCACCCAAATGTTCTGCTAAGAACACTTCCCTAGCTACTGATATTATGTCCTCTTCCTTTTTGCTTGCAGAGGTAAAAAGGGCTATAAACTGGCCAATGACCCCTCCATTTGTTTTGTAGGTAAAGGAGTTGTCAAAGTCTTGATCCCCTATAGCCTTCACCAGCGCCCTTCTGGTTGAATCTGGGAGTGGAGTCAGCATATGATTCATTATTTTTTAACCGTTCGATGATCTTACATCAATGGTAAAGCTTAAACTGTAACGACTTCCTCCAAAGCTCCATTAGTAAATCGATGATCAAGATTTAGATCTGACTCAACTTTAAAACACCGTCGTAGATCTCTTCAAAATTTGCGGGCTTCCCTCTTAACAGTTTATCTTTAGTCGCGCAACTACGCAGTCATGAAATTAACCGCCACAGGAAACCGGTTACACTTGGCGAAACTGGCGACTGAAGGGCTTCTGCTAGTTCGCGAAATACTTTCCTCCATCGCTAAAAAAATTTAGCGATCATGCAACTACTACTCACTGAATCGCCAAGTCCACTAGACCCTCACCAAAACATCATGCAATCTAGCGGACAAAGAGAAACCTTATCAGCACCACTAGAAATATAACCTTACTGCCAAATGGACTAAGAAACTTAACTGGGCCCACACAAGAAGATCGATGACAGGTCGCATGATCGCATGGGCCGGAAAGATTCCAAGCGATCATGCGACTACCGTTGAACAAGACTCTTCCCACCCATTGAAACACCGGGCCCGCCTTGGAACCCTACCACCTCGATACACTGCCAACCAATCAGAGCACAGCATGTCATCATCTTCCCTGATAGTGGGACCACCAACCTTCTTCCATCAACGGGCCCGTAGCATACATGGCACCCTTGTCACATGATCGTAAGCAGTGAAAATGGCTCTTGTGATCATGCAACAAGGCCAAAAGATGACACCTCACCCCCCTTTTCTGACAGCAGGACCACACCGAACACATTACCCTTTGAATCAAATCGACGGCTCTCGCTGAATCTCATTGGTTAAAAAGCTCGCAGCTTTCCATCGCAGTGTAGCGAGGATCGTCGATCCTGCACACCTATTAATTCCTGTCAAACCCGCCTGCCACCTCAAACCAACCAGAAAATGCCACATCACACCTACCAATGGGCCCCAGCACAAGAAGTAGCCTTGTCGCATGGTCGCAAGCAGTGAAAATAGCTCTTGTGATCATGCGACAAGGCCAAAAGATGCCCTGCAGATGTAGGAAATAATAAAACCGAGGGGAACTTAGGACTTGGGGAAAAAATCTCAAAGGGGACCCCACCCGACAAGGTAACCCTAGTCGCATGATCGCATAGCAATAAAAAAAGCTATGCGATCATGCGACAAGGCCAAAGATAACCCGAAACCTTAGAAAGATTTAATAAAATGTAAGAGCTTGGACTTAGGGATAGGGAAAGGGGACCCGCCAAAAATAACAGTCGCATATTAAATGCAGTATATTTTATATTATTTTTTCTATGACGTTTCTTCAATCGGATGTTAACCATGCAAATCCAAAAGTTAAAGGAAGTCAACTCATGCTTGTCTGTTAAGCCAAAAGCATTACTTGTGTATAACTTTCAGTCTTATCTTACCTTACTTGTGCGGAGATCCATCCAGTGCAGAGAAAATCTGACAGTTGTCGCATGCTCTCATGGGATCTTCCGAGCCCATGAGATCATGCGACAACCGTCCTATGAGGATCTCCATGGCTCGTGGGTCAGATGAAGTCACAGTTTGTGATGATCGTGCGGTGAGGATCAACGGCGGTCGCATGATCTGATGGGATCTTCTGACCCCATGAGATCACGCGCCTGCCATTAGATTAGAATCTCAATTGGTGGGCCCATGGATGGTAAAGTGGATACGCAGTTGCGCGATTAAAGAGATTTCGCATGGTCGCTGGATGTAGTCATGGTTAAGAAAAAATAAAGTGACTTGGCGACTAAGAGGGAAAATAAACCTAGGGTGAAGCTAGGGTTAAAATTGCAGTCGGATCTCGAGCATGGGTATTTAGCCAGTAGTTTGCATTTTTGGTTAGCCCGAGGTGTCTTACAAGGCAGGAAGATAGAGAGTAAAGGCTTGTCACATGATCGCATGCGGCTTTCTAACCGCATGCAATCATGCGACCATTGAGTAAGGAGATGTTAGGGAGAGACAGAAAGGAAAAATGAAAATATTGTGCACATAATCATGAAAATAGTATTTACATCAAAATTGTAGGTAGATATTGTATATACATCAAATTTGCATATATTGTTCCTTAACATAATGCTACTCTTTTAAAGTAACTAAAGACACCAAAATTGTTAGTTACAGTCTATCTTCGGTCAGAGCTAAAAATTTGCTCCATTCTCTTGCTAGAACTAGCCAAGAGACTCAATATTGCATTTAAAAAGGACAAGAGATTAAAGGAATGTGGAGCTACAATGTCTAAAAGGAAAAGGCTAAGTTTGGGAACCTACTCTTATTCTCTGATAAAACTACTTTATTATTATTTAAGGGTCCCATATGATTCTTTAGTAAGCTATCTTCCCCAAAGAGCTCCTATATTCTTATAAGTAAGAAGGGTTCCTATGGTTAGAAAGTCTCTATATGAGGATCCTGTATCCTCATAGGAGAGTCAGTTTCCCAATCTTCCTACTGAGGTCAACACAGGGTAAGGTATCTACCTTAACCTTATCATTAAAATACCTCTTAAGCTATTATATATGTTGTTCCAATGTTACTACTCCATTGGCACCTAGATTCGCTAGCTTATCAGCCTCTATGTTTCCTTCTCTGAAAGTATGTCTGATTTCATAATTGAGAATATTATCCATTAATAAATTAATCTCTTCTATTTTTGAATTTAAAACCCAATTAGGAGTTTTTTTAGTGCGGATGGCGTTGATAATAATTTGGGAGTCTCCTTCAACAATTACTTTTGAAATGTTAAGATTTTTGCATAATTTAAGCCCTTCTAATGCCGCTACACATTCAACCATGTTTGTTGGTTGTAGGGCTAATGGGTCTTGAGAATTTTGCTATCACTTCTGATTTCCAATTGCGGATGATCCCTCCTATACCTGCTACCCCAGGGTTGCCTCGGGATGCTCCGTCAAAGTTTAGTTTATACCAACCAGCTTTTGGTGGTATCCATTTACAGGATGCTCTATCTGTTTTAGTTTTGGATCCCCCTTTACCATAGAGGGGAGGGATAGCTAGTTTTGGCCATTTGCACCTGATTCTGTTATCCCAACTCTTAAAGGAATCTTCATAGCTTTGTTTGTCCGTGAGTTTATTGTTAGTGATTTCTACGATGGATGCTTCTATCTTGTTAGCTATTGAGTTCCAAGTTAATTTTTGGTCCATAAAAATCCTTCTGTTTCTTTCTTTCCATAATTCCCATACTAATATAGAAGGTGCTATTGTCCATATGTACTTGAAGAGATTGTCTTTATACAGAGATGACCACGCTTTAAGGTTGCTGATTAAATCACAATGAGAAGCAGATTTCCATCCTAAACTTTGATGAAGCCAATTCCAACAATTTTGAGAAAAAGGACAGTTAAGGAGAATGTGATTAGCATCCTTAGAATGGTTTTCGCATAGCAGGCATCTAGATGGTCCTTCGAATCCTAATTTATTAAGCCTATCTGTAGTAAGAATTCTATTTTGTAATGCCACCCATAAGAACAATCCAACTTTAGGGAGGCAGGATTTGTTCCAGCAAAGGTTCAAAGGTATATCGATGTTATCCATATTTTGGTTCTTAATAATTGCATTGTAACCCTCCTTAACAGAGTATTTTCCGTTGTTAGATCCTATCCATATTAAAGTATCCAGTCTATCTTTAAGAATTACTTCTCTGTCGTTTAAGATTGTAAGGAGGTTATTCTTCTCTGGCCAAACATCCTCTATTATATTTGTAATATTCCATTTATTGTCTTCCATCTTGCCTAGGTAGTCCTTAAGGTAAGGGCCAATGAATCTTTTGCATTCTTCCATAAACTCCTTGGAGAAACCTAGTTTGTTAAGGGAGGGAAGGCTTGCCCACGAATCCTCCCAAAATAAAGCTTGATCTCCTGCTCCTACATCCCAAGAAAGGAATTTGCTGATAATCCCTCTGCAATCCTTAATAAAATTCCATATCCGTGAGCCCTTGACATGTGATTGAGACCTGAAGATGTTGATGGGATCCGCATCAAGGATGTACTTATGTAATAAAATTGATGCCCACTTACTGCTTGATTCTCTGAACATTCTCCATATAAGTTTAGCCCCGAGGGCTTGGTTTTGCCATAATAGATTTTTAATGCCTAGGCCCCCTTTAGAAATTGGTTTACATAGAGTATCCCATTTGATAAGGGCAATTTTTTTTTCCTCGGAAGGACCTTGCCAATAGAATTCTCGAAGAATTTTGTCTAATTCCTTTTTAACACAAATTGGGAGGGGAAGGACTGACAAATGATACGTGGGAATGGCTAAAAGGACAGATTTAATCATAGTTGTTCTACTTGCTTTAGTTAACCACTTTCCTTTCCATGAGCTTTTCTTATTTTGAACTTTGGATATGACTTGTTGCCATAATTTGGAGGATAAGAGACCTGTATCCAGATAAATACCTAAGTATTTACACGAAAATTTGCCAATTTTATATCCCATCATACCACAAATTTCTCTTTCAATTTTTGAGATAGTGTTAATAAAGTAAATTTCTAACTTAGAAGGGTTGACATGTTGACCTGAGGCTTTTGCATAAAGACTTAGAATGCTTTTGAAGGCACTCGCTTCCTATCTACTAGCTGATCCAGGTAAAATCATATCATCTGTAAACTGTTGGTGAGTTATGTTGGGCACGTTTTTCGCGGCTTGCAATCCCAAGATTTTCCCTTCTAAATGAAACTTAGTAATTGATCTCCCCAACGCTTCTGCCATAATTACATATAGAAAGGGGGATAATGGATCTCCTTGCTGAATGCCCTTGGATATACTGAAAAAGCCTTCCGGGGTACCATTGACAAGAATAGAAATCCTGGGAGTTGAGATGCAATTAAAGATAAGATTAATCCATCGTTTAGAAAAACCAAATGCTTCCATACATTTGCACAGGAATCTCCAATCTACTTTATTGTATGCTTTTTGAATGTCAATTTTCATTAACATACTAGGTTCCTTTGTTATCTGTGTGGTATGGACTATTTCTTGGGCTATAATAATACCATACAGAATCGATCTATTTGCTACAAAGCCCGTCTGCTCTTCCGAGATAATCATTGGAAGGATGGATTTGATTCTATTAGCTAAGCATTTAGATAGGATCTTGTATATGGTATTACAAAGGGAGATAGGTCTGAAATCCCCTGATTCTGAACACTCATCTTTCTTCGGAATAAGAGTAAAGAAGGTATTATTAATTTCACTTAATAAAGATCCTGAATTTCTAGTAGCTTCCACAACTTTCCATACTTCTTCTCCAACGAAATGCCAACATTTTTGGAAGAAGCCAGCTTGGAAACCATCTGGGCCTGGTGCTTTATCCGGATGTAGGTGAAACACTGCTGCTTTGACCTCTTCTTTTGAGAGCTTATTATTCATCATTTTGTTGTCAGAATCTGTAATCAGCTTAGGAATAGCTTTAAGCATTTCATTTTGGGCATGAAGGTCAGAAGCTTCTGTAGTGTTGAGTAGGGAGTTGTAAAAATTTGTTAGTACATTTGAGATTTGTATAGGATCCTCAGCAATAAGTCCCTCAGCTGACTTAATTTTGGTTATTCTATTGATGCTTCTTTTAAAATTAGTTGTATTGTGAAATAATTTAGTGTTACTATCGCCCTCCTTAAGCCAAGATTCCTTGGATTTTTGCTTCCAGAAGATTTCTTCTTTGAGAAGGATATCATTGTATCTAGCCATCAACTCTTTTTCCTTATGGTAACTAAGATTGTTCATACCTTGTTCTATTACTATTTTGTTAAGGTTAGAGATTTCTTGTTCTACCTTGGTTTTCTCTTCGAATATGTCATTAAAGTGATTCTTATTCCATTCTAATGCTTTGTTTTTAATAATTTTTAATTTAGCTGTTAAGCAGAACATTTTCAATCCTTTGATCGAAGTTTGTTTCCACCAATCCTCCTGAAGGATTATGAATTCCGGATTTTGGAACCACATAAATTCAAATTTAAACAGATTCCTCGAGGGCTTAGAATTTTCTGTTATAGTAAGCCTGACAGGGAAGTGATCCGATCCTGCTTCAGGAAGTATCTCCGCATTGACTATTTGATTAAAGTTTTCAGAATTAGTTCTAGTAAAGAATCTATCTAATTTTTCAGCTACGTAACTGAAGCCTGCTCTTTTATTATTCCAAGTATAGATTCCATTAATAGTATTTATGCTTATTAGATGATTAACCTCAGCCCATTTACCAAAGTCTTTATGAGATTGTGAAATATACTAAGAGCCTCCAAATTTTTCTTCTGGATTTAAGATAGCATTGAAATCTCCTCCAATGATGAAGGGATGTTCTCATTTTTCAATTAGAAGATTTTGTATTTCCATCCAAACTTTTCTTTTTTCCTCATTAGGGATTGGCCCATATATGTTGATCAGGTAAAATTTTAAATCGGATTTTAGGCTATTAATTGTTAATGTCATCCATCTATCGTTAATGTGTGCGAGTTGGGCCATTACTTTACGGGGATCCCATAGGACTGCCAAACCACTAGAGAGGCCTACTGATGGGACATATTCTGACTTCCATATACCTAGTCTTTTACTAAACTTGTTAATTTCATCTTTATTAAGCTTAGTTTCTTGTAACATAATGATTTTGGAGTCAAAGTTTCTTAAATATCTTTTGATTAATCGCTGTTTGTTAGGGGCATTTAGACCCCTAACATTCCAAGTAGTGACTTTCATTGTTCCTTGGGAAGGAACTTCCCCTTCCCTGTGTTTAGAATATCTGCTATCTTTTTTTGGTTACCTGCATTACCATCCAACGTTCTCAACTCAACAACTGACTTCCTACCTCTTTTCTTTTTGAGTTTATTAATATTTGGTGTACTTAAACTACCTCTGTTTATGGCTATGCCTAATTCTCTGTTTTCATTAGTGATCCCGAAAAGACCTTCTATTGCTTCTTTAACCAAAGTAGTTTCTCCATCATACCTTATTATAGAATTAACCTGGTTGTTTGAGTTTTTTCGCTCATTTAAGGAACAATCTAGGGGTGCATCTTTGTCTATGATCTCCTTGCCATAAATTTCCACTATATCTACATCATTTCCTGCCAAATCCAGATTTAATGCTTCTAGCTCTAGAGGAATATAAACAGCTAGTTCCTTCCCATTAACACAGGTAGGCACATTTAAGTTTTCCTTATCATTTATATTTTTCTCTTTTGTGTTATGCTTGTCTATAGCTTCTTGACTGATTTTTTTATCTGATTGGTCAGAATTTTTGTCAGGGTTATCCAAAAGTGCAATTTCTAAAGCTTCCTTTTCCGGGGAAGAGGGAAGGAGATGCTGATTCAGACTGTTATTCTGTTCCTTATTTTCTTCTAGGATGCATTCCCGAATTTATTTAATTAATATTTCCTTTTGGAGTTTTAGTTCATCGAAGTCATAAGTTTCTTCAAGAAACATGTCCATGAGTTCGTCCGTTAGTGATTTTCCTAAGTAATTAATAATTTGATTCACCTCCTCTTCTGTTCTGTTTACCTGCTCAACTAATTCTACTGCATCAGCACATTCCGACTTCAAAATCAAGTTAGTTGGTGGTTCAGTCCTATTACCTTCATCTTGAAAACAAATTTTATTATTATTTGTTCCAAGTTCTATTTGTTCTGATTTACTCTCCCTATTGAATTTTTCATATGGTTCTTGCCTTATAATGTTAACTGGGTTATTATTTATTGGAGGCATTGCTTCAGATATTTGGGGGTTTATTAGTTTAACCATAGGAAAATTAATTGGGTATTGATTGGGTATTGATTTGTCTGTATTATTAATTTTACAGCCATAGTCCAAACTTTTTTGTTTATCATTCTCAGATATATTTTCCATGTTCAGGCTCAATGTTTTCTTGGTTTCTATCCTCCTTAAAGAAGTATGGGCGTTGAATGAGTCCTGTGGAGTGTCATTTATAACCTGAGTGTTGATTTTATACAAATTGGGAGGAGGAGTCTTAGAATACTCCTCTTCGTTATTCAGGATTTCAAAACCCCCTTTGTAATTTAAGAAGTTTACCTTTATTCTATTATCTGTGCCATGTTGAAAATCTAAGCAATCTCTAAGAGTAAGTGAGAAAGGATTTCCTCCTTTCTCATAAATTTCTATGTAGTTATCTAAGATTTGGGGATTTATAATTATGGAATTAGAGTTAAAACACAGCTGAAGGGGAGGAATGTAATTATCATGATAATTTAAATTAATTATGATAATCACATCTATTTTGCTATGTTTAGTTTTAACTATCCTTTTAAAAATTCCGATTCTATTTCCTATACTTTTAATGATTTCTGGATGATTAAATTCTAATGGTAGATTTCTTAATAAAATAGCTTTTTCTACTTGGAAATCCACTACTTTTATTGGATTAAAAAAGGGAAACCATGAGCATACAAAAAAGGGAATATCTCTGAATTTTAGATAACCTATCTCTAAAATATCATTTTTGAGCTTACTACTCTTGCAATCTACAAAAATAAAGTTATTTGTCATGATAGTAGTACTTACCTCCGGGGGAAGAAGCGATGCCAAACCTTTGATTGTATCCTCTAAAAGGGCACCTGTACCCATCCATTTGCATATGACACCTGTTTCTACAAAAACATGTTGATTTTGCACAATGTATTTTTCATCCAATGTTATCCTAAGATGATTAGGACCATGATTACCATATTTTGAAAGTGTTGAATGGCTATGGTTAGCTACACACCTATGTGGTGGGGTGTAAATGCTATCATTACACTTATCATGAGACAGATTACCCTCATTATAGGGTTTAACTATATTATATGACTTCCTATTCATAGAACCCATATTTCCCTTCCTTAGATGAGGAGGGCTGTAAGCATTTGGGGATCTATGAATAAAAGCTAGATCTTTAATATCCTTAGAAGTTCTATGTGCCATGCCTTCATCCATTTTATAGTATGGACAACATACAAATCATGTTGTTCTAACAAATGATATTTATGGTGATACGCCATCGCATACCTCGACTCCAAATATTTGTTCCCTGATGGAGGGGGGAAATATTCCTTGTCTGTTATGCAAACGAATCTCAGGTCATCTCGGTTCAATTATACCTAGATGCTTGTCAAGTTTGCAATATTAAACTCCATGCAAAAAAGTGCTCAGGTCATCCTGGTTTAATTATACCATGATGCTTGCATTTTCTTGCAACATAACGAGCTCAATGATGAAACTCAAGTTCTAGTTATTATGAAGTTCTAAGATGTTACCTAAAGTTGTGGAGATACATTCATTTCATATTGCATTTCATTTAAACAGTTCATGACTTACATATCAGTGCTCCTTTTATAGAGATTTATAGGTTACCTTTCTTATTAGGTTATCTGTTCTCTTAGTCTATTCTTCTTGTGTCAGATACATTGTTATTTAAGTTGAGGACATTTGGACAACCAAACATATTACGACTTTTTGCATTTAACATTTTGCACTTAATCATTTAGAGACATATGTTATCTTCATTAGGAGTGTTCATTTATGTATAATTTGATCATTTATTATAGCTATCATTTCATCTTATTTTCTTTTATCATGTTATCAGTTATTACATTCAATCATCTTAGGTACATTATCATTTATTACATTAGATATAATTTGCATTACACTGTCATTTATTATTCATTATACACATTTTATATCATTCATTTATTATACATTATACATGTTATATATCATTCATTTATTATACATTATATGCATTTTACATCATTTATTTATTATCCATTGTATGTGTTTCCAATCATCAGTTATATCATTCATTTACATCATTTATTTATTATCCATTATGCACATTGTTCATCACAACATTGCATTGATAATCACATAGCATTAGTAAACTTATTTAAGACATGCATTTATATCACCATCATATGATTATTAACCATTAAGCATAAAAAATATCAAATCGGATATAAATCATTTTGCATTCTAAGACATACATTCTATGCATATTAAAGTAAATCATCACATCCTGCATATGTCAGTACACACATGTATATAAATCATCAAAGAAAATCATGATAGAACTGCATCACTGTATATATGGAGTCAATCATATAGCATCCATCATATAAAGTCCATAAAACAACAAAACTATCCGAATGTCCAATGATATAAATCAATAACAATGTGTCCATAGTTAGTGTCCATATTGCATCCCGTAGACAGTGGCAGACAGAGTCTGGAGGCAGTGGTTCATAGATGTTCATTGTGTCGACCATATCCTCCCAACTAATCTCTCCATCCTCTATATCCTCATCCCCAAAGACAGCTCTGCACTCTGTGACTCCACTGTGCCGATCATACTGAACTAACTCTCCTGTGATGGGAAGCTGGAGGATGCGATATACATCCTCTAGTGTCACTGTCATCTCCCATGTCAAAAGATGGAAGGTACTCATCTCCGAGTGCCATCTCTCTGCTAACGCAGTCATCATACTCAGATTCGCCCAAATCTCAGGTGTATATATCACATAATATAATCCTAACACTCCAATCAATAGTTTGTATATCTTTGACAAAGCTGGTCTAAGGTTCTGTGTGACGGGATATCTCTCCCGTGACATCAGAACATCCATGATATCCTCCTAGCAAGTCAACAACAATCAACCTATCAAATTTCGATAAACTAATTTATCAATCTATCTATCCTATCATATCAATTTCAAACATGTTTTATCATGTGTTTTAACAGATGATTCTATCAATTATCTATTCAAGATTGGTTAACTAGCGAACACAATGTTGCCACATCTTGATCAACTCGATCAAAATCAATCGTCGACAGATCCCATCAGCTTATCGACATCAAGTTTGACCTAATTGACTATCCACTTTGACCCTATTCTATCACCTAAAACACATGCGCAGCATTGAACCATGCATGCACAACTTTCTTTCAAGGTTTTTACCTATGCGTAGTTTTCCTCCACATTTGCACAACATTTTTCAACATTTGCGCAACATTTTACATATGCGCCGTTTTGTTGCACATTTGTGCAGCTTTTCATCACAAATGTGCAGGAAGTACTTACGTGTGCTTTTATTGCATACTTGCGCAATACTAACATTCATTTCAAATGAATGCGTAGCTATCCTTACCGAATGTGCAAAAATTTTGAATTTTTGCGCAAACGTCACAAGTTCCTATGCATTTGTGCGTCGAAATTGCACATTCGTACTTTGCCTCAAAACATAAAAATTCCTAACCTAATTCTATCATTCAATCTATTCTAAACATGCTACAATTCTACTCTAACATGCATCAAATCATGAAATTACCAAGGAGGATTGAGTCACCTACCGGTTCCCCCGAATCAGGTGGTCACTGGAAGCATCTGACTCTCTCGAAGCGGTGATCTGACAACGGGAATGACATCCTCGTGGCTCTGCTCTTCTCTCTCTCGCGCTCTGATTTCCAAGTGACAAGTGTGCACAATGAGCCTATTGTGGACCCCTTAGCCCTATTTATAGCCTGTGGACCCGATGTGCTTGGTGTATGGACCCTATCTGCCATTTTTCTTCCATTCCACCCTGTTTTCCTCCATCTTTTCTACCATTCTTTCGTGAGCTTGATTGCACAAAATAAAAAAATACAAAATAAAAATAAAAAATAAAAAATCCAATAAACATTCAAATAATTTTTTTTGTTAATCAATCTCTCGAGGGGGCACGCATAGGTCGTCTGAGACATTGTCTGGGGCAGGGGCAAAAATGCTTGAAATTTTTCTTTGAAACAATGTGATACACACATTATTTCAAAGAGGGGCAAAATGTATACACCTAAAAATGGCTTCATTAATTAATTAAATATTTATTATTTAATTATTATTGACTTGATAAATTAATTAAATATTTATTATTTAATTAATAATTATTCCTTTATTTATTAAATAAATTATTTAATTTATTTAATAAATTCACTATAGTCTAATTCTATATCCTAAGTCTTCTAAATAGTCTATTAAAGTGATTTAATTAAATACACAATCACCTAAATATGACTAAGTCTTCTAATTCACTTCATCCACCTAGTCACCTGACACATCACCTTGGCTAAAATAAATAATAATTATTAATTATTTATTCATATTTATCCTCACCCACACATGTCCTATTCTTGAGGGCTATGTGGCCTCATAGGACTTGGTCTCATGACCACATGTCCTCTCAACAACCAAGTCAAGAGACATTCCCTATTCCTAAGGGGCTTCTCAAGCCACCTCTAAGGGTCAAAGGTGACTCATGGGACACTTGTACAAAGAGTCCTCATGAGGAAAAGGTCTCTCCCTCTTTCTCTCTCTGGTCTTTGTGAGACACTTGACATGTGTCTTTTCCTTCCACCTTCTTCTCCTCCATGTCAATGTGAGAGGAACATCATCCCTATTCTTTCTCTCACATTCCAACTACATCCCCCTTTCTCTTAACTCCTTCAACCAAGTCAATCCTAGCCCTAGGATCTTCCACCTTTCATTCTCAACCATAGGATTGTGCCACCTAAGCCTAGATCCTCCAAAACTCTATAAAAGGAGCCTCATTTCTCATTTGAGAGCTAATAGGTATTTTTGATAACAAGCATCCAAGCATTCAAGCATGCAAACATCCAAGCATTCAAGCAATCAAGCATTTCATAGCAATCACCATTTCATTTGCATTTCATCCATTAGTTTGCATAAGCTATTGTGCACTCAATTTCATTCAATCTCTACACTTTGGTGGCATCTTGGGAGAAGGCTTCATTTTGGAAATCTGAGAGCTCAACATCTTCAAGAAATCAAAGCTAGGAGGACAATGGAGACAAGCTGCATGGTAGGTGAAGGTAATTAAATTAGTTTCATCATTTCATAGTTACTTTGCATTCTTCATTGTGTTTGCATTAGATAGATTCATTGGCTTTAATAGTTAATTTATCATTTCTAGTTGGTAGACATCTAATTTGCATACACTCACCTTAATTTCTTAGGTCACAAATCTCTTGCACTACCAACTGACCCATTTAAGCTCATAGTGGCATTAAAGTAATCTCTAATTAACCAATTTCACTCTCTAAACAAGTTCCTTGTTCCTTTTATTTCATTCTAAAAATCTTGTTTTCTTGATTATAAATTGTGTCCCTAAATATTCAAAACAAAAAAAGACATATTCCTCTATATGCTTGTTATCAAAGCACTCAAACAACTATGAGGCTCAGACAATGTCTCTTGACACCTTGGAAGGGGCCCATGCTATAGCCAACCCTCTTGCACAACACAACACATCCATCATAACCTCAAAACCTTTTTTCTATATTATTTTCAATGCATCACCTTGAAAAGTACCCACAACTTTAATCTCTTGGAGTAAGATGATATCTAGAACCTCTACCTCAACAAGTCACTTAAGTGACACTTCTTGGAAGCATTTGGCACCATGACATTCTAGCTTAATACCACCAGGTTCATCATCCAAATCTTTCATTGCTTTCAACTTAGTATTATTTCTATTTTTCTCCCTCTCGCACTACATAAACTAATATTTAGTGGAAGGGTGACTTGATAATTTCTCCATTTCTTTTACTCCTTCAAGTGGCTTAAAAATCAAAATTTTGCAATTTTTTGTTTCGTAGACTTTGACTTTATCTTATCTCTGACATCAACAAAATCTAGACTCTCAAAGAGTATATCCAACTCCTTACTCCTCACCACATGATCTTCTCCATAATGCTCACCCCATCAACACCCATAGTGGGGGAAAGAGGTCTATCTCCTGTAGACCCTTCCTTTCGTCGCCCATTATTGCCACTTTTGTGCCACCTTTGTGCCACCTTTAGAAGAAGAGCACCACTAGCCGTTATAGCTAACTTCACACACATGAACTCCTAAATAGTACATCAGATTTTGACAAATTTTGTGAATTCACTGTTTCTTCAAATTTTGCTGCTCTTAAGCATTATGTATAATAATATCTTATAATTATTATTATGAATATAAATAAAAAATATAATCATTAAATTAAACCATTTCATCTTAACTAAAATAAAAATTGTACGAGTGAATCCCACTCAAAAAATAAATAAAAAATCCAAAAGTAAATAACACGGCAGACATTCAGTCAATACATTACAATACAAAGAGAGCTCCTCTGGTGTGAACAGGTCGCTTTCCATTGACTCTATCCAGGTGCGCAACAGGCACGCGACTAGAGGAAATGGCGGGTCGGCTGATAAGAAAAACCCTTTGCTCTTATTGCCAAAATCCTCGTAACCTTTTTTTCCCTTCAACTTATTAAAAACAATCCAGGTTGCATCAGTTCATATCGGATCTGGAAAAATTAAAATTCCTTCAAATTAGGGGAAGGGTTTTCATTTTTTGAATTTTATTTTCGCAATGGTACGCCATCGATCGTCATCCTCGAGCAGATGGCGGATATTACATCCCTCGTATTATTTGAAAAGACCGCGCAGATTGGCCCTCCTCGCCATTGCCTTTGTCTGCGCAACCTTTCTGGTCTGGGATCGCCAAACCCTCGCCAGAGAACATGAGGTATGCATAATTTACTAGAGCATGACAAATGCTAGCTTTTATATTATTTTTGAGATGTAATCGAAGCACCGATGGTTTGTGTCAAATAAGTCCATTTTCGATGTTTTTGTTGACGGCGATCCTCGCAATCTTCAGTTTCTTTCTAATTGAACTGCTCAGTGAGGGAATTAACCAATCGTGAATAAAGAAAAGGAAATACTGAATCCTAAAAATGCTAGAATAATCACTTAATAATCATGAAAATTTAATCACGATTTGCAAATTTTGATTATTATTTTCCCTTTGATCAAAATAAATCTTATCGTCGCAATCCTGTGTTTTAAAAGTTTATGGATGACATTAATAATAATCTGGTCATAACTTTGACGCCTTTTCCACCTCCAAGGGATATTCATAGAGGAGGATGGTCTCTGAACACACAAATCCAGTGACTTGTAGTGTAAGGCATTTTTATTGGCATATCTAAAATACTAAAATTTAAAGTTGCTGTCTCCTGTGGTTTGTTTTTTATGCTTCTAGTGGATTTGTGATTATAAGTAAAATGATTCAACGGATCTTTTACTGTAGGAAAAGTTTAAACTTTTGAGGAAAAAGGCGCTGGAAAAAATGTGTAATTTTTTAAATCAAATGATAGCGCTTCACATTTGTCATCTATTGGCGTACATTTGTATTTTCATGTAAAATTTATCCTGGTTAAGCTCTCTAAAACCGCAACAGATGAAGATGCCTTACCAAAGAACCAGTTCCTTGCATGTTATCGTGGACTTTTCCCTATTATTGCCTGTTCTATGACAAATGTAAACCTCTCTTCAGATAAGTTACAGTAACATGAAATTCGGTGCCTTTGGAGTTGATTATGGTTTGGTCTTTTGGGGCAGATATACATTTATAAGTAAAATGTTGTAAATTTCATTTCCGACAGCTTTGTAGGTCAGCCGGATTATCACTGTTTGATGTCATGATAAAGTCAAATGAAGGTCAGTGCTGCATGGAAGACCCAAGTTTGACCTTTCATTTTATTTTTCACATGTGCAATGGCTGGCCGCTGGACTTCAATTCCCTTAAGTGATGTTGTTATAGAACATCAGGCAAGCTTAAATCTCATCCTTAGAATATTTCAAATGAAATGAAGTGCCTCCATGAAGGCCATAATCTGGTCATTCGGCTTGAATTTTCATTTACAAGGGAAATGGTCCTAATTCAATTCCTAATGTTGATGGGTTATATGCCAGAAAAGCTTACACTCCTGTTTGAGAGAAGCTACAATAAATCCAAATGAACGTAAACGCCCCACTGGAGATCATGTTATGGTCTATTGGTGTGGATTTATATCTTCAATTTGTTGCAAGTGTGATAACTGTGGAAACCTTTCAAGATTATTGTGTAAGAATATTTTAATGGAATGGGTCTTATTAATGCATTCATTGCTGCTTGATCGGGCCTTCAATTTATATTATTGTATTTTTTCTGTATAATTCAAGCTTACATATTAAACCTCAATGAGAAAGCTTGAAGGAAACAGTAACTATCAGAAGAATGCACAAAGCATCTAGACAATAAAAAATATAGGGAGACTTCTTTTTGTGTGAGTTTTATGTAAATAATATGTAGTCTTACAATTGTAGAATTCATATGCTTACAAGATCTCCACAACCCTTAAGTGAAAACTGCAATATTTGTTCTCCTGACCACACTAAATCTCAAACTGAGAAGTGCAAAGCAATTTTGTTGTTGGCAATTAATTAGACAACGTTAAAAATAAATTGGCAATTAACAAAACAAAAACTCATTACATAGGTAATATCTTTTGGGTTTACCTTATGAGAATGAAAATTTTTATTTGCTGAAAGTTTTCCTATTTTTTTCCAAAATTCAGAGCTTTTTGCAGTTAAAAGAAAAGGCAGAAACCTAACTACAATTAATTTAGATCTTAGCAACTGTGGCAATATTACTACAAAGGACCCTCAGTAATGTTCTCAATTGGGATCAATGTATTGTGGAAACATGCAATTTTTTTTGATTTGTGAAACAAGAACGAAACTACAACAGCAAACTGAAATTATGATAAATGCTGATCTAAACTTCAAGCAGCTGAACAATCATGAACCAAACCCTCATATGCTGATATAAACCCTATGTTCATCACAGACAGCAGATCTAGCACGTAGATGCTGAATTACAACAAGTAAGCTTGCTGATCTATGCCTGATTATTCATGAACAAGTACAATACCCTACAACAGTGACTAGGAAACCCTATAACAGCAAGCATGAAGCAATAGAACAGCAATGTCTGAGATGGAAGATAATCAGCAATGTAGAATATTTGTCAACCCTTTTCAAACAATTGTGTGACTCTGAACAGTAAATGTAAACTTTGATAAGCTGATATATGCTTTTGATAGGACCTTCAAATGCAAATGAATGAAATATAACAGCAGATCAGAATTTAAATTCCAAAATCCCAAGAATATTTATCATGCTCAGGTCTGATTTATTTATGATATCCACTGTAATCAGAAACAATAAATGCAACAGCAGCAACAATCATTCAGTACTTACCTATATTAAGTCTGCAAATTATCTGAAAATGCCTACCATTCAGCCAATAAAATATAGTATATCTGATTTTCTTGCAATTATTAATCAATCCAAACCTCCACTAATTGAAATCTTCAACAAATCATTGTAGTGGCACTATACCAGCAACATGTAACTTGAAAATATGGTACAACTTGTTTGCAAATATGAATGATCAACTGCAATAAATAAGCCTAGATGTGATCCTTGAGTAGAATCACTTAGAAGAATATGAGGGCTTTTGTCCCCAAATCATGTTATGGAAGCCCTAGAGGGTTTTCATCCTTTGGATCTCCTACTTCAAGGGTGTTAATTGGAAAGAAAGGTGAAACAACAAATTCAAATGATTTGTCTTGTGCCTTGTTCTCTTTCTAATAGTTGCCTGTTTCAGGTCCTCCAAATTATTTTATTAACTTTTCCTTGCTAGTATTTAAATTTCTCACATGTCATCAAGCAAAACCAAATCCAGAATAATTTTATGAGGTTTTGAAAATCAGTCAGAAGAGTGCTTTTTATGCTGTTGAGATTATGCCTGAGTTGTGAGTTGGGACAATTTCTTGGTGCTTTTTAGTTTTTGGCAAGTCAAGTCAAAAAATTTGTTCCGAATTTTATCTGCTACTCAAGGCCGAGTTATATTTTGAGTTACTTGTCTGTGTATCTAGCTCATGATTGCTCATAGAATTTTGCAATAATGGTTTCAAGTAACTTTTGATCTTCCACAGTGCGTAGTTCATACTTGCAGTATGGTTTTTAATAGAAAAGCTCTCTATTTTGGGGTTAACAATTCTTGAGTTATGCGTGCACAATATGATGGTCAAGGTGATAAAATGGCCTAAGAATAATTACTTTTATGTATGGCTTTACTTCACATACTTGTTGTACTTGCAAGATGTACAAGATTCCTAAACGACAATGTTGTTGGAAAGATATACTTATTTTCGTTACATTATATTTCTGTACCATCATATGGCAAGAGTTTTAGATCATTCCACAAATTGTAGCTAAGGCATTCATAAGTAAATATGTAGGAGAGTTATGCAATAGATAATTGGTCGTTCATCTGTACTATAATGGAGTATTAATGCAGTCTGGATCAGGGTGTCCACTAAAAGACAGTCCAATCTAGTAGCCTGCATACACATTCACAAATTCCCATGCATAACGGAAGCTATTAAGTGAAAAACTAATTTTTTAACTTCCTGCAGCTGGTTACAACATGCTACAAAATATAAATATGTTATGTATGCCATCTTATTCCATGTAGCTTGTTACCTCATTCTCTCATTATAACAAGGATTTACATAGCGTAAAACTCATTACAATCTCCTCAACAAACTGCAGGGCTCTTTTTCATTTAGAGATCGTTGCCTTTTTTTGCACAACAGAGAAAAATCTATTAAAACTCAGCCTATGGACGGATTTTCTTCAATAGCTCCTCTACTCACAGCAGCCTCTCTCTACACAGAAAGATAATGCCAATAGAGAGCTTTCTTTTTTTGAAAATGAGCCAATATATAACTTTTTTGTTCACCCCCAAAGCTGCCAAAATGAACACCATGTGGCCAAGACATTATTAGTATTCTTCCTGCAAAACCAATTGCCAAAGCTTCATGTGTCGTAGTTTCCAAAATGATTTGCAACAGCCAAGAGCAGTGCCAAAACAGCCACACAGCCAAGGATCATTGCACCAAGTGTCAATATTGATCAACAGCATGAAGAATTGCAGGTAGACAAATGACCTTAAATGAGGAAGAAATCTTGACACCATATAGAAAAACTTCATGTGGCTGCAGAAGATTTTAACGGTCAGCTGACAGGAAAAATATCTCCATGCTTACGTAGAGTCAGCAACAATGAAAGGAGATAAACAATTAAGCAATATAGGAAAAAATCTGCCCATTCAGGTCAACTGTCATTCCAACAGCCACCACCAAAAGGATTGTGAGTAATAACAAGCCACATAAAATCAGATGGCATGCACTATATAGCATTGTGTAAATCTCTCCATAGTAAGCACACTGCTGAAGGCAACTACAATCAATTTGAAAGCTTGATCCATGCCACCAAGTTATAAAATAAATGCCTCTTCAATAGCTGATGGAAAATAGTTTAAAATGTACTTAATAATCGTTTGTCTAATCAGCATCAAAATAATTGACACTTGTAACAAAAGCAGCTCTTAATATATATCTTGTTGCAGCCAATTATAAAGAATTAAACATTTAAATTCTCCTTGTATAGCAGAATTATACACGGTCCTTCTGTATCAGCTTCTAAAACAGTTCAAATGAAACCATCCTGAATCAGTTTTCAAACAGCCAGTTTATTTACCCTTCCAAACTCGGATGCGTTTGCATCAAATATTCAATCAATTTGGAGAAAAAAATAGATTTTATCCTATTGTACTATTTCCATCAATTTTGGTTAATCCATCAATTTTGGTTATCTTTCCTGGTTGCCACTGTATTATAGGAATTTAAACAATGTGTCAATTTGGATGATAGGATAAATATGAGAATGATGAATGATTTCGTGTTATCATTGAGGCCCTTATGTAAGAGAACATATGATCATGTAATTATAAGTGACTAGTTGAGAATTTGAAGCTGGGCATGAGATAAATTACCAGGTGATTGAAACAACAAAGAGTAAAAGCTGGATTGATCAAAGGGAAGGGGATAGATAGACAATCAATTAATCATTTCTGGCCATTGTGAATTTAATTTTGAAGTAAATTTAAAAGCAAATCTTTTCCTATATTTGTGTTGTTTTGCATGGTGTTGATCTTCCATTGTGAATAATTCTTGGTAGTTTTGTGACTGCAGAGAGATGTGATTTTGTTTCTTGCACGGAGTAGGTGATACCTACTCGGCTTGGTTAGTTTTTGCCTTCTGCATCATTTTATTGTGTGTGATTGTCCACAGCATGCACTTTTCTGTTAGTCTTTTGGAATAGGCTGTGTAGTTTGTAGGATTTATAATGAGTTCATGATAAGTTATGATCTACTAGGAGGGATTTGCTAGCTCTGTGAAGCATGCCTAAGCTCAGATTGCAGTGGACAAATTCACAGTTTTCATCTTGCAAAACCATTTAATGATACAACTCTGTTGGCTCTTAGAGAAGGCACATGCTCAGGGCATGGATTTGCAATTTTAATCCTGTAAAACTGTTTGCATACTCTGTGATTGCAGTGGACAAATTCACAGTTTTCATCTTGCAAAACCATTTAATGATACAACTCTGTTGGCTCTTAGAGAAGGCATGTGCTTAGGGCATGGATTTGCAATTTTAATCCTGTAAAACTGTTTGCATACTCTGTGGTGCATGACAAGGTGTACTAATGCATGTTTGTTTCAATCAAATCTTGTATTTTGGAAGATGTGTTCTTAGGCTTTTAGGTGTGTGCTAGTCTGTATAATTTTGTTTTTTAAAATCTAAAATCAATCATTTTTCTCCTTGTTTTTTGTGCACCCGTAGCATAAACTATCGAAATTTTCCTGCTCATCTATATTATGGTAAAATAATGAATGTGTTATTAAACAAAGATCATAAATGATTTATATATACAAGTATACACAAGAATGTTTCTATAATGATCAAAGAGAGAGAAATAGAAACATTCTGAAGAGAGAGAGAAAGTTTCCATATTGAACAAAGAGAGAATATGGAAGCATAGAAGAGGAGTGACCATTAGAAATATAAATAAATCTATGGAAGAGAGGGAAACAAAAATAGACAGATTTAACTCTAATACCCTCCCTTAATGGTCAATCTAACTTCAAAACAAAAGTCTGCAAGTGAATCCTTAGAAGGTGTAAAAGGTAGACTCGGGCTGATCAACGAGCTCTGTATGTTCTGCAATATTGGCCTGTGGCTAAGACCCTCCCTGCTTCCGCTGTTCAAAAGCATTGCGAGTCCTGCGATCTCGGATCACATGACCAAATTTGTGGCAATAGTTGCACCTAATTTGCTAATTCTTGGAGCTATCCTGAGACTGAGCTGATGATTGAGATGGGCCTTTATCCTTGTGAAAGGGTTGGGCTGTAAATGCTTGTTTAGAGGAGGATGAAGGAGCACTGCTACCAAATTGTTGTTTCCAATGATCCTGCTGCAGAAGTTTGGTGCACAAATCTGAAAATTTGAGGTCAACATTAGTTGCAGTAATATTGAGCATCTCAATAAAATGCTCATAGGATTGTGGTATACTTTTCATAGTAATGACTACCATATCCTCTTCCTCCATTGTACGTCCAATGGCCTCAAGCTGATCTTTCATGTCCTTAATCTTCATAAGATGTTCCTGTAAGGACATGTGCTCATCCATAATAATAGAGAATAGCTGATTCTTCAGAAAGAAAGCTCTGCTTTTGTCTGATGTCTCGTGGAGATCCTTCAATGTAGTCCAGATCTCTGCAACTTTCTTGTCGGATGACACTTGAGGTAGTTGATCATGAGTAATGAAAGCTTAATGAGCATAACTCCTTCACGGCTACGCTCATCAAACTTATCTTGAGTAGCAACAACTGTGGTAGGACGAGACTCGGTACTCAGAACATGTGCCTCAAGACAATGGTACTCGAAGATTGTCATCATTCTTTGCTTCCAGGTAGTTCTTTCCGTTGAATTGTTGACTGCCTTCGAATAGAAGATTGGTGAGAGATGCCATGACACATTTTTCAATACAAAAAAATGTGAATATCTAAAAAATACGAACTTCGAGACAAACTGACGGAAGATCCATAAAAAATTAAAAGACGCCCAGAAGAGAGCTCGAAAAACTTGGAATTGCATGTCAGATTTTGAATTCGTTGGCTTGAAAATTGAGGCACGAAAAATGATGCACCCAGAAAAAAACCAACGCGACCCAAATGAGAGTTTGAAAAACCCAGAAGGAATCTATGGATAGTAATTTTTTGACTTGACCTAAAGGATCAAAACCCTAGTCGAAATTTACAGAAACCCTAGGTGGTGGTGCAGGAGCACCAAGGGTGAAAAGCCCTTCCTTGTTTTTGTTTGTTTCTTTCCTAGTTGTTTAGGTTGATTAGGAAAGAATAGGAAAGTTTTGAAGTGTTTAGGGTTGTTAGAATAAGATTTGGAGGCTTGTTTGTTCAATCCACTCCTTGTAAAGTCCTAGAGGACACAAGAGTCAAATGGTGGAATGAACCCTCTAGATCCTTAGGAGGTTAAGGTTGAAGTGTTTTGAGTCTTAAAAAGTCTTGTTAGGGTTTAGGTGAGTTGGCCATGGTGGCAAATACAGCCCAAGTCAATTTGGCAACTTTGCATTTTTGCAAATTTTGAAAAGTTGCTCGACAACTTTGTTCACAAAGAGGCTTTTGACCTAAATGGTGGAATGGGTCAGTTAGGGCAGTTGATTCGAGGAGAAGGTATTTAAGAACATCCATGGCGAATTCATGAGGTTAGATGAGTTTTCTATTAATTTCATATAGATTGTGTTATTGTAGACAGTAACAGTGACTGTGTAATTCTTTTTGGAACTGAAAAGCTTTGTAAATGACATAGTGTTGTTAGACTTTCCAATGTAATTAGATTCTTATGGTGATCTGATAACTCTGTGTGAATTGTTTGTAAGAAAGCTTTCATTTCATAGCTTCTTGTAAAGTTTCTCTAAGTTTGTGGTTCACTAGTCCAGTTTGGACTGTACATAGTAAAATGGCCTCTCGAGCTTCTTACGACCATGGCAAACAAAATGTGCCTGGTTCGAATGCAAGAGGGGTCCATGTACATAGTTTTCCTTTTGGTTTAGCAGTAGAAGTGGTAGGAGTGAATTTTGAGCTCTTGCCCTAGGCAAGCTTGGCAATAGCTCGGCTAGGGAAAAAGAGGAATCAAAGATTAAAATTTGTAGGGTTGGATTGGTAGGAACAATCCAAGGGTTGGAACATGTTGAAACAATGAAGATGCAACACCCCAAGCAATGGTGGCACTTGATGACTTGATTTCATCGGTCCAAGAAGACAAGACCAGAAAAGAGAGCAATTAGCCCTATTTTTAAGGACTGTGTCCCTAAGAGTATAGAGGTACTGTACGGAGTACTTGAAGAACCCTCACCTTGAAAATCTTTTGTAAATGTGAAAAGGGTACCTGGATCCTAAATTAGTTATGGGGGTCTTTAAGCAAAATATTGGAGAAATCCCTAATTTGTACCTGAACAGGGCTACAAGGAGTAACTAGGCCTAATTCCTAGTTTTTAGGAACTCAATGGGAAGGAGGTTGAAGAAGGGATCAAAACCTTCAAGATAGTTGTTATATGACCTAAAGACATTAAAATTCAACTCTGCAACCCATAGTGAGCATGTTGGCATAGGTGGCTAGAAAACCCTATGTGGAATTCAGTGAGCATTCAAACACTTTGTTGATAGGAAGAATCTTGGTTAGGAGGGTAGTGATCTTAGTGACTTGCCCTTGGGATTAGGGTTGGAGAAGTCTCTAGAAAGGTCTATTGAAGAGGCCTTGAGAGTGAGTCAAGTTGACTCCTAATTGAAGTACCAAGAATCCTATCAGATTGGTATCAGAGCCTAAAGATTGGGCTTGTGTAGTTTGAATGCTATATTCACCAGAATCAGTGGATTCAAGCAAGATGGTGACTAATGCTGAGTTGGCAAAGGATGTTGAGGAACAAAGAAAGGAGAAAAGACTCCTTAAGGAACAATTGGCAGAGATGGCAACCAAGTTGGAAGAAGTGCAACTCCGGACAATTGCAGTGAGTGAGTTGATGAAAGAAAATGAAGAGAAGGGTAAGTCAGTGGCAGAGGAAGATGTAATGCCAGAGCCCGACCCTGTACTCCAAGAACCATTCTTGAAAGCTTTGAAAGCAATGAGTGGTAAAACATTGGAAGATGTACCTCTATTCAGTGGCAAGGTGGAACCAAAAGTTGTCATGGAATGGATAGAAGGGCTTGAAAATCACTTTTAGTGTTATAGTGTCACAGAGGCCCAAAAGGTAAGAGTAGCTAATACAAGATTGAGAGGAACAACTCTCACTTGGTGGAAATTTGTCCAAGATGAAAGAATCAAGGAGGGAAAGAACCCTATAACCAGTTGGAAGGGTATGGTGGCCAAGATAAGGGAGACTTAACTACCAAATGATTATAAGGTACAATTGCACAAGAAAAGGCAGAATTTGAGACAAAAAGACCTTGAGATGAGTGCCTACACCGAAGAGTTTCACAAGCTATGTTTGAGGTCACATGTGATGGAGGAAGAGAGTTTGAAGGTGGCAAGGTACCTTAATGGATTGAGATGGAATATCCAAGAGGAAATTAGTCTCCTAAGTCCTAAGATTGTACACCAATGCTATCAACTAGCCCTAAAGGTGGAGGAGAAGCTTAAAAAGAAACATAACTCAAGCAATAGGGGTAGAGGTAGAGGAAGAGATGGCAGAAATTAGAGAGGACGCTTTGGAGGAAGGAACTTGGAAGAAAGAACCCAAGGTGAGTCCAAGCTGACAGAGAGTCAAGGAGAAACTGTTGGCATCAAGTGATGGTAACTGGTAAGCCTACTACCGGTCCAAGTATTGTCATTGATTGGCAAAAGAGTATAGAGGCTTGTCATCTCTACAAAGTCTAAAGATCCAAGGAGATCTATATAAATGAAGGATGGTTTGGCCGATGGTGCCAATATACAAGACAGATGTGACTATAAGCAAATACCACCGGTCACTATACAAAGCCTTAGCCACCAGGCAATGTACACAGTTAAGGAAAAGAGGATTCCAACATCAACCGAGGATTGGGCTACAACCGGTGTAGACAAGTACAGATAAAACAATAGCTAATTGGTGTCAACAATACAACTGAGGATGGTGCAATCGGTAAGCCAAGGAAGGGATAGTAACAGGTCAAAGACTCTTACCTGTTCACAACATGAAGATCTCAACCGATATATTAATGACTCCGGTATGAACCGAGGAAGTCATAGTCAAACTATCTGTTCCAACTAACTCTTTGACCGAGAATTTCTGCTCTAAATCCGGAAGTCTCTGAGTTATACTGGTGATCGGTTTGAGGCGCGTCTAGAGGTTTTAAAGCCAAAATCCGTGGCTTTAAAACAAAACGTTATCTCTTTTGAAGGAAAGTTGCTTGACACACAATTACTGCTTTCTTTTTAAAGCAGATAAAGCAAGGGCATGCATCAAATGTTTCCTCAGTGAACTGGTACTCCACTGAGTAATGAATCCAATAAGGATTTGTAATTAGGTCATGCATTAGGAGTACAATTAGGGCTAGGGCTCTATATATTCTTCTGCCTGTGGAGAATATTGAAGTTGCCTTCATTTTGTCGAGTAAAAGGGTGAACCTGTATGCTGAAAAAGCCAGGGGTGAAAAGAAGAAAGAAGTGAGAAAGAAGATTGTGCACAGAAGTACAATAGTAGAGGAGAACACACCTGCAGCGATCGGTGTTGCTTCTCAGTTGAGCACAAACAGAGATCTTATCAGGCTATGCAAAGCCATTTGTAAAAGGTCAATCCTTCTATTGTTCTCTAGCAATTACAATAGTTAAATCTAATATTTGGGTGGACTCTAACAGGTCCCTTGTATCAAATCCCCTAACTGGGTGGCATCTTGAAAGGTGTTCTAAAGTCCTTTAACCAGGCAGGCACTAACCAGCCTCATTTTAACAAATCCCTTAACCGGGTTGCATCTAACAATGCGTTTTGATCCTTTAATCGGGAAGGCTCCTAACAGGGCATACTCCAGAAGAGTACAAAATTTGTAAGGTCTCCTCACACCGTGGTTTTCACCCTAACTGGGTTTCCACGTGATAAATCTGGTGTCATTGTGTGATTGTTTGCTTACTATTATTATATGCTTAAATCTGTTTGTCTTTCAGCTATAAGTTTACTTCACCGGATTTAAAGAGAAAAAGGTTTTGGAGGTGCTGATTCACCCCTCCCCTCTTAGCACCGGTTTGGGACTGTCATTTGGTATCAGAGCCAAGTCTTGTTTTCTTTACCGCTTAACAACATAAAAAAAAAGTCAAGATGATGAGAAAGGAAGGACCAAAGTTTTCAAAGGAAAACTTTACTTTGTGGTGTAGCAGAATGAAGCTGTACATGAAGACCACCGGAGATCAGTACTTGAATCATTTTACCACTGATTACAGTGAACCCGCTGGCACTTTGACACCTGATGAACTGAAAATAAAAATCGAGCACACGGTTGCTATGGATATGATAGCGAGCACGCTACCTGATCATGTCTATGCTGACATTGAACATCTTGATTTTGCCTTCAAGATGTAGGGCAAGTTGCAAACGGTTTATGGAGGAGATCCAAATGTTCAAAGAGCCAAGGTCGAAAGCCTCAGAGGAAAATATGATGACATGAGGATGAATGAAGGAGAAGACATCGAGCAATATAGCAACTGGATCAAAGAGGTGATCAACTCCATCAGAAGCGTTGGAGGAAAGCTCAGTGAAGAGGAGGCGGTTAGCAAAACACTGAGAAATCTCAGACCTCAGTATGCAATCAAGATCTCTACCATTCAAGAGCTCAGATCGGTGACCAAAGATCAAGTCACCCTAGACTCCCTAATCGGTAAGCTGGCTGCCTTTGAATTAAGTAACTTTGATAATAGCTTAACCATTCAGGAAGCAACTTTTAAGTCCTCTGTCAATATCTCTTCCACTAAAAAGGGAAGAGAAACCGGTAACTGCTCTATCGGTAAGATTGGCAACCTTTTTGAGAATCTGCTCTCAGAGGAGATGGAGCAAGACGAGTTTGAAGCACTCATCGCTAGGAGATTCCCCAAAGGAAAAGGGAAGTACAAGGGAAAGCTCCCTTTGAAATGCTTCTCTTGCAACAAGATAGGACATATTGTTGCAAGGTGTCCTGATAATGAACATAAAGATAAAAGAGACCGGTTCAAGAGCAAAGCAAAGAAGGAATGCTATCTTGCAGAGGAAGGAGTCATCGACAATGAGTCTGAAGGCTTTGAGGATCCTGAAATTGCATTTGTTGCAATAAAGGAGGAGAGCCCAGTGATAGATGAAGTAGCACTCATATTCAGATCTCATCAGCTTGATGATTGGATCATTGATAGCGGCTGCACTCACCACATGATCGGTGACAAAAACAAGTTTATCAACTTGGAGCTCAATGACAACAGATCAGTTACCTTTGGAAACAATGCCCCCTGTGCCATCAAAGGTAAAGGTTCTATTGCTCTCTGCAACAATGCTGTCTGTGAAGATGTGTACTAGGTTGAAGGACTTAAGTACAACTTAATGAGTGTTGCACAGCTAAACTACAAAGGATTCCAGTTGGAATTCGGACAAAGTTCCTGTATTGTAGAAAATCAGTTTGGAAATCATGTTGCAACCGGTAGACAAAGCAAAGGCAATATGTTCTACCTAGACTCAATGGAAGGAGCTTGTTTGATAGCTTCAGTCAGAGAATCAAGAAAAATCTGTCTTGTCTCCAAAGAAGACAATAGCTAGCTATGGCACAAGAGACTCTGCCACATAAACTTTGACAGTATCGTCAAAGTAAGCAAAAAGAAATTGGTTAGAGGACTCCCTGAGATTACAAAACCCATCAGTGGTGTTTGTAAAGATTGTCAGTTAGGAAAACTGATAGGAACAAGCTTCAATAGTAAGTCTTTTACTGCTAAAAATGTTCTAGATCTTGTGCACACAGATCTGTGTGGACCAATGAAGACAAAGAGCTATCATGGAGACCGGTACTTCATGATCTTTGTAGATGACTTCTCAAGAATGATGTGGACACTCTTTCTTAGAGAGAAATCAGAGGCCTTCCACATGTTCAAAATCTACAAAGCTAGAGTGGAAAAGGAAACCGGTAAAAGCTTGAAGTGCCTGAGGTCAAACAGAGGAGGTGAGTACACCTCTCAAGAGTTCACTCATTATTGTGAGGAACATGGAATAAAGAGACAATTTTCTGCACCAAGGACTTCTCAGCAAAATGGAGTAGCAGAAAGAAGAAACAGGACGTTGATTGACTGTGCAAGGACCCTGTTGATTCAGAAGGATCTCCCTCATCACTTCTAGACAGAAGCTGTTAGTACTGCTGTCTACACACTGAACTGAGTTCAAGTAAAAAAGGGAACCGGTAAGACTCCTTATGAACTATGGTTCAAGCATACTCCTAGTGTAGGTTACTTCAAAATCTTTGGTAGTAAATGTTACATCAAAAGAGATGTACTCTAGGAAGTTTGATCCCAAGAGCGATGAAGGAACCTTTTTGGGTTACTCTACCAAAAGTAAGGCCTATCGGTGTTTGAACATTAGAACAGACAAGATAATTGAAAGCATCAATGTAAAGGTTGATGAATCTTCAGAACCGGATAAGAAGACCGGTCATGATGATCATGACAGTCTCAGAGGCCTAAATGAAGGAAATGCCTTTGAGTTTAATGAAGCAACAACTGAAGATGAAGGAGAAATACACATAAACAGACATCCAGAGCGGGAGACTGTACTTGAAGCCAACAGGTTAACTCAAGATGGTGAACAAGATGATGCCCAGAACCATGATGGAGAAAATGCTCAATCAGAAGAGCCAGATCGGGAACAGAGACCGGTTCTTCCAAGGTATGTCACATATCACTCCATTGACAACCTTATTGGTGACAAACATGCTAATGTATTGACTAGGAAAAAGGCCAGAGAGAATATCTGTTTACTTTCCTGTATAGAGCCTAAATCCACTAGGGAAGTTCTAGAAGATGAAAATTGGGTCAAGGCCATGGAGGAAGAAATTGAGCAAATTGAGAAGAATGACACATGGGAGCTTGTGCCAAGACCAAAGGACAAGAATGTCATAGGGACCAAGTGGGTCTACAAGAACAAGCTGAATGAGGATGGGAAAGTAATAAGAAATGAGGCAAGATTGGTTTGCAAAGGATATGCCCAGGAAGCTGGACTGGACTATGGAGAAACCTTTGCACTGGTAGCAAGATTGGAAGGAGTGAGAATTTTCTTGCTTATGCTACACACAAGAAGTTTAAAGTGTATCAGATGGATGTCAAGTCTGCATTTTTGAATGGAATTTTGGAAGATGTCTACATTGAACAACCGAAAGGCTTCACATCTGCTCATGATGATGGTATGGTCTGTAAGTTGAAAAAGGCTCTTTATGGACTTAAGCAAGCTCCAAGGGCATGGTATGAAAGGCTACATTCATATCTTTTGACTATAGGATTCATAAGAACCGGGGACAACAACAACATGTATCTAAAGATCGGAAAAGATGGAAATCTCATTGCTGAGATCTTTGTGGATGACATCATCTTTGGAGGTGATGAAAGAATGAGCAAAGCCTTTGCTGAAGAGATGAAGAAAGAATTCGAGATGTCTATGATAGGCGCAATAGAGTTCTTCATTGAACTCCAGGTCCATCAGCTGAAAGAAGGTATTTTTATCTCTTAGTCCAAGTATATAAAAGAAATTCTTAAGACTTTTGGACTTGAAGAATCTAAACCGGTTGGAACTCCAATGGTAACTAACCTCAAGTTATCAAAGGAGGATGATGCAAAAGTGGTAATTGAAACAATGTATCGGTCCATGATAGAAAAACTACAGTATGCTGTTCATAGTAGACCAGACATTGCACACGCGGTTGGCATAGTGGCTAGATTCTCTGCAAATCCCAAATAGACACATCTGATAGCAGTAAAGAGAATCTTCAGATATCTAAGGGGCACTGAGAAATTTGGTTTATGGTTTCCACATAAGGGAGGATTTGAGGTAAAAGTATACATTGATGCATACTAGGCAGGCAACATTGATGACAGGAAGAGTACAAGTGGTGGTGCATTCTATCTCGATGGAAGAATTGTTGCTTGGACAAGTAAGAAACAAAATTGCATTTCACAATCTATTGCAGAGGCTGAATATGTTGTTGCAACAATCAATTGCACACAGGTAATCTGGATCGAACAACTGTTGGAAGGAATCCAAGAACAGATACCTGAACCGATAGCCATCTATTGTGATAGCACCAGTGCAATTAACATATCCAAGAACCCTGTCATGCACTCCAAGACAAAGCACATTGCAGTCAAGTATCATTACCTAAGAGAGTTGGTACAAGACAAGGAGGTGAGATTGGAGTATGTTCCCACCAAAGAACAAATTGCTGATATCTTCACCAAGCCATTACCGAAGAGTACTTTTGAGTATCTCAGAGGTAAACTAGGGGTGATACCCCTTCATGATCTTCAGTAAACCTAGAAAGGTGATCATCAGTTCATTGTGCTTCAACAGAGGGTTACACCTCATCTTTTCTGGACTGATGAAAAGGAATGCTGCTCATAGGGGGAGCAGATTAGATAAGGCTAGTCTTTCTGACTAGCCTTTGGCATTATTGTCAAAAAGGGGGAGAGTTTGGCAATAACTGGAAGACTGTAGCAGTAGCAGTGGTATAGAGATTGAGATACAAGCACAATAACCTGGTGATATTGTGATTGCCCATCAAGGTTTTGCCATCAATGCCAAAGGGGGAGATTGTTGGCATCAAGTGATGGTAACCGGTAAACCTACCACCGGTACAAGTATTGTCATTGATTGGCAAAAGAGTATAGAGACTTGTCATCTCTACAAAGTCTAAAGATCCAAGGAGATCTATATGAAAGAAGGATGGTTTGGCCGATGGTGCCAATATACAAGGCAGATGTGACTGTAAGCAAATACCACCGGTCACTATACAAAGCCTTAGCCACCAGGCTGTTGGAATCATTTGCCGTTGCACCAAAAGTTCGAACTGTCAATGCCCGATACAAATGCCAGATTTAACCTGACCCACAGGAGGCGGTTAAGCCATGTCACGAGTCTCCAAGGAGGTGCTGACCACCAAGTCAACAATCTCCCCCTTAGCACCAATTGAGCCTTCAGCACCCACTGAAGGGAGATTTGAACCTGTGACCCAAGGCTCTGATACCAATTGAAAAACGGAGATTTGCTAAGAGGGGGAGGGGGTGAATCAGAGTTTTAAACTTTAAAAGAACAAATTAAAGAAGAGACACACACACACAGAAAAAAGGGATGAGACACAGGATTTTATCACGTGGAAAACCCAACAGGGTTAAAAAACCACGGTTGCACTAAATCAATGGGCTCCAACCTGACCAAAAGGCTAAAACCCTCCCTATATGAGGTTATGATAATACAAGAACAAGAGTACGTTCTTTGTCTTCACAGACATATGAAGACTCTAATATTTTTCAGACTTCCTTAACTTAATCTGATTGTCATAGACATTCGATGAATATCCTCAGCCCTGTATCAGAAGCAAAAATCTGTACTTGGTTCAACGCATTGCTTCATTAGTATGTATTGTTGCTGGAGAATGTCTCTTAGTTGCTCGTGTGCTGATAGTAGCTTCAATTTCTCAGACTAATACAAATTCTGTCGATGCTAATCACTTCCAGTTCAGTTTTGTTTCTCTCAGCTCCCCTTCGCTTAACAGTCCTTGTATTGAATTCTTAAAAACAAGCATAGTAGTATTGCTAGCTCCCTCCAATGATCTTACTACTCTTATCCTATCGTCCTCTTTCAGCAATACACGCACACAATTTGTGTATATTATATGCGTTTTGAAGAAGCCTGTATTAAAAGCTTATGCACTATTCTCCTTCTTTCCTGTACTCACATGCGTAGTTGATCAACACATTGGCTTATGTTTTTATTAAAAAATCCTTATCATTTCAGACCCGTCTGCTTAAAAAAACTTCTTCATTTTCACCAAAGGTTGTATTCACAACTGGTCTTTTGATTCCATGTGCTACAGTCACAAAAACTCTCCTGTTTTACAAATCGTATACTGTGTACTTCAATCACGGGGCACTAACATTATCACTTTGGCACCGTACCTCTACCACATGACCAAAACGACTCTACTGTTCAATACGTTTCAACCACCTGTACAAATCTTCTTACACTCCCGATAGATTTTTAATTGCCTCCCACTCTTTCACACAAAAATACAAATAGAACTTTACTACCTGTTAGTTAAGAACAGTGCCATTTTTTTTAACATACTGGCAACACAACAGATGCTTACCGCTTGTGCCGTTACAGCTCCCGCATATATAAACGTCAACCCAAAAAGCCTGAGAATTACGTAAATACTAGGTGACTGTGTATTGTTTTACCTATATCTGCAATGCGTATATACGATTACACTTTACGCTGCCTCACACCCATCGTTTTTTTGGTGTCGACACTTCTTATTGCACTCGCTTTTTCTTTTGATATCCGATATTTAACTGACAACATTCCAAAGAAAAACTGGCACGTTACTATCTCGTGTGCATTGATTTTATCTTATTTGCTGTGCTTTGCGTTTTAGTATTATGCTGCATGCTATGTAATGAATCTACGTTCCACCTGGGTATTTTTGAATAGCTTGCTCAGACTTACGATACCCGACTGGTTGCAACAATCATTACCAGGAAGTCATTTTTAGTTTCCTCTGCCCTATTAAAAACATCATTACATTCTTCCAGTCCTTTGATGATTGCTCACTGCATTATTAACACAACTCGTCTCTATAAACCCATTTTAAAGAGTAACTGATGAGAGAAGAAATAGTGCACTTGTCTAGACAACAGTTACACAAAAGACAAGAGACACACAATGTGAAAGGACTCAGAATCCATCCGACAACTCATCCTTAGTGAAAGACATTTTCTGGAAAAGAATCAGTCATAGCAGTGAACTTCATTCAAACATCCTTGACAGTGAACAGGTGGCATCATACAAATAGACTAGAGTGCAGAGGCCGGATCACTGACAATTGAATCTTATAACAGAACGCAACACAAATGGCATTCCGAGAAGCATCAAATGACAAAAAATACAACAATCTCCCCCTTTTTGTCATTGATGGCAAACCGATCTGAAAGCACTGCAAATCTTAAAACAACTCCCCCATAAAACTGAACCGACTGAAACAACTCTACCAAATCTGAACGGATCTCCCCCTTAAGCTCTACTCCCCCTTTGTCATCAATGACCACGAAACTGAAACACACAAATAATTCGAAAGATATAGCAATGAAGTGTTGGAGACGAACCTTTCATTGAGGTGAAATAACACCAAACTTGCTTCGAAGATACTCGAAGTGATCTCGGGGTAGAGGTTTAGTAAACACATCTGCAATTTGCTCCTGAGAAGAAACATAGTTCATCTTAACAATATTATTTGCAACTTGCTCCTTCCGATAGTGATACTTGATTGGAATGTGCTTGGTTCGAGAATGCATCACTGGATTCTTCGAAATATCAATGGTGCTTGTGTTGTCACAGAAAATACAAATAGGATTAGTAAACTTAAGTTTATAATCACATGGTGTTCTTCATCCAAATTACCTGAGTGCAGCATGAAACTGCTGCAATATATTCAGCCTCAGCGATGGATAATGAAGTGCAAGACTGTTCCTTGTTAAGCCATGAGACCAAACAACCACTTAAAAAGAAAGCACATCCACTGGTACTTTTCTTGTCATCCACTGAACCTCCCCGATCTGCATTTGTATAGGCTGTAAGAGAAAAATCAGAACTCTTTGGAAACCAAAGACCAAGATCAACTGTGCCTTTCAGATATTTAAAAATTCTCTTAAGAGCTGAAACATGTGTTTGTTTTGGAGATGCTTGAAATCTAGCAACATATCCCACAGCCTGCGTAATGTCTGGTTTAGTGGCTGTCACAAACAGCAGACTCCCACCATAGATCTATAAAAGGATTGATCAACTGAAGGAGACACATCTTCCTTACTAAGCTTACATTCGGTTTCCATAGGAGTGCTAACCGGATTGCAATCTTCCATCTTAAATCTCTTAAGTAATTCTCTAACATACTTAGCTTGGAAAATGAAAATACCTTTGGAAGATTGATTAATTTGTAGCCCAAGAAAGTATGTTAACTCACCCATCATAGACATCTCGAACTCATTCTTCATACATGCAGCAAATGTCTTAGACATATTGACACTGTCACTCCCAAAAATCAGATCATCAACATAAACAACAACAATAAGGATGCTGTTACCTTATTCTTTAACATACAAGTTGCTGTCAACATATCTTTTTTTGAAGCCCTGCTGCTGCAAATAGTTATCCAGCCTGTCATACCAAGCTCTAGGAGCTTGTTTGAGTCTGTATAGTGCCTTTTTCAGCTTGCACACATAGTCTACATTGTTAGAAATCAGGCCTTTCGGCTATTCAACATAAATTCTTTAACTAAATCTTCATTTAGGAAGACAGATTTTAGATCCATTTGGAAAACTTTAAAGTCTTTGAAAGAAGCAAATGCAAGAAAAATTCTGATTGCTTCTAACCTTGCAACCGGTGCAAAGGTCTCACTAAAATCCACACCTTCAATTTGAGAATAACCTTTGCAAACTAAACGTGCCTTGTTTCGAATTATTTTACCATCTTCATTTATCTTGTTTCGGAATACCCATTTTGTACCTATCACGTTCTTGTTGATAGGTCTTGGTACAAGCTCCCAAGTATTGCTCTTTTTGATTTGATCTAATTCCTCTTTCATGGCAGCCACCCAATGTTCATCTACAGCTGCTTCTTCAAAACACTTAGGCTCAATCATGGAGATAAGTGAGAAATCATCATCTTCAAAGTAGTTAACATTTTTTCTAGCATTTCTAGTTTTTCTTTCACCTATGACTTGATCAATAGGATGATTCTTTTGCACAAACTTTGAAGGAGTTTTGAAATTAGAAACATCATGTTCATCTTGAGAAACATTTCCAGAATTATCATGTAGACTTTCAACATCATTAGAAGTAGGAATTGTTTCTTGATGAGCAGATTGTACTTTACCTTTGTCATTCTCACCACTCTTGCTAGCTGTTCCAACTTGAATATGTGGAGGAGAAGAGGGTACAACAGTGCTGGATTGAGTTTTAGAAGATACCACAGTGCTGGTTTGAGTTAAACCTTCTTCAGGGCTGTCATCATTCTCACCAAATTGATTAGTAACTTTGTGAACTTTAACATTTGCACTCTCTACTAATTTATGCAGCCTTTTATTGTAGCATTTAAATGCCTTACTCTTAGAAGAATAGCCAAGAAAAATACCTTCATTAGCTCTAGATTCAAACTTATCCAAGTTATCTTCATCTCTTCTAATGTAGCATGGACTCCCAAAAATTTTAAAGTACTTAACAGTAGCTGGTTTACTTTTTCAAAGTTCATAAGGAGTCTTCTTGAGTTTGGGTTTCAACAGTGTTCTATTCTGAATATAAACAATTATGTGGACAGCCTCTCTCCAAAATATATCTTTTACCTTACTTTCATTCATCATGCAACGAGCCATTTCTTGAACGGTTCTATTTTTCCTTTCCACAACACCATTTTGTTGTGGTGTTCTTGGGGTTGAAACCTATTTCTTAATACCATGTTGCTCACAAAACATGAGAAACTCATTAGAAGTGAATTCTCCCCCATTATTAGAACGCAAGCATTTGATTTTCATGTCCATTTCATTTTCAACCAGACTTTTAAAAATCTTAAACTTCTCTAAAGCTTCTGATTTTTATTTTAGGAATGTAACCCATGTCATGCAAGTAAAGTCATCAATAAGTAGCATGAAGTATTTCTCACCTTGAAGACTTGCTGCCCTTGTTGGTCCACAAAGATCCGTATGGATAAGCTCAAGTGGCCTACTGCTGAATTCATTTTTTGGTTTGAAGGAAGCTCTAGTTTGTTTGCCTTCTTGACAATTTTTACAAACAATATCAGCTGGTTTTTCTAGCATAGGCATATCTCTAACAGCCTCCTTCTTGCTGATCTTGATAAGATTATCAAAGTTAACATGCCCAAACCGCTTGTGCAAAGCCAAACATCTTCTACTTTGCTCAAACAACATGTCTCATCATTAGAATCATCAAGAATGTAGAGATTGTTTGTTGCTCTAGTAGCTTTCGCTATGACATCAATTCCCTTTTTAATGGAGCAAGCATTAGAGTTAAAACTGAGATCATAACCATGATCACATAGCTGACTTACACTCAACAAATTATGTTTCAACCCTTCTACATAAAGAACATTCTCAATAATAGTTTCATCATTATTAATTAGGATTGTACCTATACCAACAACCTTAGCATAAGAGCTACCACCAAATCTAACTTTACCACCTTTCATTTTCTTGAGAGAATGAAACTTACTCAAGTCACCTGTCATGTGTCGGGAGCAGCCACCATCTACATACCATATATCTTTCTCATTGCTAGCTAGAAAGACTGTTTGAACAACTAGAGCTTTAAGAGGAGTCTCTTGAACCTTTCTTCTCCAAACCTTAGTCACTTTAGTTCTTCTTTTAGGTTCAACATTATAAAACAAATCTGCATTATAGCTGTTACAAAATCTAGATGTATGGCCAAACTCATTATAGCTGTAGCAAATCAGATTGTACTTCCTAAAACCATTTCTTTCATGCTGATAATAATTCTTGTATGGAACAACTCTACAATCAGCAGCTCTATCTCCAAAGTAATTACAAGCAAAACAGTAGCCATAGAAAAAATGTTTCTTTACCTTGTTAGGAGTAGGCTGACTACTTTCTGGTGGTGAAGTGTTTGATTCAGATTGCATGCCAACTCCTCGTTTATCTTTGGTGGGTTTTTGAGAATCAAGAACATCATCTAATGTGACTTTACCACTGTTGAAAGATAGTTCTTCATTAGAAAGCATAGAAGTTTTACCAATGTTCCTCATAGCGACAATTTCAGCTTCCAACTTGATAATGTTTTTTTCCTTCAATTGAAATTGATTTTCCAAATCCTCACAAATAGTTTTGGCCTCCTCATTCAGAATTTTAATATCAACAAGCTGAGTTTCAGCCTCTTTAAGAGATGTAGCAATCTTCAATTTTTCAGCACTCTCAACTTGCAGAAGATCCACAAGATTTAGATTTTTCTTTTTCAATTTCTTAATCTCAGAAAGAGCTGAAATCAATTCAAGCTCAAGGTCAACTTCATCATCTTCATCATTTCCAATTTCATCAGAACTCACATCATCAATAGCCATGAACATGACTTCACTTATCCTCGAATCGCTCTCGCTGCTTGAAGAATCATTGCTGTCATTTTTTGAAAACAACATCTTCTTACCGTTTTCAGATTTTCAATTTTTCTTGGCAAACCTCCTAGATTTCCGGTGTTTGAATTCCTTTTCATCATTGTTGTCCTCATCTTTATCAAACGGACACTTAGAAGCAAAGTGACCAAGCTTTCCACAGTTGAAACATTTCAGACCAGACATGCCTTTGTTTTTGTTAAAGCCCTTTTTCAGCCTTCTAATGAGGTAAGCTATTTCCTCATTTGAGTTCTGATCCGAGCCTTCACTTGGATTGTTCTCTTTGTCCTTGCTTCTTTTGGAAGTCTTAAATGCAGATTTAGTTTTAGAAGACCCTTCAAACGTAGTACTTATTTCATATGTAGTCAAGATACCATGTAGCGTATCAACAGTTAAAGTGTCTAAGTCTGACATTTCTTCAACAGCAGAGACTTTAGCATCAAGTCTCATGGGAAGAGAACAAAGAATCTTCTGAACCACAGTTTTTTCTTCAACCTTTTCACCTAGACCTCTTAAAACATTGACAACTTCTTCAACACGCAAAAAATATGCAGCAATGTTCTCATTGTCCTTCATGTGAAGACCTTCAAAGACAGTCCGGTGAGTCTAAACTTTAGCCTTTCTGACTTTGTCATCACCTTGATATGCGTTGTGCAATTTATCCCAAATCTCTTTTGCGGTAGCGCAGTGCATGACCTTTACAAATTCAGCTTCAGATAGACCACACAAAATTGCATTCACGGCCTTGACATTATTCTCAAATTCCTTTTTTACCATCAGCATCTACAGGAGGAGTAGAAGGAATTGTGTAGCCATTTACAAGACTTAGATAGACATCATAGCCAAGAGACATGATATAAGTTTTCATGCGAACACTCCAGAAAGCAAAGTTGTTTCCATCAAAGAGAGGGGCAGGGTTTGTAGCTAGACCTTCTAAGGTACTTATGATGAACACAAGGATTGAACTCTCAAGCTTTTAAGTACGGGAAGAGAGTGATCCGCTCTGATACCAATTGTTGGAATCATTTGCCGTTGCACCAAAAGCTCGACCTGTCAATGCTCGATACAAATGCCAGATTTAACCCAACCCACAGGAGGCGGTTAAGCCATGTCACGAATCTCCAAGGAGGCGCTGACCACCAAGTCAACACGGGCAATGTACACAGTTAAGGAAAAGAGGATTCCAACATCAACCGAGGACCGGGCTACAATCGGTGTAGACAAGTACAGATAAAGCAATAGCTAACCGGTGTCAACAATACAATTGAGGACGGTGCAACCGGTAAGCCAAGGAAGGGACAGTAATAGGTCAAAGACTCTTACTTGTTCACATCATGAAGATTTCAACCGATATATTAATGATGCCGATATGAACCGAGGAAGTCATAGTCAAACTATCTGTTCCAACTAATTCTTTGACCGAGATTTTCTGCTCTAAATCCGGAAGTCTCTGAGTTATATTGGTGATCGGTTTGAGGCGCGTCTGGAGGTTTTAAAGCCGGAATCCGTGGCTTTAAAACAAAGTGTTATCTCTTTTGAAGGAAAGTTGCTTGACACGCAAGTACTGCTTTCTTTTTAAAGCAGATAAAGCAAGGGTATGCATCAGATGTTTCCTCAGTTGAACTGGTACTCCCTTGAGTAATGAATCCAATAAGGATCTGTAATTAGGTCATGCATAAGGAGCACAATTAGGGCTAGGGCTCTATATATTCTTCTGCCTGTGGAGAATAGAAGTTGCTTTTATTCTGCTGAGTAAAAGGGTGAACCTGTATGCTGAAAAAGTCAGGGGTGAAAAGAAGAAAGAAGAAGTGAGAAAGAAGATTGTGCAGAGAAGCACAATAGTAGAGAACACACCTGCAGCGACCAGTGATGCTTCTCAGTTGAGCACAAACAGAGATGTTATCAGGCTATGCAAAACCATTTGTAAAAGGTCAATCCTTCTATTGTTCTCTAGCAATTACAATAGTTAAATCCCAGTATTTGGGTGGATTCTAACAGGTCCCTTGTATCAAATCCCCTAACCGGGTGGCATCTTGAAAGGTGTTCTGAAGTCCTTTAACCAGGCAAGCACTAACCGACCTATTTGTAACAAATCTCTTAATCGGGTCGCATCTAATAGTGCGTTTTGATCCTTTAACCGGGAAGACTCCTAACAGGGTGTACTCCAGAAGAGTACAAAATTTGTGAAGTCTCCTCACACTGTGGTTTTCACCCTAATCGGGTTTCCACTTGATAAATCTGGTGTCACTGTGTGATTGTTTGCTTACTGTTATTATATGCTTAAATCTGTTTGCCTTTCAGCTGTAAGTTTACTTCACCGGATTTAAAGAGAAAAAGGTTTTGGAGGTGCTAATTCACCCCTCCCCTCGCAGCACTGGTTTGGGACTGTCAGATTCAAGCAATAGTAGAGGGGGTTACAATAGAGGAAGAGGCCCTAATAACAACTCAAGGGGAAGATCCAATAATCAGGGAAGAGGATCTTATTTCTCATCCATGAAATGCTATATCTGTCACCAATATGGACACCCTACATATCGGTACCCGGAAAAGAGTACATCATCTCAAGGAGGAGAGAAGAGGGGGAATTTTGTGCAAGAAGAATCTTCAAGCAGCAAGACAACATAGGTATCCTTGGACTCAGAGATGGGAGAGAGCTTGATGGTTAGGAGAACACTCATAAATGAGCCTATCAAGGAGGAACCAAGTTAAAGAAGGTCCTTATTCAGGGTCAAATGCAAGATTCTAGGTAAAGTTTGCAAAGTTATCATAGACTCTGGTTCTACTGATAACATCATTTCTTTGGAAGCAATAAAAAAGCTTAAGTTGCAAAGGATTCCTCACACTAACCCTTACAGAGTCACTTGGTTGAATAAAGATCAACATGTGCTGGTTAATGAGCAAGCTTGGGTGGAGTTCTCTATAGGGAGATACAAGGACAAGGTGCTGTGTGATGTCTTGTCCATGGATGCTTGCCATCTATTGTTGGGAAGACTTTGGCAATTTGATAGATTTGCCATACATGATGGGGCCAAGAACTCATATTCCTTCAAGAAGGATGGGATGACCTTCAGGATTCAGTCAATCTTGGAAGAAGGGGAAGTGAAGAAAGGAGGACCTAATATACTCTTATTAAGGGGGAAGGAGTTTGTGAAGACACTAGAAGAAGTAGATGGAGTAGGGTTTGCCTTAGTATTGAAACCTAAGGATGAAAGGGTAGACAAGGGTAGACAAAATCTACGCCCAAAAAAAATGATTTTGTTTTTCAAAAAACTGAAAAAAAATTTGATGAATTTTTTTTTTAGAAAAACAAAATAATTTGAACACAACACCTAGGCAAAGGATTTCGAAAATCTTACGAATCTAAGAATTTCATGAAGAAATTAAAGATTTTCAAAACCTATTGCAAAAAATAACTCAGAAAATTTAAATAAATGAAATTATTATTTTTTGAAAAAAATAGCTCTAATACCATATTATGGTAAAATAATGAGTGTGTAATTAAACAAAGATCATAAATGATCTATATATACAAGTATACACAAGAATGTTTCTATAACGAACAAAGAGAGAGAAATAGAAACGTTTTGAGAGAAAGAGAAAGTTTCCATATTGAACAAAGAGAGAATATGGAAACATAGAAGAGGAGTGACCATTAGAAATAGAAATAAATCTATGGAAGAGAGAGAAACAAAAATAGGGAGATTTAACTCTAATAATCTATCTTGGGCACACTTCTTTTCTACCCTGTGATTTTCAAATGTGAAAATGTGTCTCAAAGAGCAGGATTTGTGCCAGTCAATGCAAAAACATTTTTTGTCTTCTCCGAATTTTTCTTCCATCTGATGGGCACACGATCCATGATATAATTGCAATATTAAGCAAATTTATCTGACCTCTCACTGACTGTTGTGCACTTATTCTTTCTCATGGAGACTTTCTCAACTTCACAAATGTTTCTCCTCTCAATGACACACTACAACCATGCTGTTTGCAGATCTCTGACTTGGAAATTTCGTTCTTCTTCATTCATGGTGAATGCATTTGACAATCCTGTTTCCAAAGATAGAAACAAAAGGACACAGGAAAACAACAGTGTTGTGAAACCTAATTTATGCTTGAGAATATGAAAACAAATGACAAAAGATTTAGCCCAAAATCGGTAAATACAGAAATTTCATATGGGTACAAGTTACAACAAATAGCAAGTGGGAGCAAGGTTAAGTGTTTGTGCATAACATTAATACATTTTAGTATGCTAAGTTCACCTTACACTAGGTAGCTTAGGTTAGATTATTTCAGGTGTGCAAATAATTAATCTGTAAATGTGGATAATTCATAATATCCACCTCATTTAGTAGAACTACAAGTCAATCCTAGTTAGCTTCATAGTTCACTCTTTAATTAAACTTAATGTTAAATTAGATAACTGAACTAACCACATCCTGTGTCAACTCACAACCACTTTCAATCAATGGGGTGAATCGTCAATCATAATTGGTCAGGATTTCTTCCTCTTGGCCTTAAAAAAGCACACATGTAATCCAATGTTACTTTTTTACGATGGTATAGATGTGGGTTTTATAGGGGCCACTCTCAAAGAAAATGTGATTACAAAAAAGCCGAAAGCCAAAAAATTATAGAGAGAGATCAAGAAAAAAGATACACCCGAATATTACAAACAAAACAAGAACAAAACAGGAGTAACTGAAACTAAAAGTAGCTGGGGCCACAGCTGCCTTATCAACCCCATCAGCTATCTGAACACCTGGCTCTATAAACTCACATGGAGAAGTATGAGGGACCCCTTCTTGAGAAAGGGCTGGAAGAGTAAATAAACTGGAAATTTGCAGATTATTATCATGCAGTATCACCCTCAGATCATCCACTGCAAGGGCTTAAATGCAAAATGAACCTATATTAAATCTAAACTGATAACAATAATTTAATTATATCTCTGATATATATATATATATCTGATGAGTCTGAGTAGTAATTATATTAATTACTTTGGATTTTATTCGATGAACTTGCACTTATATATTTCTGTGTATTGTCATTGATTCAATCTGCCATCTAATACATATATGTTGCGGTGAAGATGAAGAGTCACGTCTATGAAAGACGTGACTCTTCAGGGAGTCACACCTATCACAGGCGTGACCGTTCACAACAGATCACACGCTGCTTAATGTTATACGTATGGTCTCACAACCCGATAATACTAATTGGTGTTTAGACAAATAACAACCAATGGTGCAAAGCATAAGTCGACGGCATATGATCGATACTTTAGAAAATTGATATCATTCGATATTATAATATATGTCATATTTAATAATTAATAATAATTGTATAAATATCATAATATTGATATCATTATTATTATTTATTTATCCTTTTATTATATTATAATAGATATAATCAATGTTTTCTATATATCATATTAATATTAATAATAATGATATCAATATTATTATTATTATTATTGTTATATATAAATTATAGTTGATATTCTATCTGATTGAAGCTACGATAATTAACAAAGGGCCTTATTCATACAAAAGGTTTCCACATTTGCTGTGCAGTGATCAACACAAGCATACCCATCCTCAATGGCAACAACTTAATGCCACTGAACATCCACATCCAGAGAGGGACAAGAAAATCCACCATCAGAACTACTTGATGCATTGCTTCATAAAAATAAGTATCAGATACTGCTTGTAGTGATGCAATAGCTCTGCGGCTTCTGCACTATATTTACACAGTTTACCATGCACTCAAACAAAGAAACAGTATGAGAATGACAGGATACAAAGTATAGGATAGAATTGAAGTCACAAATTGTGCTTCTACAGAGCAGATAAGTGACCAGCATGAATGTGGCTGCTACTTCACTTGCAGTTATCAAAAAAAGCATGTACTGCTCTGCTGTCTACCAACTCGAATCCACGTGTGATGAAACTTGAATATTAAATTTGAAGGTGAATGAGAATAAGAATGTGGGTACGGTTGAACAAGGAAATAATCATTTGAGATGATATTTACTAAAGGCCATTTGTTGCAATCATATGTGGCCTTGGTCATAAACAGTAACTGATCGGTACCAAAATTTTCTAATCTGCCAGCTTGTTCTTTTCCTGGTAGCAATGCTTAAAAACGACATCCTAAAAGCTGCTAGCACTGCTTTTAATTTATTTGATAATACTTTTAGGGTTCCAATCCTTAATCTTACCATCCAAGCATCCATTAATGATGATAAGAGAATCGCCCTCAATCTCCTGCTGCTCACGTTGGATTCATTTGGTTACCTTTATGGCTTTCAAAAGCACCATTGCTTCAGCTTCATTATTGGATTTGACATGAAGAGATATGGCCACCTTTAACAAAGCTACTGCTATCCAAACTCAACACCGCACTAGCACGTGCAGGTCCAGAATGATCTCTAGCAGCACCAATAAAGTTTGGTTTGAAAAAACCTAACATTGGGTGCAACTGCGTACTCTTTATACAAATATTAATTATTATCCATTACCCCATCAAGAGGTAGACATTTAATACAATGTGAAGGTTAGAATTACCTAATTTTAGAAGCATTTTGTTATTCTTGCAATTGTTTCTGTCGTAATGTTAAATTGGAAAGAGTATGTTTTGGGTCGTTTTTATGTTGACTGCCGGCCGTTTATTGAAAACTGTGGTGTTTAGGAATCCATTATTAGGATGCCCATGTTTTATCTTGTTGGCAACAATCTTATATAGTGGATTTCATTAAGTTTCATCATCTATTACTATTTGTATACCCATAAGTTTATAAAATTGAAGCCATTTATTTATTTGATATATTTTACAATATTGGTTTGCTTGATTTGATTACTATTCTGATGAAATCTTATTTGCCTGGGTCTCAAGTTTTGTGTAATTTGATCAATTATGTTTTTGAATTCAATTAGCTTAGCTTTGAAAATTGAAACAAAACTTTAAAACAGCATGGGTTCATTAATTTGCTTGGACTTGCTTTGACAACTGAACTTTTTTTCCTAGGTGGAAATGACCAACATTTCATCTTATTTTTCCAGGCTGAAATATCCAAATTGATTGAAGAAAATGCTCAACTACAGAATCAGGTAAGTTGGCTACAGCTACAATATTTGTACAAGCTTTTGAATTTCCCAGTGTTATTTAATCCGTGGAACATTCAATATTGTGCAATATAAATTAGTTTTCAATTTGCTTGCAATATACCATATAATTTTTGAAATGTCACATTGATAGAAAAGCAATATAACTCCTGCAGTTAAGAGATCTTATTAAATATGCTGAGGAGTCCGGCAAGCAAATTAGTTTTCCAAAGAAACTTGAGGAAAACATGCAACAGAAGATGTCTTATAATGATGCTGTTAATATGGAAAGACAAATTAAAGTGAAGGAAGCAATGCTGCATGCGTGGACCTCATATGAGAAGTATGCATGGGGTTTTGATGAATTGCAGGTTTTCCTTAGCCCCTTTTCTTTAATAAGATGATGGCTTCAGGAGGAAATGTTTTTCACTATTTCATCAAAGTGCTTAGGATAGTTTTGTTTGTATGTTTGGGAGAGGGCAGTTGTATTGAATTGTTTTTGTTTGAATATCATCTTTCTGTGTTGCTTTTGATTTTGTTTTTGAATAAAGAATAAGGCAACCTGAGAAAGCATATTATAACTCCACCAAAACGAGCCTTCTATTTTGTTTGTCCATCTTGACAGAAACATTTACAGCATTATAGTAGTTTTAATAATAGTCTGTCAATGGAAAAGCACAACTTTGCTGGGCGATAGTTTTCGTATTGATTCATTAAAAGCAGCAGATATTTCTTAACCATAGAGAAGCGATTTTTGGCTACAAGGATTGTACTGATTCCACACGTCACAAATGCAAGCTACTACATATAAAGTCCATTTATTTAGAACATTGTTTGGTAGGTCATGATAGCTAGTGTACAATGCCAATTGTTATGTTTCTTATAATATGTTTTATCTGACTATGTATTAATTGTTTACCGGCTTATGGTTAAGTATTTATCGGTCAACGGTTTTGTTTTTCTTGTTAATGTCAGGTCCTTTAAATAGATTTTGCATAGTGCTTTGTTTCTGGATTCAACTTAGGATTTGTTTGCATCAAATGTTGATAATGTTAACTTTACAAAGTTTGTTGATATTCATTCTCTTGGTTGGAGTCAAGGTTTGATTCTTGACCTGTCTTTGCTTTCTTCATATTCATCTAATTTGTGAGGGACATTGCTTCTTGAATCTCTGGAGGGAGTTTTCTATAATCTTCATAACAGGTGTTGATATTGTCTTGTACTAAATTTAGTGCTTCTTTATTTTTCTTCCCATTGAATGAAAGTAGGATGATGAGGTCTATCAACCGACCGAGCCTTGGTTCCTTGTGTGTGACTTTTCTGCTTATTATGATAATTGTTATTGTTATTGGCTCCAGAAGAACTCACCTCATATTTTGCTTGTTGGAATTAATTCTGTGTTTTCTGGTTGTTATGCATCATATGTAACATTTGCCCAATCATATGTAACATAAGGTCAATTTTTTTATGAATGTTATTTGCATAATCTCAGTTGTCATTCTCTCTATCCATATGGATGTTTCTTGTACATTGCTCTTGATAATACCTGCAAGCTATGTAACTAAATTGCATAGGAAGGAAATCTCACAGGCTGGCAAGATCCCAGCTGTGATACCATTTGCAGTATCCCACTTAATTTTAAAATTTTTTTCTCTTATTATAATAAATCTCTTCTGACGATGATAGTTGACAAATAATTATAAATATGAAATCAACCCAGAAATTGCTGTTTTAACAGTTTATTGTCTGATTTGGATAAATGCTTAGAATATATTTTAGAAAAGATTGAACTTATCCTTTGTATGCTGCTGATAATTTGCCTCAGATCTGCAGCATTCTATCTTCATCGAAATGCCTTTGAATTGTCTCCAAAATCTGCCTGAAGAAAGTGTTTTCATTCTCAACTTTCTAACCTAGAGGGTTTTCATCCTCAGGTTCTTTGAACTTTGAACCACAGTCCATGCTCCAGCAGGAGTGATAATGAGGAATGAAATGTATTCTTAATGATGTCTCTACTTCTTGCTTGGTCTTCGTTCAATAGAGTCTTCCTCCAACAGTCACGACTCTCCAAATGCCACTTGATTGGTGAACTTTAATAGTTTAATTTTTTTTACATACATGATTTGTTGCACCTTTGTTAGTGTATCATTATGTTTTGCTTTTTATTTTTGATAGAAGATTTAATCCCCTTAACCCCATAATTTTAGACTCCATGATTTCCTTCTTTTAATCCATAGCTGTTTAAAGATTCCTTTTTGGAGTATTTATTAGTTCATTGCCCAGATATTTGGTGATTGTCTTGATATTTCTGAAAACACTTTCATGTGCACCTGTAGTTAGAAGATATATTGTCTAGTTGACATGCCTCAGTGGAGATATATCAACTGCTTGATGTCTCACAACACCAGCAGAATCAATACCGTTTAAATGATGTTCCCAAAATCCATGGAAAATATAGGCGGGGGCACTACAAGGAACCTGAACTCTTCTGAGGTGTTACTTGAGCCTACTTCTGACTTGTTTCAACACCTTTTGTGCTTTTGTCTCCTGATTGAACAGGAAAATTATCTCTTAAGTTTTTAAAGGAAGTGGCAGAAAAAATCTAAGGAAATACTTCTTGAAATAAATCTTCTCTAAACAAAAAGAAATATTTGGAAACCAGGCCTGCTGAACTAGACAGAAAAGCTCTGGTTCAGTAATTATCTTGTTACAGAAGAAAACCTTAGGGAAAGGTCAAACCATCACCCAATCACCCAGGAACCACATAACAATCTGTGACCTGAACACAGATCTTTTTGCCCCTAGCCAATCAAAAGCCAGCTTGTTGAAATTCAAGGGCTTGTAGTGGTATTCACTTGTAATTTGAATTATAAGTACAATAATTTTATTCAGGAAGCTTGTAACATGATAAAGAACATGGCCACTAAAAATTATTATTTCTTCCTTTCTACCAGATTATACTCTGTATTAATACCATCAAAGCTGACTTTACAGACTCAACCAGCATGTTGGTAACACTCATGCTAAGAACATGGTATATTTTGACCAGAATTTAGCACTCTTCTCATTGCAAGTTAGCTGATAAATGGGGACTGACATGATTCCATAGCATCCACATTACATACACAAAGCATTTTCTCCTTTAATTTCATGCTATCCGCCATGGCAATTCACCTAATAATGCTGATATATCTGAATTTTGTGTGTAGGGGAGGTGGCAGGGAATGTTAATTTTCAGTTCTTAATTTTTTTAGTCATAGTTGGCAATTAGATACACACTTGTTTAACAAGTTGGTCAACAACCTTTTCCTCCTTAATGTTAAACCTCAGAATGACCTAATAAGGGAGACAATGCCTTAAGTGAGCTAAGATTCCATTATTTGCATCCCTTAACCTGTTAACACAACAACAATTGCTTTTGAGTCTTTTTGAACTTCAAGATTATGCGACCTTTTCCAGATCTCCAACTCTCTATGCTTCTAAGAGTCTTAGCTTTTACAAGGTTATTAGTATTTTAGTAGTACTCTATACAAGTTATCCCTGAATTTTCTACTATACCCTTCTGAATTTAGTTTACCTTTAAACCTTGAGGTCTTGTCAAAGTTGAGGTTGATCTCTATGTTCTGTAAAGATTGAATTTACCTACTGGGTTGCTTTTTATTATCTGTTCTACATGCAATATTATGTACACATAAAATATGTGCAATTAAAATCTTGCTTTAGCTTTTCTTATTTTTCTTAAAGTTATCTTTTATCTAGAAGTTATCAATATAGTAAAAAATAAAAGGTAAACAAAAATCATTTCACAAGAGCTTATGTTTGTAAATTATTTTTCTGCAGTCCTTAAACATGATATTGGCTTGAGTTTGTTACTCCCATGTTTGTAGGTAGTCTTTGCCTATGATCCACAGTTGGTTTGTTTCGTGTTCTTTATTCTGAATTTTGCTATCTAAAAATTTGTTTAATGACAGTTTATTCAGTACTGAATAGCTTTAAAGCAAAAAGTAAAATGATCCTAGAATACCATAAGGAGAGTCTATGAATTATTGCAATGCCTGTATGTTCCCATGTTTTAAGGAGGTAGGGAGATGCTAAGATTGACTTTGTTATTACAGTTGAAAAGTAAAATTTGCTTATGCCTGTATATTAATTGATAAGTATTATGATTTATCTAACTTATCTTAATGTTGGCTGTCCAGCCACAATCAAAAAGTGGGGTGAATAACTTTGGAGGCCTTGGGGCATCCATTATAGACTCTCTTGACACATTGTACATAATGGGATTAGATGAGCAGTTTCAAAAAGCAAAAGAGTAAGTTTTTTGATCTTGTATTAGTGTTTGGTAATGATAGAGACCAAACTTTTAACAACCTCTATATGAGATTCAAGGGATTGGTTTTTGCTCTCTTTTTTGATTTGATTGCTCGAAGGCTTTCAGAGGGGTTCACTGTGTTGGTTTAAAGGCATCCTGAAAAATATGACTTTTATATTGTTTTATGCAGATGGGTGACCAACTCACTAGACTTCAACAAAGATGTTGACGCAAGTGTTTTTGAAACTACAATAAGGTTTACAATTCACCTGAATTGTTGTTCATTTGGTTTCTTGTAATGTTTTATAAAATATCTTTTCAGTACAAAAGTTGTAGCATTTCAGAATTCATGTAAAATTGAGTTTTTTTTAAAGTTAGTTAAAACACTTGCATAACAAGTTGTTAGTTGATTTAGATAACTATGACTCTATCGAGAAGTGTTGGCTGATTTTGGAATGGTCTAGAGTAGAGTTTACAAGATATGGGGAATGCCAAGGCACAGTTCTTGATGTGAAACAGTGACATTGCCTATTAATGATGTGAAACAATCAGAGTCTATGTTTCAATTATCTGGTTGTATCTTGTGTGAGTGTTCTCACATTATGTTTATTCTGCTTTTGAATGCAGAGTAGTTGGAGGACTGCTTAGTGCATATGATCTATCAGGAGACATTGTGTTTCTTCAAAGAGCAAGGCAGATTGGAGATAGGTTGCTGCCAGCATGGGATACACCATCTGGAATACCATACAACACTATTAACTTAGCGCACGGGAACGCCCACAATCCAGGCTGGACAGGGGTAGTTATTCAGAAACACTTCAACTTTCTTACTTTTTTAATTTCAAAACCATCCTTGAAACATGCATACTGCAAATTTTTTTATTTCTACTTATTCTGTACTTTACTAGATACTTGAGAATTGCATTGAAATGGCCCCGTCTTATAGCTGAATATGAGTCGATGAGGACCTAACTTTAGGTGAATGTGCTAGTTGCTACTGTATATTTTAATGGCTTTTCTTTTTTGTATGCTTTTGTTCAATTTGTTCTTGAGATTTTTAATTTTAATTCTATACAAGAGTCTTGCATCTGTGAACATTAATTTATGAATTTTTTGTCTCAAAGAATCATGAGATTTTGAAGATAATATTACTTGGTAGCTCTTTTTAAATTAGTGTGAATATTTGTTTTCTCTACTTTCTTCAATTGTATTTTTCAGCTGGGTTGATTTGTTTTTAATAGATCTCTGAGCAGGGCTCTTTCTTCTGAGAAAACAAATTGAAATGGTGAGAGCCAGAACTACAAGTTACACTGTTTCACCATCAATCAAACAAATCTGTCGTCCAAGCTAGTTTATGAAAAAGCTTACAAGCAATTTATTTTCAGTTAATATTCTATTTACTAACTCAAAAAAAATATTTTAGTAATTACTAACCTAACATATTAATATATGTAATAACTCCAACATTTTTCCCTTAATACAAAAGGTGGGAACACTGGTAATTAAACATCACTTGATGAACTAGGACATACTTACAAGTTAACAAGTATCAACAACTATATAGGATACATTAGAGAACAAATCCCAAGTCAAGAGGACAAATCCTTTCTCTAAGAGAGCAAACCCTTCCATTGCACAATAATGAAACATCTAACATTTGAGAGTAAAATCCCTCTTTGTCCAAAAAATTACCAAGCCCCCCCCCCCCCCGATCTGAAAGGGGATATAATACGGAAAAGATCTAGTGCTTCTCAAGTGGTGTACCATTTCTGGCAAGAAGTGATCTCAAGATAGAAATAAGCCTCTATCTTCTTGGTCCTTCAGGTTTCTGTATTATCATTTTGGATTTTATTTTTTAAATATACCATGTGAATCTCAAAAGGTCTGATCAGTACAATGGATGAATGAAAAGGCTTTGGTCCACAAACATTTGGTGACATGATAAAACTAAGTATTGCTAGATTTAAAGATGTTGAGTTCAACTAAAACTGCACCTTTGTAGGATATGGCTTTGTTTTGAATTTACATGAAAAAATATAGAGACACCCTTTTAATTCTTCTGATTTTTTGTATTTCTAGTTCATCCTTAATGCATCCTTCTGTGGTTTTAAAATATTTAAGGGGAAAGACTCAATTTTTTGTGTTTCTTAAATGTGTTCAAAAGTTCTATACAAACTGAAACCTAACTTCAATCTCCTCAGGCATGGCTGCTCTACATCTTCTTCCAATCATAACATGTAGATGATATTATTCATTTATTCAGGATTAGATGATATTTGCTTGCATTGGCTTACAAGGCCATTTCTACTACCCAAACTAACTTATATGAAAAGTTTCTGACGACTAACTTCTTTTAATAATGTTTTTATTAAATTATAACATTTATTTAAATATTTAACAATTTAACTTACTAATATAGATGTAATATGTTAATAACACCAACTATGATATCAAATTGTTTGTACGAGTCTTGGTGTGGTAAATGGCCTCTAGGTGTAGTCACATCTCAAACATGTAATTTTGATTGAACAGGTTTCTCATTTGACTATCATGGTATACAACTATGCTTTGATAAGGGTACACATAAAATTTGTAAGGGCTGTGTTGATGTAAGTTTGCACGCCTACAAATTCACACTTGCTTGATCATCAAGCATAGGAAGCCTATGAGTGTGGAACACAATTCATAGGACGAACTCTGGGATTAAATGGCTGATGTTTTTAATGATCATTGATTAGCACTTAATATCTTTTTATCTTCATGGCTTATTGGATTGGATTCTTCACATGTATCCTCATTTATCTTCTTATACTTAGCAGTATTAGTCCCCTAGCAGGTAAACACTGCAGTTACATTTTTATGGTTATTTGATTTTTTTATTTTTCTGAGATTTGTGGATCAACTCTGTGTGTGTGTGTGTGTGTGCCCTAGCTATATCAAACCTAGGAAAATAAAAGGATTGGCAAACCTTTTAATCTTAACTGGCATAAGTTTGCTGTGGTAAATATTTTGTGCAGATTCTGATGTATTGTGCACACACACACACACATTTATGTATGTATGTAAAAGGACCAGTGAACCACTGAATTTTGAACTTGCTAGCTTCGTTTACTATGATTAGATATTTATGCAGGTTCTTTTGATGTGTTTGACTAATTTATAAAGTTACAGTTCTTAAATGTATTATAATAATTGACATCCTAATGGTTTTTGATATGTTTATGCACAAATAGAAGGGTGCCCTGGAATGATCAACCTGCAGCAAGGTTGTTTGATATAGGATGCTTGTTGACTTGTTATTGGATATGTTTGATGTGTATGGGTTTAAAATTAGTAACATTACATTTAGTTTTGAACTTGTTATTTGGGGTGGGTAATGCTTTGTAGGGTTTAATGTCAGGGGTTGCATTTGTGGTTTGGTGTATTTGCTACTAGATAGCAGATGAAGGCTTTATGGCTGGCTTGCTTTCTTGGAATTTTAGGTGTCTTTATTGTCTATTGTTATGTGTTAATGTTTGTTTTTACTTTTATCATAATTTTGTAAGTTGGTAGTCCAATTTGTAAGAGCTCAAACAAAGCACTGGCCTTACTGTAATTTAAATAATGACTGAGGATTTATTGGAGGAAATGGAAGAAGAGGACATAATGGCCTACAAGGAATTTTAGTAAGTGTCCTAAGCTTACTTGAATGTGGTATTGATATAGCTGTAATTTTTTTCACACAATTTATTTATTTGATCAATTCCTTGTTTCTGCACATGTAAGGCATCCATCAATGTGTCATGTAGTTTTAATTGTTTAGCTGATTGTTACATGCTCTATTGAAAAACTCTCCAAAAACTGTTTTTACTCTCCAGTACTCCTGAGTCAAAATGTCAGTTGTGTCACTCTTTCAAAAAATCTCCAACTAGTTTTGACAAGCCTGCGGCAATTTTCCCTACAAAACTCCCAAGTTGAATGCTAAAAACTGTAATTTTGTATTAAAAACTTGTCCAACATCATATAATTTATTTTTTCTTGCTCACAGTTAAAAAAATGATTTTCATTGGTTGTAAAGGTTTCAAAGGCCTTAATTTTGGACTTGGCTTCTCCTTGATCCCGTTGGGGGTGTTGCCCCTAGACCCCCTGGAGGGGCACTACCTCTCCTCATTGGGGCCTCCACTCCCAAATCTCCATTAGTTATTGGAATCTATCAAATAAAAAATTTGATTACAATGAGGGGTTGCTGGGAAATCAGGATATAACTCTTGAATGTGCCTGCTTAGACATTATTATTGCACAACTTGCCAAAATTCTCTTTAGACGAGGCAAGTTCTACATTGACATGGCTAGTGGAAGTGGCATTATAACATATTTAGAGTTGAACTTGTTTTCTGGTCAATGGTATGTATTAAATTCTATATTGAATTTATATATGATGGAAATTAGTAGTATGCTAAACAAATTTTAAATTTTTTTGGTCTTGCTGAATTATTGTTGAGGCTGAGTTTTCCAACTATTGTTACATGTATGTTGTAGGGTGACTTAGGCCATTTTTAAGTTTAACATGAGATGCTTAACTTGATTTCATCTAAATGGGTGGCTCTTTGTTTAAAATTAAAACGAAGATGACTAAAACGCAAATTGATCCTGCCTAAAATTTAAGATGAGGCAATTCCTCCTTGACATCAATTGTTAGAATTAATTAATCCACAATCTTAAATTTAAGTCCTAGAATGATATGATATATATATTTATTTTTTGTTATTTTTATGGAAATTTCCTACTCAACCCTTTTTACCCTTTTGTGTATGTATATTTCCTAAATTGAAGGACGTTTCATGCTAGTAAGGTGGCTAGGATTATTGTTATTATGTGTTTATTAATTTTAGATTATTTTGCACTTCATTTATCAGTTAGCTTAGATTTCTTGGTTTGTAACTCTTTTCTTAGATGTTATTCTCACAAGGAGAATTAGAGTGTAACTTCTTTTTCTTTGCACACACGTGTGTGGTCACCTCATCACACTTCATTTATCAATTAGCTTAGATTCCTTGGTTTGTAACTCTTTTCAATGTTTTCATAGATGTTATTTTCACAAGGAGAATTGGAGTGTAACTTATTTTTCTTTGCACACATGCGTGTGGTCACCTCATCACATTGACAGGAGTTAGGAAACACAGGTGTACAATAATTCAGAGTGAGAAAAATAGAGTTTTGAAGGTACATGCATAATTTTTTGTTTCATATCATTAAAATAGTTTGTCTTCTTCCCTTAATGGTGCTTCTTAGTTATGCTATTTTCTTGAATCTCTCATCTTTTTTGTATTGGAGAGGTTGCAAACATTGTAAAATATATGGGGTTTTATTGTGTCAAACAGTTTCCTCACGTTAAATATCTTGTTTCTGCTTTCTTGAGATTTTTTTTTCACTTTTATAAAATATATTCTCTGTTGCTTATGATTAAATGTTTAGTACTTTATTTTAGCATAATTTTTTTTCACATAAATGATGGAGATTATTGGTGTCCTTATCTATCTATTCTATAGGGCATAGTTTGACAACTTAGTGAGTACTTGGAGTGTTGCTGTGTGCTTACCAACTTTTTTGATTATTGAGGTTTTGCAAGATTCACTTGCCAAGTTTGCTAGCTGAGTTTTTGTGTGTTTTTTAAATTTTGAATCATGTTTTTACTGACTACTTTGCTGTAGACGGGATACACACACCAAAAACATGATTCAGATATTTCAAATACATGTTTTTGTGGCTTTATAAGCATTTCAAACGCTGAAAAAACTCTAAGAAGACATGGCTTTTTGCTTTTGATAAATTACGACAATGGTGTGCTGCCCCAAATCTCCACCTAACTCATTTGAGACATTTTGTAGCTGTATTTTGCATAAAATTTGTTCTAAAAAACTGTAGGTTGCCGAGTTTTGCCAAGTTTTCACCAAGTCAGAAATTTTTGTTCTGCTGACTCCAAGTTTGCAAACTATACTATAGGGTATTATTTGCTGTTTGTTTATGGTGATTTTATTTAGAAGAGTGAATGTGTGAAAGGGTTGTGAGGATTTTTTTTTCGCATGTTTGCACATAAGTCATTAGGAATTTTCAAGCCCGCAGTGGAAGAGATCTGCTTCGTTATGCGATAATTGATACATAAGTCTATACATTCTTGTGATAAACTCCAAGTTTTTGGTTGCCTCAAACTTTTTCCTCACAGGTTAGTGTTGCATATTACTACTTTAATGAGTGCCTTTTGAAGTGATTTTCTTATGGAGGGTGCAAGACCAGTATATATCTCCTTGTTGATCATTCAAAAGGCTGGTGGCTGTTAACATTTACATGTGTCTTACATATTTGATTTTACCATAGTTGACATAATGCGCCTACATACGAACACGTGTTCATGAGTGGACATTATATGCTATATATAGCCATTTTGCGTGAAAACATCTCTCCTAAATGTTTGAGAAATGGGCTTGTTTATCTCTTTGCATGCTGTATGGTTGAATATATGAGCATCTTGATATAATTGGACAGGGGATGAAGTTATAAATGATCAATGAACAGTCATGTTTGTACCTTATCTACTCTTCTATAGTCAACATCTTTGAGAAAGAAAAGCTTAAGCAGTGTCAGAGAAAAGTTTACATCTATCCCCTATATGGGTATTGAACATACCTTGACACCTACACTGAAATTAAATCCACTGATAAAAGTTATTAATGCCTACTATATGCTTAAGCTATCCCTTTTTCTTGTTTGTATGCAGTAGATAATCTGGAAAGCGGTGAAATCCTCTCAGTATGATTTGTATTTGTTAATACTGAGTAGTATGTTACTGTGTGCTTTTCAATAACAAATGTGATAGTGGCTATATATGTTTTACCGCTCCAGACCTGGTTCATGGTCTGGATTTGGTTCCATCCGGGTTTGTGCAGGGTCCTGTTAATTTTTCTGTGGGTCTGTCCCTGGTGAACCTAGGCAAACCTGAAATGGTAAAATTGCATAAATTACAAGATGTAAATTCCTTAGGTAGAGAAAATTACAAGAAGATCTTTTGGTAATTGGATAAAGTACAAGGAGATGTAAACTCCTTAAATAGAGAAAATTACAAGAGGATGTTTCCATAACAGAAAGGATCAAGAATTGATACAAAGAAAGGAAATTTTCTTAAAAGAACTAAACCACCAACATGACCATTAAATTAACATTATAAGTTAAATAAAACCTGATATGAATTTAGTGGCTACCCACACCAATTCACCAATTTTCTCCATTTTTTAATTTAATTTTTTATTCTTCTCCCCTAAAATGTGCAATTTACAAGTACCTGTCCATAAAGGATGACTTACATGTGCAAGATGACTAAGGTTTGAGAGACAAGTAAAGTCTGTAATCTGTTATTTTGTCAACAGCTCAGCAATATATTCACTCAGTCACCCCAAACAGCAGCTGGTATCTCTTTCAAACTGCCACTTTCTAACCAAGTAAGTCATCTCACACATGTAAGTCATCCTTTACAGGCAGGTACAAAAGTCATTTTGCACATGCAAGTCATCATCTCTAGCTATGTTAGTCCTGCTAATTCCTTGTGGGTCCATTCCAGGTGAACATGGGCTAAATTTGGCAGGTGCCTATGCCAATTTGCCATTTTTCTCTATTTTTTAATTTTATTTTAACAATTTTTTAACTTCCCCCCCCTAAAATGTGCAATTCATGGGTACCTGCCGATAAGGGATGACTTACATGTGACAGATTGAGCCGGGACAAAGTCTATATTTCTGTTATTTGGTCAACTGTTCAGCAATATATTCACTCAGTCACCCAGACCCCAAACAGCAGCTGGTTCCCCTTCAAATTGTCACTTTCCCACCAAGTAAGTCATCTTGCATATGTATGTAATCCTTTACAGGCAGGTAACTAAGTCATTTTGTGCATTTATAAAGGTAACTGTTGTGAGGTTTTCACACCATCGCCCCAAAATATTTGGGGACCCCCAATTTTTTTTTGAGTAAGCCTTGGCAATTTTTCCTAGATCCGAGAGTTTGGGTGCCTTAGCGAATTTTGGGTGATCTAGAGGTTTTGGAATGAGAATTTTACACCTTGGATGTTTTTAAAGTGCCTGGGGGGGGGTATTGCTTGTTTTCACCTTGTGCGGAACGTTGATTTTCTTAAATAGTCGATTTTGTCTTCAAGCCAAATGAAATTCGATGAGAAAATTTTATTTTAATATCTGGCGGGATAAAATTGCAAATTTTGGACTTGATTAAATTTTGAAAATTGATGAAATTGAATAACTTGAGATTTTCAAAATTTAATTGTGAAATTGGATATTTTTTGGAAAATCTTGTAAATTGTTGGAGGAGAAAAGTGGAAATTAAATAAAATTTGATATTAAATTGCCAAATAGAGATAATAAATTGCAAAATATAAAAAATTAATGGCCAAATAGAAATTAAATTGCTAAATAATTTTTTTTGGATTGCAAATAATAAAAAAAAATTAAATTGCCAAGTGGGATTTTCGAAATTTTAAATGAGAAATGAATAAATGAAAATTTGAAATTGTTTGAATTGTGATTGGCTTGCAAATTTTAATTAATTTTGGTGAGGTTGTTGAGATTAAATGCATTTTAAAATCATATTTTTGGGCTGAGTGTTTGTAATTTAGAAATTTAATTTGGGCTCCTTTGTGTGTTAAATTCAATGTATTTTAAGGCCTAAGAGGTGTGAAATTCAAGGCAAGTTATTGGATCCACAATGGGGAAGGTTTAAAGCTATATTAGAGACCTAAATGACCTTTTTTCAAAATTTCAATTTTTGGGTCTTTGATAATTTCGGATTTGGCTAATTTAAATCCATAATTTTGCACAATTCAATGCAAGTGGCTTTCTTAATTTAAATCTGCCATTTCCTTAAATTAATTTAATTTTTTGGGGCCATGGCTTGGTTAATTTCAATGTTTAGGGGCCCCATATGGATTATTTTTTGGAGTGGCCCAATTTCATTTTAAAAAGGAAAATTAACATGCTATTGCACAGATTTTTGTTTTTGCAATGGGCTGGCCCAATTTTAAATTAAAATTAATAAAACAAAGGCTGTGTGATTTAATGCATTTAATTTGGGTTATATGTTTGGCAATTTAATTGATTTTATTTTTCCTCCAATGCAGGTCAGCCCTATTTGAAGAGGCAAAAAATTAGTATAAAGGGAGGGCTTGTCTCCTCATTTTCTCATTCATTTCTTGCTTGTCTCTTGGCAGCCAAGGAGGAGCTCTTGGAGCAGCAAAAGAGCAAAATTTTGTAAGGAGTGCATTTTTGGTGTTGTCTTCTTCTTCTTTGGAGGAGAATTTGTTGGTGTAGAGGAGGATCGGTTTAACTTAATTTATCTCTTCGATTGCTATCTTTTCATTGGCGTTGATTGTTTGGGTGTCGGAGATAAGTTTTATTTTGGGGGAGAAGGCTGGCTCATTAAGCGGATATCTCGATTGTCTTGATTGGATTATTTTCCAAAGGGAATTAATACCAAAATAGGAGACAAGGAAGATATGATGCCCAAAACCATCTTCTTCTCGAAATTGAAGCGAGTCCGAGACACTAACATCGGTACCATTGACATGATACAATTGAGAGATAGGTTGAGAGAGGCTAGTCCTCTATGGAAAAGAAGATCAGTTTAACTTATTCTCTTTAATTGTTATCTTTTCTTTGGTGTTGTTCGTTTGGGTGTCGGAGATAAGTTCCGTTGAGAGAGAGAGTTGGCTCTTTAAGCTGATTACTCAATCGTCGTGATTGGATTTTTCCCCTTTTCTTGCTTGCTATGAATCACTCCATAGCGGATGCTAGTACAAGCAAGAATCCAAAGGGACTAATACCAAAATAGCTGACGAGGAAGTTATGATGCCCAAGACCACTTTCTTCTCGAAACTAAAGCAAGTCCGAGACACTAACATCGGTACCATTGACATGATACAATTGAGGGATAGGTTGAAAGAGGCCAATCCTCTATGGCAGGAAGAATCAGTAAAGGTGGAATTGTATAAGGAGGAGTTCAGTACACCCCAGCAGTGGATTTGGTTTAGCTAGGCAGGGCTTGGCTTTTGATGCAAGCTAGTTTGGTTACAATTGAGAGATAGGTTGAAGGAGACTACGAAGGCTATGAAGGTTAAAGAAGGCAAGAATAATGAAGGTGGAAAGCGAGAAGATAGGTTGATGGGGTCAAGTTTAATTTCAAGGTGGTGGTCAAGAGCAAGGCTCTCAAATTGCAAGAAGGTTCACATCCAGGCAAGCCACTATGGCCAAGGCAAGATTACCCCAAGTGCATGGAGACCTTAATCTTTCGAGGTCAAGACATCAAGTACAAGCAGGTTCAAGTGGTGATGAGAAAGTTTCTAAGGACAAGCTCAAGCATCTAAGGCTTCACCTCATCTCAAGGACTAAATAAATTTATAAGATAAGGTTGATGAAGTGGAAATTTCATGTGCATGCAATTGAATCATGCCAAGTGTCCTATGTTCTCATTGGTTGACAAATTATTGTAATTTTCTCATTGGTCCACAAAGTTGGTGCCCTCATGTAATTGGTTGAAAGATGGTAACCCTAATTAGAGTTTTTAAGGTTTAATCTTGGCCCTTGATTTTGCCCCTTAATCTTGGCCACTCATTGTAATTTTGAGCCTCTATATAAGGCCATTTGTTCTCATTTGTAAAGAGAGTTATGTTGGAGAATTGTTGCCAAAATACTATCAAAATTGTTCTTTATTCATTGTTGTGGCTTGCATGGTGGATATACGTGATCATTTTGGTGTATTGCATGTTTCTTCTCATCTCTCAAATTAAAGTAGATTTCATTTCAAAGTTGTTAAAGTAAGAATAGAAGTAGATGGCTAGTTGTATGGTGACATTGGTGAATGTTTGATAGGGATCTATATACTAGGCCACTAGCACCTTAGTTGCTTGTTGAGGAGCCTTGTGTGGTAATCTAGTCTCATTCCCCTTGAATCATTGCATCTATGGAGGTAACGCTGCAGGCAAGCTTTAATTAGGTTGATCCCCGTCCATTTGCCAATCTTTCCATTCCCTAGGAGTAGTAACAAAGCAAGAAGTAGTTTAGTAGTTAGAAGTTTGAGAAGTAAAGTTGAAAGTGGTAAATTGGAGAAAGTCATTGAGTATACATTGCAAAGCTAAATCATTATCATAGCAAGAGTTTAACATCTTTGAGTGAACAATGTAAGCCTGCCGAAGTGATTAACCAGCAAATCACATTAATATAACTGAGTTAGTATCCACAGGTGTAAGGAACCTTGGAGTATCTTATATACTTTTCAAGAGAGGGTTGAGTGTTTGGTACGCTGTATCAAGTATTCAATTGCTATATGTTATGTAGTGGTACAAAACTCACATCAACAGTAACTAAGTCATTTTGCACTTCTATATAGGCGACTAAGTCATTTTGCACATGTAAGTCATCCTTTACAGGAAGGTACCTAAGTCATCTTGCACATGTAAGTCATCGTATACAGGCAGTTACCTAAGTCATCTTGCACATTTAAGTCAACTAGTGAGCATGAGAGTGCCAGTGCCAGTGCCCACTACCAATGGCACCATTTGTGGTTCTTCTAATTTACCACTACCTATATCATCTAATATGGATGGTGATGATATTTTTGAAGAGCCATATGATTTTTGATCTATGATGGCTGATTGCTGACACTTGAGATTATTATTTTTTAGCTTCAATATATTTCATGACATTTGAGTTTGACTTATATTTGATTATAAATATGGTGGTTTTGTTTATTATATGATATAAGATTGATTTTTTTTGAACTTAATTACTGCTTCAAATATGTGTATATTTCTGATTTTTATGTCTTAATTTTTGCATGGACAGACCCAAAACAAACCTAACCTCAAAATATTGTTTGACTGAACCCTTGAATCTGAACCCGAACTCGCTCCAGGACTGGTAACATAGCTTAAAGATTAACAATAATTTATATGAATTTAATTTTCTGGCATTTAATTATGATTTTGGAGTTTCCAGACTTCAGATGGATTCCTTATTGTGACTGGTAGGGTTGCTACATGTTTCTTAAGCTGAATTTTTCATTGGGGCTTTGGTGTTTTGTAGCATAGACGTACAGGTTAGGTCCAACCTTTTTGGGTTATCACATGTATATACAATATAGAAACAGAGGAACTAGAACCCACATTCTGTTATTTTGTGGTCTGTTTTTTGAGTTTTTAAGTTTGGCATTAGCATTTGCCTGTTGCATTATATTTCTGGTAACATACACGTCAATACTGAATTATTGCATAAACAGAATCTTCATATGTTGAATAAGTCAAGTGATGCTATTATAAATCCTTTTTGTAGAAAGATTACATTTCAGAGTGTTATTTGTATGTTTAGGTCAGTCCAAAATTGATCCTGATAATAGATATGATATTTTGTTGTTTCAGGGGGCAAGTATACTGGCAGATTCTGGTACAGAGCAAGTGGAATTCATTGCCCTTTCCCAAAGAACTGGAGACCCTAAGTACCAAGAAAAGGTCTTATTCTTAGGTCTTTTGTTTCCTTCAAATGCATTTTATTTATAACTCCTGAACATCAGATATCTACCTTAATAGTTTATAATAGAATAAGGCCGTTTTCACTTTCTGATTTAGTGGGTGTCCATTCTTGATGGGATGGATACAAATTAGTTCTACTGGTAAGAAGGGATGACTCAAATTAATATATGGTGGTGCAGGTTGAAAATGTAATCAAGAAACTGCATTCAATTTTCCCAGATGATGGTTTACTTCCTATATATATAAATCCTCATTCTGGCAATGCTGAGACATACTCAAAGATTACTTTTGGTGCTATGGGGGACAGGTATATACTTCATTGTTGTGGTGCATTTATAGCACTAAATGATTTAGTTGAGAAGAATTTGATGTTTCGAGACGAATATTAATGTTTTTTCATTTTTGATTCCTGCATTTGGCAGTTGATTTGGTATGTTTGTCTGAACCAAATTTTTAGCAGTTCCTTTATTACAGATGCTTTTTTGCATCCAAGGAACACCTTGCTTTTAAGGGTTGAGAAAGAAAAGGATAAAAATGTTCATGGGTTTCTTGTGCTGCAACATAAGATCCTGAATAGTTTCTTTGTGTTCATTATGCTTTTTTAGCTTGTACGCTATGCAAATATATTGGCATAGATTGTTAATGTTCATTTGCATTGACCTCAATCTGAAGACCCAGAGAAAGACCTACAATTAACACTGAAGCTATTAATTGAATGTTCATGATCATGAATGACAGTCTAGACAAAGAGGCTAGAAAGATTCTGAACCTAAGAAATCCACTCTTTCAAAAGAAGCTTGAGAGGATTGGGTAAGCAATTAAATAAATTAATTAACTTAGAGAGGCATGAAGTATGGCACACAAGACATTTATTTGTAGAGATTGCTTTCTAAACCAGTTATTTGCATTTTCTCATCAATTGTGTATTGGGAAATTCTTGTGGTGTGCACAGGGTAGTTTTAGGATGATATTGAGGATTTCTAAGGTATTTCTTCAAGAAGGCTAGTGAGTGGGTCAGAAGGTGAACCCTTTAGATTTAAAATTTTAAAGGGATAAGTAAGCTCAATCAAACTGGATGGACAGCAATAAACTATCTTACTATAAATAAAGATACACAAATTTACATAATTATATCTTCTCATTTGAACTGGGAGAAAGCCTCTAGTGGGCAAAGTCAAAGTGTTGGGGATTTCTTACAGCCAAGATAAACCACTTCTGTTAAGACAAACACCATTATTTATTTGCTCCTGGGTCTGATAGGATTCCTTTGGGTAAGGTATAGGGCTGAAGCTAATTCTTCTTGCTTTGCTTGCAGCTTAAGATGTAGGAGGTCATTGAATCAATGAATAATATTAAGTACCAAAAGTATTTGATTGTTTGTTTGCAGCTCAAGAAGCAGATCATTATTGGGTAAGATTGAGGACTGAACCTATTACTTTGTATTTTGTTTGTAGCTTTATATAACGTCCTCATTGGGTAAGTTAAATAGCACCAATGTTATTATTTGTACTACTTTCAAGCATTTCAATAATGCCAATGGCTGTATAGTAAAGGCAGAAACATAGTTTTCTTTTAAAGAAAACAATGGGATGTGAATATGATGAATTAAATTAGAGGCCATGCAGCATATCAAAGCAACCAATCAAACATATAACTAAGTAAAATCTAGTCTAGGCAAAACAATACTGAATCCTATAATGTCCTGATAGAATGCAAAGAAGAAGATACACACAATAACTTGGACTAGATAGCATCATATTTTGCAATTCCTTGACATTAGAGGATGTGGGGTTGGCAATGACTTTGTTCTCTCCCACAAATCTTATGGAACCCAGTGCTCCATGGCATCAATTGGTAAATATGAAGACCAAGATTGAGAAAGCCTCAAGCAAACCCAAGCTTATCCTTCCATAGGAATGAAGTTTGTAAGAATGTAGACTGCAAGTGAGAATGGTAACTAGAATAGCCTACTCCAACTTTTACTTTGTCCACAAATAATATAGAAGACAACAGAAGGTTATGATTTGCAAATTGTAAATTTCAAGAGCAGAGGGAGCTATGCTTTTTCTCCAAATGGGAGAAGAATATCTCTATTTATACATAGAACCGCACAAGAAATTTGGCGGGAACACGAGAGGATGATATTTTTCTCTGTCTAGGTGGAAAAAATGACATGGTGGTTAGGAGGCTAAAAATAGATCGAATACAACATCAGAAGAATTAAAAAATGCCTTTCCCTTCCAATGGGAACCCTAAAACTTTTTTTTGACATGGTGACCTGTGGCAACCCTAGAGTGTCTGGGGCTAGTTGTATTATCAGAAATTGGAATGGAAAAATTGTATCTGCAGCCTCGAACAAATTGTTTTTAGGTTCAAATAATGTACTGGAAGTACAGGCAACACAAATAGAAGGCAACACGATGATAATTTTCAATGCTGTCAAAACAGAAAAATAGTGAGTTGGAAGCTCAATCAGATTTTAGTTTTTGATTTGGCCATGGTTTATTAGAATGGGCTGGAAACAAAAGTGGGTTTCCTTAGATAACTTACCTTATCAATCACTCTTGAGAGCTAATAATTGGTGGTTCGCTTGAAGCATGGGATTAGTGATTCACTCTAAGCATGAGAAGGCTTCAACATGGTTAAGGAAAAATGCCAAAATGTCTCATTGAAAAACATAATTTACAAAAAAAGGCAGACATTGAGGGCTTGTTCATTATGTTCCTGGCATGATTGACAGGGGTGGCTGAGCTTCTACAAGGGGTCAATGAGTGCCTGTTGGAGCATTTCTGGCAGTTGCTTAAACAGCGTGGATACTTCCTTCCTGAACCAAAATGTGAAAATACAAAACAGGTAGCTCAGGCTTTCCATTGGTTGATTGAACAAGCACCCAATTTGTGGAGGATGTAACTCTTCTAGCTTCAGTGAATAAGATCAAATGCAGTAGAAGGAATCTTTTTGTCTTGTCACCCTTTTTTGTTCTGGGTACCCTTGGGTCTTACCATAAGGGTGCCAGGCACAATGATGTAAAGTTTTATCCGTAATTAATATAATGGCTGTAGAGTCTGTAGATGCTAACTCTGCATCTTGCTTATTAAGAAAAGGGTAGAAATTACATCAGCATAGAGGGGTGACTAATACATGGGTGTATGAGTGGCTCTTACGTAGGTTGATTGATTTGCTAATTTAGTCTGTGAAAATGGCAAAAATGTGTAGGGTTGAAGGAAAAGGTAAGAAAGTGTTCTCTCAGAAATTGTAACTGCCAGAAGCAGATGGGAAAATTCTAGTGGCTTGTTTAGTAAAGAATCACTAGAATCAGTAAGTCCAGTGGATATTTTTGTGATTGATTTTTAGCATGCAAGGCTTAAAGCATCTTAAATGATATAATTTTGAGATTTGAAAAGCATCTGCAAAATCTGGCCTATACATTTTGACACTGTGGTGTGCGTAGTCTCCAGAACCGTTTGAGTGAGAGGTCAAACAACACCATATACTAAAAAGACAAAATTGGCTGTAGAAACATAATCTTTGGTGTGATTTAGATAGTTGTGTGCACTTGATTTTGTTTTTTCATGGAAAATATTTACACATGGAAATCAAGCAAGTTAAGAGTGAAGTGGAGATGAAGAAATGCTGAAAATTCCTTGAGATAGAGAGAGGAGGATCTAGAAACCACTAACAAAGGACTGGGTTGACTCTATTCTCTATAAGAGAGCCAATGGGACCAAAGCTAATAACAGAGAAAGGAAGAAAAATGATTAGGGTTGAAGTTATAGTTGATAAAAGGAATGATCTATACAAATGGGTAAGGAATGCAAGGATCTAGCTTGTGGGTTTGAGAAGTCAATTACCTGATGGACTAAAGAAAGAAGGATAATCTTAAATTGTTATGCCCTTCCTAATGAACTGTCCAAGAGAGGAGGGGAAAGCAAATTGGGAGCAGATGTCTTACAGAGGATCCTGATGGCACAGCTGCTCTGAGTGTGTAATTATTAATAGGAGGTCATCTAGGGAAAGTGACATCGGCGCAGGAAAGGTTGATACTCAAAAAGGTTGTCCAAGCTCTAGTTGTTCCAAGCTAATGATTGTTGGCTTGAGAAATTAGATTTCTGGTGAACTCTGCATAATTGATTGGGACACTGTGAAAGCTGACTGCATTGCTATTTGAAAGATGGTGTGTGTTGCAAAAAGACACAAGGAATTGTAATGAACTGACACCTGCAATGCATATAAGACTGTAAAATCATGAGTCTGGGCATAGGATTTGACAGCAGTACTAAATTTCCACAGTTTTTAGAGTCAAATTATTTTTTCCACCAGTTCACATCAATTTGTTTAGGTTTTGAACTGATGATACATACTAAGAATGCTTTCCAGGTCTACTATAAAACCTAGACGCTAGTCATGTACATGCAATTTCTAGCATGTGGAGAACAAAACATTTTACATCAAGAGATGTTGGCGAAGCACACGCTCAAAATCTGCACATGATGTTTACATATCGAGTTGTTAGCTTGTCCTCAGCTTATATGTCCATCAAGCATCTGGGATTGACATCATCACTTGGGATTTGATATAAAACAAGCATGCTATTACAAATGTTCAAAGGAGTTTGAGAAACATTTTAGGAAATTTGTTAACCCAGACTATATTCTTTTGACATAGACTTATTTTGATTTTCGTTCAACACATTAGTTTCCCAATTTGAGCTCAAAAAACTACAAGCACAAAGATTATTAGAGCTTTTAGTTTTTAGTTAGTTTTTCTGGCTATTGTTTTATAGACATATATGGCCCTGAAATTTTTGAGATTTAAAATCCATTATTAAATGAATATGCGTCCAACTGAAAGAGAAACATATCATACTAGCTAACCACCTCTACTGTATTTGTAATTTGTATTCACAAGATGATTTGTAGCTTTGACTTTCTGTTTTCTGGAGATCATATTTATGTTTCTATATACAGTCGGTCCTTGATCTCTTTGAGGTCTCATTACTTTCCATATTTTTATGTGATCTTAGCTTAGAATTTGATTCAAATAAGAGCTGAATGGTAGATAATAAAAGATATTTTAACCTAGTGCGTCTCTTGCTGCCATACAGCTTTTATGAATACTTGCTCAAAGTGTGGATTCAAGGCAACAGAACTGATGAAGTAAAGCTTTACAGGTTTCTGTCTCTCTATCCAATTTTTTTGAATTCCATTAGTATTATTTTGCATGAGATATGGCAATAGATACATAGGAAGCATCAATTTTTTTCCTGTATTGGTTGGGCAAAGCCTATCAAACTTTGTTAGATCCAAATTTAGACTTTAAGTCTTATTCAGTTGAATATTTTGCAGAGAGATGTGGGAAAAGTCTATGGAAGGGTTAAAGACCTTGATTAGGAAGTCAAAGCCATCTTCTTTCACTTATATTGCAGAGCGTTCTGGTAGTGCACTAATAGATAAGGTGAGATTGCAGTGACTGCTATTCACTCATGGGACTACTCAAATGAATATATCAACCTGGTTATAATTGGCATTCAACTAACTCAAGGCACATGCAGATGGACGAACTGGCATGCTTTGCTCCTGGTATGCTTGCTCTTGGAGCTTTTCATGATGAATCAGAGAAAGGATTAATGTATCTTTCCCTTGCAAAGGAGGTATATGCTCTGTAAAGGAATTGATTTTGTCATTCTTTTGATTGCTTTTTATTCAAAGTCTAATGCCAAACTATCATGTTCAGAACTGCTGTATTTTGTTCTATACAAGGAAGAAATTAAATTACTTTTAGAAATTGACCAGAGTCTTTTAATAGGATGGGAAATTCAAACATGTTAGGATACCCACCTCAAAGGTCTATGAATCAGCAATCATCTACCTCAAAAAGAATGAGAGTAAAGAGAACTTGGAAACAAAATTTGGAAGATTTTTTCCCAAAAGAATTTATTGCAATATCCATTAACTTATCAACCATGATATTACATTAGTCTATAATCTGGGTATCAGACACCACTGAGGGTACAGGAAAACCACTGGTCAAGAGAGTCTATAGCAGCAATTTTTTGGGATAAACGGGCTACAATATATTTCTCAATGCATAATCTAATAATAGATAATGTTAACAAACAACTACAAGTATGTCAATATACGGGTGTAAACAGGTGGGAGGGTTTATACTCGCAATGTGTCCTACAAGGCTACATATTAATTTCCAGGTTAAAATGAAATAACAACTATATTGTTATGTATATTTGGATGCTTGCTTGCAAAAATACATCACAGACATACAATGATACAGTCTTATATGCCTGTGTGCACTGTATATCTTGTTTTTGTCTTACTATATGTTCATCTACATGAAAATGTTTCTATATATGTTTTATGATATTCTCAGAAACTTAATATATACACATACACACAGCCATTCCTCAATATTAGTATGTTTTCTACTCAGCTGCTATGTAACTTGCATCCTTAAACCCATGAATCTTGCCTACAATTTTAGAGGGCGTTCACACAGGATGTAATAGATTTCTATTATATCACATTCATCTATCCTAATCTGTACCTGGCATGATGAGTTTGATGCCATAATGATCGTATATTCAATTTAAGAATTGTATGTAGTATTAGTTATTGGAACATGCAAAAAATTCACGGTTCTACTTCTAACTTAAAAAATTTAATTTATAATTTGTTCTCAAAATAAAGTTTACAGTTGGAGAATATGTTTAAATATACTAGAGTGTAGTATTTGAAATTGTTATCACAATTTAGGTCACCTCATATTTCATTTGATGCCAGTTATGTGAGAGTGGATCCAGGATTGCTGCCACAGGCATTGACAAACTTCTACTTCTAACTTAAAAAATTTAATTTATAATTTGTTCTCAAAATAAAGTTTACAGTTGGAGAATATGTTTAAATATACTAGAGTGTAGTATTTGAAATTGTTATCACAATTTAGGTCACCTCATCTTTCATTTGATGCCAGTTATGTGAGAGTGGATCCAGGATTGCTGCCACAGGCATTGACAAAATAGATGTGGGTTGAAGTCTTCCAGCATGATCTGGACATTCTTTTTCATTTTCTAGAGTGGAAGCTCAAAGTTGACATCCTCTCGCGATTAAAAGAATTCCACATTATAATGGTCGAGTGGATATTGAATTGAATGAATGCCGAGTTTTGTATTGTGACCTTGGTCGCAGGGAATTCTCATACAACAAGATTTTTGAAGCCTCCCCCTTATTTAATTAACACCTTCTGATGGCACTTTTGCTAAGTGTCCAAATAGGGACGATGTATGATTGCAATAATTTCTAGCTGACACCAAAACTCGTTCATTAGATGATTAGACCTCTACCATTGTTGAGAGAACCCTTCAATCTTTTTGAGTTAATGGAAAGCAATCTAATTGGAAGTAACCAGTGAATGTTAAACTGACTTTCATAATAATCAAACTTGAAAGTTGGAGCAAATCTAGTTTCTGCACACATTTGTTGTTATCAGATGCCAAATTTACTATATATTGTGATCATACCGAGTGATTATGATAACTGTGAATCCTACTTCATTCATATCCTCTAGCAGTTTTATACTATTCATGTGGTGGGCTGTACTCATTTTATGTACAAAATGGAGACCAGAAAAATTATAAGAACTTTCCAACATCAGAGAAATTAAGACATGGAATACAGCATGATCAGAGTAAAATGTAAATGGGTTATTCCTTTAGTGTTAATCACAGGTGCAAGAGCTGATAAAATAATTATAATTTATGCCTATGGGAGAATAACTAGGGTTGAGTAGTAAATTGGGAGGGAATCTATTCTGCTTGGGCTTTCTTGTAGTTCCATCTCCTCTGTTCTGTCAGTTTCATTCTTGCTATTTTTTGATTAATCTTTCCTACCCTATACTCTGAAATTGCTTGTTCACAGTGCTGCCAGTGATTTAATTCATGATTTCAAAAATTCAAGGTGTAATTCTTTATATCTGTTATAGCATAAAGCCTTGAAATATTATTAGGATTCACATAACCGAGTTTATGATAATTCTTGGTTTAACAAGTACTCCAACAATAACTTTTTTGTAAGGGTAAATCAAACTAGTATACCATTTTCTTATGCCCATTTTCCAAGCCATGATTGAATTTACAAGTAATGTCACTAGCATGGGATTAAAAATAGATTATTTTTTGACAATGGTACTTTTGCATCAAGGTTGAACTGAATTGTTCATGAGGAACATAGTTTTGGTATGTTGTAGGGGAAAACTGGTTATATTGATGACTCAGATTTCAGCGAAATAGAGCTAACCACAACCATGGTGTCTGGTTTGGTTGTCAACACTCCTGAAAATTTTGCAGTATTTTAATATAGAATTGACTAGTGCAGAATCAAAATGAATATTGCAGTGTAATTTTCAAAGAAGTTCATGAATAGTGTAGTGTACAGAAAGTTATATTCCAGGTATATTCTTTAAAAAAAAAAAGTTTTTTCAGGTATATTCTTATGAATTTAGACTTTGAAAATACTGTCCTTAATGATGTGTGATCTATTTGTTATGATCTTCATTTATTTTTTTGAATGATGAGAATAATTTTGTTCTCACTGACCCATCTTGTTTCTCTACAGCTTGCCAGGACTTGCTACAACTTTTATAACTCAACTCAAACAAAGCTGGCTGGAGAAAACTACATCTTCAATGAAGGCGAGGTTAGAATTTGTCTTCATGTATTTAATTGAGGCACATGCAAAAGCTTGACACATTCTTATTGCTAAAATGCCAGAACTGGCTTCATCTGTTTCCTTCAGTTTGTTCTATGAAGAAACATTTTATTTTTTTGGTGGAAAAATCTGTAATTGTAATTTATATAATTGTCTTCACATAGACTATTGATATCTGAAATAACTTTCACAATGTGTTTTGCCATAGGATATGGTGGTTGGTACATCATGGAACATCATGAGGCCAGAAACTGTGGAGTCGCTAATGTACCTTTGGCGAATTACTGGAGATGAAACATATAGAGAGTGGGGTTGGGATATATTTCAAGCATTTCAAAAGCAATCACGGATTGACTCTGGCTATGTAGGACTTAGAGATGTATGCTATCAATCTTTCATCATTTTTTATTGTTATCTATTTGTATATTTTGGAAAATAGATGTTGTTTGGGTGATAAAAATAGGTTGGAATCCAATTTTCTTTTGTAAGCAGCTTGCACCATATATTATGTCATAAAAAAGTTGACCAAGGGAGTTGATCTAAAAACCACAGAAACATAAACAGAAATAAAATATGATTAAGCACATTCAATGGGCACCAGTTGAATGGGCTATGCCTGGTCAAACTGGAATGCCTTTGATGCAGTCAGGTCTAAATTTTTTGTTGAAAACACACATGTTATTTGATAACCTGCATTTTTTTCACTTTTTTCAAAAAATTGCCATTTTTAAAGTTTATTTTTGAAATCGACTTTTTATCCCTCTTTCTAACCTGTGTAGTCGTACTTCATTTACTGTTCTGTTTGGCGTATTGATATTGTGTAAATGTAATTATATTAAGGGAAAGGTGATATTCCAGTCCTTTTCCACTTAGGAGCTAAGTTACCAGATTTGCCTCTGGCAGGCCCAAAGTCGGGTCAAATTCGCTGCAAATTCTGCCACAGGTGGCCAAATTCGCTGCAAAGTCTGTCAGTAGAACCCAGGCAGAATTTCAAGACAATTTGAAACCTAGCGGCAGAACCCGGGCTGACTATGGGCAAAAAATGACTTTTTTAGGGTCCGTTTGGTTGCTGGAATTAAATAACGTTGGAATTGTCAAATTTTATTTGACAATTCTGGAAGTTTTAAATCTGGAAAATGGTTTTTGGAATATGGCTGGAACTGTTTGGTTCCCCTGGAATTCATAATGAGAAAATGGAAAATGTTGTTTGCATATGGATTTCAAAATATTATAAATTTTGCTTTACCCCCATTTCCCATTTAAGTGGAACTGGAATTGATTTTCCAATTCCGCCTATTTAGATGGAAGATTCAAATGTGCTGGTTTTGGGGGTAAATGGGAATTAACAAATCCCTATTCTAGTTTCATGTGTTGATCACAAACATCGAATTTGTCATTTCTGGGATTTGACAATCCCAATTCCAGTCTAATTCCAGCAAACAAACAGGCCCTTAAAGTTTTTTTTGTCTAATTTAGTCTTTTTGACCCTGCAACCCTAAAATAGATCACTAAAAAGGCCAAAAAGATGTTTTTATGTCATTTGGACTAAAACGTTAATATATATGGTGGTGTATTTTGCTATGTTGCTTTACTATTAGCATAGTGGTGTATGAACTTATTTGTTGCTGCATATATATATATATATATATATTATATACACACATGCACACATATGTGTGTGTGTGTACGGACGAACCCAAAACGAATTTGAACCCACTCCAAAAGAATTTGAACGAACCCGAATCCGAACCGGCAACTTAGCTTAGGAGATGTTAGAATGGCTTCCTATATGTAGGATTATACTTATATGGATAGTTTTGAGACAAATTTTGATGACAAGTCTTATTGAAAGATATAAGCATGATGACATTAGTACCATCTGCAAAACCTGCATCCTGGTGTCACCAAGTATGATAACTTCTGTATTGCCTTTGTTATCACCAAACTTTTGGTCAAATCTCAATTATTCTCAATTGTGCCACACATCCTCTAAAATTCTTGTGCCATGCATCCTCTTAAATTCTTTTTGAGTTGGGTCCCCAACTGGCTATTTATATTTGTAGTTGTACTCAATTGGTAGTGTTTACCTTCTTTTAAGTGGATGCACTTTTGATTCCCAGTGACCACTGACCTGCACTGGTTCCTTGTTGACATTGATATAATTCCAATCTTTCTGAACTGTTTTCACTGTTGTCAACATTGCACTCCCTCTATCCATACAATCTTTACAGATGTGGCTACATATCCCATATTTCCAGCAAAATTACCTTGACCTTGACATTTTTGATTGTCATTTTTGAAAATCTTATAGATACGCATCTTTCTATTATTCTTGTCATAGCAGCAAAAATTGTTTGGGGTAAACATCGGTAAAACCAAAAGTATAATTTTTTGTTTGGAAAAATTGGGAAAAAATTAAGGAAAAATGTGATTTAAGCTTCTGGTTTTAACTGTGTGTTCTTTTTTACATCAACATTCGAATCATACTCTTATTCATCATCAGGATGGAGAGCTAAGAGAAGAAACTAATCAGGATGGAGAGCTAAGAGAAGAAACTAATCATAGAATATGATTTGAAATGTTGATGTAAAAAAGAACACAGTTAAAACCAGAAGCTTAAATCACATTATTATGGACTCTAGAAATCTTGTCTTCAAATAAGGTAAAAATTGGATTTCAAAAAAAAAACATAAAAATTTGTAGGAAAAAAGACAAACTATTTTTTAAAGAAAACTTAAGGGCATTTCCGTAGTATAGAGATATAGAGAGCAAATAAATTAGAGTTTAACCAATGAATTGTAGAAAATAGATTTTGTCGTTTATATTAATAATGTTGATTTACATATGCAAATATTCAGTTAACTTTTTGAAAGGGCAGTCACCAAATGGTTGTCAAAGTCCGAGATCACGTATTAATTAGCAAGTCTATGAAGTAGATTAAAAATTATCAGACTTTTTAAGAGGGCTGAAATATCCCGCAGTCAGCAATTGTTGTCTAAGTCTAAGATCCAATATTAGCTAAGTCTATTAAGTAACTGGGATCAAAACTTATCTGACAGTTATCTAGCTATTGTTAGGAATTTAGTAAAAGTAGAAGCCATTTTGAAGTGATCCAAGACTTTTATTGTGATTGAGGCAAGGAGTTTTATTAGGGTAGTTCAATATTTGAGAAAGCTTTTCAAATCATATTCCACCAGTGCAATGCTTTATATGCCATAATGGCAATTGGTAAGTCCTTTATATGGGGTAGAATCTAACAAAAGGCATTTTTTTAGTTGAAGAAAAAGATTAGCAAGCCACTGGTTTTGACAATAACCAGTTTGCAACTACTATTTTATTTGGAGACAAATGTTAATAATAAAATACTAAGTTGCTGGTTTGGATTCTGGTTCGGATTCGGGTTTGAGATTCGGGTTTGAAATTCGTCCAAAATTTATTTAGGCTGGGTTCGATTCGTTTTGGGTTCGTTCGTACAAGAATTAAAAAATAAAAAGTAAAATATCTATATAAGAAATATAATTTCTAATTAATATTTTATCAATATATAATTACATTAAAATATTTTCTCTACCTATATATAAAATTAAATAACCATTGACATGAATATACAAAGTTCACTATTAAAAAATAATATTTTTAAGAACACTCATATTTAATCTCTCTAAAGATCATTAACAACTATGCATTACATAGTGATAGTTTATTAATTATTTATATAATAATTTCCTTATATGAAAGAGATATTGACTGCCTAGTCAACTAATAACGACTTCTTTTAATTATAAAACACAGTCCAATAAAATGCAGTGTTTCAAAGAAAACACGGGCTCATGGCAGGGCGGCAGTATATTCATTGCCCAACCTATCAAGCAGTCGGAACATGCCAAAATCTGCAATTTTAGCTTCAAATCCCTGTCCAACAAGATGTTGCTGGATTTCACATCCCTGTGCATTATTGGAGGTGTGCAATTGTGATGCAAATAACTCAGCCCACAAGCCACGTCAAGAGCGATCTGATAATGTACCGGCCATCGCAACGGCGTTTGTGGTCGTTGGCCACCGTGCAGACAGTTGAACAAGCTGCCGTTGGGCATGAACTCGTATACCAACAGCTTGAAATCAGATTCTTCATTTGGTATGCAGCAGAGAAGCTTTAAGATGTTCTTGTGCCGGATGAGCCCCATTATATCCACCTCCAACTCCATTTCCCCAATATTATTCTCTTCTTGCTCATCGTTTCTGTTAAAACTTCGCACTGATCTGCTCATGATCGATCTGCTCATGTTCCGGATCTTCTTAACAGCTACCGATCGCCCACTGGGCAGAGTGACCTTGTAAACCTTTCCAGCACCTCCGGAACAAAAAAAACAATAAACATGGGCTCAACGCGATAGAAAACAATAAAAGAATGATTTTAAAAATTAAAAAATCGCGTTGAAAAGTTAAATTTGTAAACATTCTGTTGAAATTCGGCCCAGGTTTGCTTGCCCAAATCGAAATTCGCTGGAACATGGCACAAATTCGGCCAGGGTTCGTTTTTATGAATTCCTGGCGAATTACATAGAGAAATCACGAATTCGAATACTGACCGAACCGAATGCCGAATTCGGGATAGCCAGGACGAATATGGCAACTTAGATAAAATAAAATATATTAATTAAAAATAAAAAATTATATATTTAAATATTAAAAATTGAATATATTAATTATATAATTATAATTAAATATATACATTGTAAATTTTACATTATTTTTAATGTGTAATTATAAGGGTTCGCTCCTTGCCCATCAAAGTGCCATCTATAATGGTGCATAATAGTTTAATATTAAAATTAGTGTATAATATTTAATTATATACTTGTTCACATCAGAATTCATGGGCGGGGCATGCAGAGAGCTCGGGTCATATTGAAGCTGTGATTTAGAGCAGATTCATCAACGGTTTCGAGACTATCTCACATGCCCCCTGTAATTAAGGATGATTAAGGCCCTTTCAAATTTGGTTGATGACTGCCATTGCTCCTCCTGCTCCTCTGTTTTGGGTGCTTCATTGCCCTTTCTTATAATGCTTTCCAAGTCATTTGTGTTCTTACCTCTGTTGATGTTGTGCTCTCTATCTTTACTACTAAGCATGACCTTTTTGTGATGTGCTGGAAAAATATTATCCACACATCTTTCTGCCTCAAAATTTTATTCAGTTGCTCTGTCCACAAGTGCTCTTTACTGTTAGCATCGTCTTTTTGTGACGTACTTGAAGAACATTTTGTATCTTATTTCTACGTAAACATATTTATTTACTTGCCCTCCTCACCAGTGCATACGTTCCAAATATTCAAAAAAATTGAGTTCATTCCTTTGATCCAATACTAGGAGTCACTATACAAATTTTGTTTATGATGCATGTTGTCAAACATTATTGACGCTATGAATTTGCTTTACTTATCTCTTATCACAGCAAACTTGTCCTTTAATTCCTTAAATTTTGTTAAGTGCATAATCATGAATCTTTCTTTGCAAATTTTTGACAATGTAACACGTTTTTTTCAGACAATGCTCTGGTGGTTTTAGTGATCTGAGTTGATTTTAATTTTTTTCAGGCTATATTTTTCCATCTATATATGAGGTAGCAATGAGAGCACTTCATTTGTAATAAGCATAATTATTATTCTGAGAAGCTTCACTACCTCTATCGTCAAATGCTTCATGGAAAATTTGTTTTTCCAGTTCTGACACTCATAATTTATTAAATGTTAAAGCGGTTTTCATTTTTAATTTCCAGTTGTAGAGTTTCTATTGTTTAGTTGGGGTCCAGTAGAAATTTTTTCTTGCTGTTGGTTTAGACATAGTTTCAGAAATACGGCTGTTCTAGTTTGAACATCTTCAATCTTTGGTGTGGTCTAATATTGTCCCCCACAAACCTCCTTTTAAAACCCCTTGCTCCCATTCCTGCGAACCTTCCAATCCATGAAATTGAAGCCTTATTAACAACCCCCAACTGGACATTTTCTATGAAGTAAGAAACCAATCCAATAAAACATCTTTCTTTGAATGGGAATGTTTCTTGAAATCAACTACACAACAAATTGCAAAACAATCACAATGCCAAACACATCACACATAATAGCAAAAATATCCTTGTTCACAACTCTGGAGGTATGATGTAATCCAAATTGAAAGCAGTCTTACTTCAATCACATGACCTTGGTTCAAGCATGAAGGCATATTTCAAAATACATTGCAATCTATGCTGATTGAGTTTAACATCAGAAAAGTTGCTAAGTGTGAACATAAAAACACAAAGCTTCACTTTCCTAGATTCTGATACCTTTGGACTGCTTCTAATTGGATCAACACAATACTAGATCAAAAATTAAGATTATTTGAACTTCGTTCTATCAGAATGAGCTGTTAATGCCTTCCGGTTTACTAAACACCATAGCTGCTGTACCTCCTATGCCTTTGTTATCCACAAGCATGCATATGCCTGACTGGCTATGGCAGCTTCTAATGATGTTAGACAACACTGGCAACCTAGAAACTAAGAAACTCAACACCATATGGTATAACATATAATACTTATGGCTTCAAGTACCAGTTAGTTAATCTGTATATCTTCGAGTGCATGCATTTAAGAGAGTTTTGTGATCTGTGCCTGCCCTTGTTATTCTGACCGAGAGCAATATTTTTCACTTTTTTTGAAACATTATATTATCATTGTAAAGATTTAAAACAAGTCTGAATGCATCAACTTTCTGGAACTCTAAGTATTGTAGGTCCTTCAATTGATAAAGACTCAAATGGATGAATTCAATCACTTACCAAGTTTGAGTTGGCTTTTGTTTGAGTTGGAGCCAAATCTTCCACAATGTCTTATATAAATTCACGGCTTCGAATTCTTTTCTTTTAGACTATAACAGAAAATTCAATTTCCCATTCAGAGACCATATATTTGTTCGTAAGGTTAAAAATGGGAGTATAAGCACATAGAACATGAACATGTATATCTTTATCGAGCATAAGCACTTCTGTAATGTGCACAATGCAATCTTGAACTCATTATGTCTCATATTCTTCTTATCTTGCAATTAAATATTTATGTTCTGTATTGATGCTTTAATGGTTTTACTATACAGGTGAACAGTGGTGAAAAGGATGACATGATGCAAAGCTTTTTTCTTGCTGAAACCTTGAAGTACTTCTACCTTCTTTTCTCACCGTCATCTGTTATTCCTCTTGATCAGTGGGTTTTTAACACTGAAGCCCATCCATTAAAAATCACGATGCGCCTAGATTCGACACAAATGCTTGGAAATCATCAATTTGGTCAACAATCACAAGAAGTCAAAACAGACCAGAGGTTACGTGGTGGAAGGTTTGAATCTTTTAATCGGGTCAAGAGCAATATTTTGGAAAGGGAAAAATACCGGGAGCGGATATTAGGTAGGAAGGAAGGTCATTCATAAACTTTCAGAGGTATTAACAAATTGTAATTTTCTACTCATTCTTGTGCTAGAATTTCATGTCTGTGACTTACATGATTTTGTTTCGAGTAATGTATTTCAAACCAAGCCAGGAGTGCCTCACTTCGCAACAATTTGTTGATGGTGCTCATACAATCCGTACACCATATTTTATAAGTGAACTCCATTTGCGGGATTTTATTTTTTTATTCTGTATTTTTAGAATTAGATATTATAATTTTTGACCACCAACACAAAGGTGCAATCCCTGTAAAGACTAGCAATGTAAGACAGGGAAGCACACCCTCTTTTCTTTACTATAAAAGCTATAATGAAGACATGGATGACAGTTTTTGCTGCATGTTCATTTATAAGGTAGATTTCCCTTTTTACCTATGCTTGATAACTGCATACTGTTTAAATGCAGACATGTCTTGCTGCATAGCATACTTGGAGGGATTTGGAATATCCTAATTTTGTTTTTGTTCTAGGTTGAAATTTATAAAAGTATTTTGTTATATATTTCAGGATTAAATTTCACACTTCATAATTATTTTAGGATGAATTGCAAGTCAATTCTTTCTTATGCTTGGGTAATGCAAATAGACATAAATTTAATAATTAAATGTTGGAAGTCTAATAAATTCAAATAAATATTTCCACTTGTTTTTCCTTTGCAACACTATTTGTCAACCCCACAAAGTGGTTCTAGAAATTAAAAATCCATTGCCACATCAATTCTTTCTTATTCCTGGGTGATGCAAATAGGCATTACTCTAATAAGTGAATATTAAAAGTCTAATAAAATCCAATAAATATCTCCACTTGATTTTTTGTTGTAACACTATTTGTCTATCCTGCCAAGTTGTTCTGGAAAATTAAATATCCTCGCCCCATCAATTCTTTCTTATGCTTGGGTGATGCAAATAGGCATTACTTAAATAAAGTGAATATTGCAAGTCCAATAAATATTTTTCTTTGTAACACGGCCAATCCCTCGAAGTAGAAAATCAAATATTCATTGCTGCACAGAATGCTTCTATTATAAATGGTTGGAGTGCCTTCATGTCTTTGACTATAAATCTGTTTGATCTCCTCAATTTAGAGATGTTCTGTGACGTTTCAATATGTTCATTGTATGCATGTACTGAAACACAATGAATCTAATCTTTATATAAGTCATGGACATGGAACAGTTTGATAAAAAGAATCCAGGTTAATACTGTTTCATAGTTCAGACTGATAAATGCATGCAGGGCACTCGATAAATAACAAGACTGTTGATATGCAGTTGACTTAAAAATCGAGGTCAAATTAATGAGAATATAAATGTTGAAAGATTGCCAGCCTACGAAAAGTATACGTACAGAATGATCTCACCGTCATAAAGTAAGAAGTTTAACACGCTTGCTGGAGATTTGACCTAAGAACTATTTTAATATATTTGTTGTAGCAATATTTATTGATATGCATTGAAGGCCTTGAGATCACCTAAGCTTGAAAGGAGTTGTTGCAAATAACTATAATTGTGGTCGATGTGAATGTCATTTTCATGGAGGACTTGGAACACATCAATTGTTTCAAAGTATTCTAGTTGACACTAGTTTCATGAGAAGAGCACATGTTTTTCAACTCATTGTATTTCAGTTTTCTGATTCATTATTTATCTAATTCATGTCATTTTCATGGAGGACTTGGAAGACATTAATTGTTTCAAAGTATTCTAGTTGACACTAGTTCCATGAAGAGTACACGTTTTTCAACTCATTGTATGTCAGTTTTCTGATTCATAATCTATCTAAGGATGTGGCTAAGCTCCCTACAAAATGCACCTTCGACCAAATTTTGAAAAACAAAAAGCACAACAGATTTTTCGTGAAATTTTCACTATATGTCCTTAATGATCTGCATATTTTGTGGTAAAAAATCACAAACAATTTGCAAACACACCAATGGGAGCAATGAATGCGGTTTTATGTTGATCCTTTGGTGCCACTTCAACTTGATTGTAGCTAGAGAAGCCATCTAGCATGGACATCATTTGAGATCCCAAAACTGTTTGCAGTATATGATCCATCTTGGGGAGAGGGAATTATCTTTCAAGGATGCTTGCTTGAGGTTTTAGAAATTTACACAAATTATGATCTCCCCATTTTTCTTCCTCACCTGTACAATGTTAGCTACCTGTGTAGAATGGTGGATTGGATAAATAATCCTAGCTTTAAGCATTTTGTCAATCTCTTTGAAAATAGCTTCAACAATTTTAGGGTTGTAATTCCTTCATTTCTATCTAGAAGGGATGGCGTCAGGGTTTAGTGGGATGTGGTGTTGTGCTTTACCACCGTTGAATTTCTTCAAATAATCATGACACCATGCAAAGACATCTTTGTAGTGGGTCAACAATGCAATCAATTTCTCATTTTCTTCTGGAGTAAAACATTTTCCAACATACACCAACTCGGGACCTCCTTTAGTTCTGATGTTAACTTGCTCACATTCAGTGAACGCTCCATTGGAATCTTCTCCCCTCTCCCCTGTTCTTCTTGACATATCTCTCATGTTTATCAAAAAGGATTTCTAAAGAGACTAGCCCCTTTGGTATCTTATTCCCCTTTAATTGAATCATTTCACTTTCTTCCCCTTGGGAGAACCTTTCCCCTTTAGTGACATCACTATTTCTTTCAAAGAAATGATTGACAAAGGAGCCAGCTTGTTCAAGGAACTCTATGATATGCCTATCACCATTAAAAATTTGCCAATGGTTGACATTATTAGGAACACTTGGTTAGTATACCACCTCCATCCTAAGTGTTTTGTTTTTAAAATCTAAGTGAGGAAGGAGGAGGGACGCAAAGACAACCAAGGAGTCAACCCTACTATTTTAGTCTCTATGGACTGCTTAGGTTCTGAAAGCATCAAAGTCTTCAATGCGGTCCCATACCTCGCTCCTATAATGTTTCAATCTACCATTCTTGGTGATATAGGCCTTATTAATTTGCCTTACAATGAGTTTGGCATCCCCCTTGACCTTTAACTATTTAACACCCTTCTTGTTGCAAGTCCTAAAAGCAAAGATTGATATTCTGCCATATTATTTTTGTTTTTAAATTCTAATTTGTATGCAGAAGGGCATACGTAACCATTTAGGGAAACAATGGCTACACTTGCGCTGGAGCTAGAGAAAGAATGACTACCATCAAACTCAAGTGTCCATAACTCGTCGCCTAGGGTGAGAATGGTTCTTCCTTCATCCTTTTCCTCACCAATCATGCACACATAAGTGCTAAGGCCAGTTTCAACATATAAAATTTCTGCTCTTTGGTCTCTATGTTTCTGTACCATGAAGGTTTCTTTGAGTTTAGGTTGCAAGCAGACTTTCTTACCATCCACCGGTATATTTGCATAAGACCTATCCATTTGAATCTTTCCTCCCAAATCTTTACAAAAAATTCTACTTAGTAACATCCCGTAACTTGTTGGAATGTTAGTCACTAGGATTGTGAGCCTCAATCTTTTCTTTAGGTGTAGGGCCAGATCCACTTAAGTATCTTTAATTTTCCCAATAATTAGCACATGCGAAGAATCCATGGAGTAACATTTCCTATGAGAAGAGGTGATTGTTAACCCCAAGGCTTTGGCCACCTGAGCAGACATCACATTGTCTAAAGCCCTTGAATTTATGACACAATTACATAGTTTATACCTATATAGAGAGAGAGAAACAAAGAAGGGTTTAGGTTTTTTGTTTGAGATATTAGGAAAACTAGGCTTCGAAGAAGATGTGACACAACTTCAATCTTCAATTGGTATGGATGCTTCATTTGATACTTGGGCATTTTTGGAATTGTTTGACAGTTTTTGCTTGATGATTTCAACTAGCCTATCTAGTTTTGATGGATTCAACCTAAGGTATTTAGCTTGAGATATATGCACCTTTGTGTTTTACAATACTCTATAATACCAAAAGAGTCGGGTATATCATTTTTAAGGGGACTAGGTGGTATTTCTAGGTGTATTACCTTTAGAGTGTGCATTTTTCCTTTTCTATAATCAAATCCTAAATTTCTGGTCAGTACAAATTTGGGCCCAGATGAAGTGTTCACGTTTTGCTCCTTCAATTCCTTATCTTTCTTTTGTGACTGTTGGTTTCAGGTGAATACTACATAATTCGAACTCCCAGCTTGAGTGTTGCTATGTTCTTCTTTCTCTGTATCTAACTCATATTCCAAATAGTTTACTTTTTAATCCCCTATAATGGGAGGATCTTCATCTACTTGATATTCTCTAGTATTTAGCTCATTGGTGGCATACATTTGTGTTTCTTTGGCCATTTCAGGATAAGAGGAACCATCATGATCAGTTGTGAGATGGAAGTTACACACCATAGGATTCCCTTTAGTAATATGGGGAGGTGCTTTGCTAGCCAACCTTTGAGACACACCAGCTATGGCCAATTGCCTTAGATTTGTTCCTCGGGTACCAACCTCCTTTCTTGGGATGTCTTGATACATTGGTTGGTTGAAGTTCTTGTGCATCTTCCTCTTCAAAGCAATTATGTCATTTTCTAGCCTCTGAATCATAGGGTCGGTGGAATTGGTTGGTTGAGGTTTCCCAGTCTACAATTCTTCCTTCCATTTACCACTACCCTTTGGGGCACAACCAAATCAACTACGCCTTCCCTTTTAAGGGGGAAACAAACATTTGGAGGGAGGGTGTTGATAAAGAAGATTTTTAACAAGGCGTCCCTAGGCCACATATTATTTGGAATTCTATTGGGTAATTTAATGAATTTTGCTACAAATCTCTCATTGATTCATATACTTTTTTCATAGAAGAGAATTGAGCAATTAAATTATTTTCATTCTCAACCTTTTTGAATCTATCCTTAAATTGAGTACGCATGGCATTCCTGTTAGGAATAAGGTGTCTCAATCTTGGATAATTCCTATTCTTATTATTTGTTTTGTAAAATGTATTTCTTGCAAATAATGTAATTAAGTGTGAGTGTACATGTCTAGTTGGCATGTTGTTGTGTCACTCCACTTGATGTGTCGACATCTTGAATTGTGTGTAAGGAGATCATGGCTGAGACGGTTATGACGAATTCCTATGACACGTAAGAGCTATATTTGGAAGATTCAATGACAGGTGAAGACATGTGGCAACTGATAAAATTAAGTACTGTACACTCTTCCCCAATCGTGGGGTTCCTATTTTCTCGGAGAATGGTAAAACCCTAATACGACTATCTTTGGAGGTTGCCCTAAAAGAGGAAGCGCATGATATAAGCATTTTTTAGGGTTGCGAAGATAGGAGAAGTAAGTGTATTGTTGGAACGTTTTATGCTGCCGTGATTTTGTCTTCAAGGGTTGGGAAAATCTTCTGAAAGAACTTGCATTGCAAGTGTATTGTAAACTGTAATAGTTTTGATTAATACACTGTGCAGGTTTTGGAGTGCTGGGGTTTTTACCGAAAGGTTTCCCCAGGGTAAATCATTGTGTCATTCTCTATTTTCTGTATGCATGGTATATGGCTGCAATATCTTTGTTAAAGTAGTTAACGAATCTGAGATTGTAAGGATTTAAAAGAATTTGCACAATACTTTCCTTTAGAGATTAGTGTAGGAAGCTGTTTCCGCACTTGAGTTTCCTTACAATTCCATGTATCAATTGAAGCACTCGGTAAATGATAAAACCAATCAACTGCTTCATCAACCAAAGATTTGACAGAAAGCCAAATAACAACATTTTCATCTTGAACTCCTAATATGGAGCGGGCCCCAATAAAGACATGGATATGTTCATTAGGAGTAACCTTCCCATCTCCTTTGAGTTTAGGTATAAATTTTCTTGATCCTTTGGGCAGAGCACCTAACTGTGCACCAAGATTGAGAAGTTGAATGATAGCTCCCTAGGGTACGGGTTGAGCCATGATTAGCAAGGGTACAAGACGACATACTTGCGAAGGTAAATTGGTTCTAGCAAGAACTAGGGCTTGACAATATGAAATGGGAGGATTTACTAAATGCTTGGGCGAGGATGGTCTACTTAAAGAGCGAACTTTGCAAGTAGTGGGAAAAGAAGAAAAAATCAATGGATTGCAACATGTCAAAATCTAAGCCTACTATGCCTTTCTTTCTGTCTCGTCTGGTGTACTTTTTAGTGGCTAGTTTAAGACAAGAACCAAATAAGGAGGTACACAGTCGCCAACCTCTACCTACTTATGAGAATAGGATTTTAATGATTATTGGGGTTTCTTGATGGAGCTACATGTGAATTAATTTTCACAATGCTGCAAGGTTAGAATTTTGTGCCAGCGCCTACTTCTTAAGTTTCTGCGGTGTTGAGGTTTTAGTGCAGCGTGCCTTGCCATCTGTTAGCACAGTGTGCATTTTAGTCGTGCCTTCCCTCTCATTCACAAGAATCCTCGCGAGACTACCACGTGCCCTTCAAGCGCTCACCACAATTCTTTGTTGATTGACTCGGGCTTGTCAAAGGTTGAACGCGTGTTGGCCTTGCGGCTATTCAGAAGAGGAAGGCATGTTGAAGCAAATAACCTGTTGCAATGCCGCGTGTCTATCTAAAAGCTAAGCCGCAACCCACTTTGTTGGTAGGCCAAGTTATTTCAAAGGCATGACACGTGGGCGACTCACAAAAGAATATGAGGATGCAGTTTCAAATCTTGAGAGCTTCAATGCTCATCTTCCATGTGTCCTCCCTATCGTGACCGAATTCTTCCACTGCCTAACATTTGTCGGCTTGCTCTGATCATTCCAACATAGTTTCCAATTTTCATTTCGATTGAGGCGCGCACCTCCAATGAACTGTTGCGATTATTGCAGCGAGGGTGGTTATTGAACAGAAAGGAGGCTAATCGCCAACACCAGGAGCCAACGATGGTGACCATGCCTTCTAAGCCCTGCAGATTATGACACCTAGCGTGGTCCCAAGCTCCTTCTCGTTAAAGCTATCAAGATTGGCCTCAGAAAAAATGGATGCAGGCTTGATATAAAAGTAGAGTGCGAAGAAGGTTAAAAGAGAGAAATTTTCGCTTTTATGCGAAAGGATATTCTAGCAAGCCTTTAGATTGTAATAAGCACTTTGAATCAATGACATATATCAACCGTTCTTGTAGCCCTTTATTCTTCAAGGATTTGTTTGTTTTGATGAATGTTTTCTGTGCGTTTCATGACTTCAACAGTTGCATTTCAATTTCTACTATGAAAATTATTCTTTAAGCTTCTTTGTATATGGTTATCATTACATGTTTCCTTCTTTATGTCTCATGCTTAGATAGTTATTCGTATATTTGTGACTGTTCCTTTATCTGATCCAGAGGGTTGCCTTGCTATCTTGTTTTAGGAGTTAGCCTGTGCATTTTAAAGTGTTTGAAAAGCTTTGGTAGATTACCTTAGTAGGATTAGATTTTGTTCCCCTTTCCCCTCAACATAAAATGAAGAGTCGACTTCTAAAATCTCAGAGGTCGTTCAATGAAAATGCACAAGTTTTTACACTCACTAAACTTCCCATAAGACTGTTACACTTGAGAGCAATTTTAGGTGTCAACAATTCTTTTTCTAGCACGCCCGAAGGTTTTGGTTTCATTGTTTAGTTACATAAACTCATTGTTTAGCAAGCCACTTATCATTCATTAAGAATTTGGGTGTTATTATTATGCTATTAGCCTTTGGAGGCATTTTAATCAAACACCATGGTGACTTTGGGTGCAAATATTTTTGGTTTCAAGCAGTACTAGTGCTGGTGTGTGCAAAATTATTCCTAGTTTTCTGATGCTCTAACAATTGACCCATTTCATAGAAATGCCTATTCCTTTTCCCCGTATTATGAAAATGCATCCACCCAACCTCCCTGTTATCAATACTAACCTCAACGACATTTCAGTTACGACCCAAGCTCTCTTGTTGCACCACATACCCAATACACCCATCATTTCCCTTCCTCTGTTCCGTCAATCCCAACACCGTCTAATGACATTAGTGAACTTAAGGCTATGCTAATGGAATTTAGAAGCCAAATAAATGAAATAGATATGGATTAGAAGCAACAAGTGCGCAAAGAAGAGGAGGTGGCTTATCAAGTGTATTCCCATGAGCAAGAAATGGAGGTCCAACATCAAAGACAATTTGAGGAGAACCTTGCAAGGCAAATCATTGAAAAGGAACAACGAATGAAACAATTATTAGTAAGAATGCAAGATTTGGAGGACCAACCAATTCCTAATTGTCTCTCCAAGCTTCAAACCATCCCCTCCATTACATGAGCTTTTAGATGATTTGCAACATAGAGAAGAGGAGCCATTGCAGGAGGATGAGAAGGAGGGTTGCTAGGATAGCTCTGTCCTTGAGAATGGGTATAATCATATGCATATGATCACTCGTTACCCACACCCTCACTTGCATAGGAGCATGAACAATCAAACAATGAGGAAAGATTTTGGGAGGAATTGGAAAATTTTTGTGCATCCATAGATGTTAAGCCACCTATTCTTTCATTAGCGGATCATGAGTTGTAGCAACAATGTTAGGAAGCCCATGACATACCATCCAAACTACAAAAAGATCACAAGCAACATAAGGAAGAGTTTCAATAATGTATCTCTCCTCGGAAGGAGGAAAGGCTAGTTGCAGATCAAAATTTTTTTGCCACCACAACGTACAAAGATACGGTTTGGGTCGGTCGTTTCAACCTAATACCGTCAACAGGATGCCCCCATAAGGAATCTCACTTTGCAACAATGCAACAAGTTCCCTCGGGCTGAGTTCATTCTAGAAGGCCCGACCGTTGCGATTCAGACATCGCTATGTATAAGGATAGAGGAGGACGTAAGTTACGTTCTCCTTACCTAGCTATGACTTATCGCTCCTAGGGAGTCAGTACCCTTACATCTTTTCTTTTTCCCTGAGATGTTGGAATTGTTAGAGAAGAGGTAAAATTGAGCCATAAGGGTAGCTATTTCCCAAACCTAGTTATTGGCTTCTTCTAAAAAAGGGTTATTTCAGTTAGTGTAAATAGTTAGGATCTTTTTGTTGGTTTTGTTTTTGCATGTTGTGTGTTTTTTTTGTTTCAATAAGTACTTTCGCGCAAGGGCTTGCGTCCTCTGATGTTCCTTGTAAGTCCCTTGTTAGTCACAATTGATTTTCTATGATTATCGTCGTCGGTCATGATTTTCTCTGTTCTAAACGCTGATTATTTATTGTGCTAATCCCTTTTGTTTGAGTGAGTGTGTCTTTGCAGGGTCTACCCACTCACGCGTTCTCGGAAAGGTAATCCCTACTTATTATCATCCTATATGCGATAGTAATGTCCTACGCTATGTTATTTTAATTCTTTATGATTAAGCTCAAAACAAAGAAAATCTAAAGCATACAGAATTGAAGGACTTCAAAGAAAAGGAATGACAAGAGTAATGAATACGGGCACCAAGATTTTAATCAAAATTCGTATTATATATTTGGTGATAGTTGTATACATTGTAAAATTTTCAAAAATCATCAAAATTCTTTTCTCGTTTACATATATATCATAGGCGTTCTTTTTTAAGAGAGCAAAACATTTATTTTAAAGTGGAGGTTATATGCCTCCGAGGCCAAGACCATCATTCCTAGATTCATCTCCATTCCCTACCATGTCCTCTCCCTAGTTAGAGGATTCTCTTCTGCTAGACTCTATCGGTGTGTCCCATGCTTGTTCAAAAATTAATTGCAAACGAAACTCCTCCAGTGCCTCCTTTGATATTGGTGTAATCTGCTCAAGTTATCTCTTAAGAAATGTAACTCCATGCCTTGCATAGCAATGATGAACATCAAGAGTGCAGTAGCGAAAGTTCGATACAAACGACATAAATGGCACCTCTGTGCTAGTCTCTAGATGAATCTTGAGGTCAGTTTCTAGTGGTAACCCCACACCTTCCTGTGCCACTGCCAAATGTCCTCAAGCCCTTCACATTAAACCTTGCTAAAAATAGCCTCTATCAAGAAAGAAACTGTGTCCATAGCTTCCCCTAAATCCATTAAAGAGCCAACAAAGTGAGATGAGATGTCAGTGTTAAGCCTATGCCGGTCGTCACTATGTAAGAAATCCTCCCCAAGTATCAACTTCAAGGTTTTGAGAACCAATTTGTTGTCAAATCTGATCAACATGGAAAGCATGTCATCATCTATGAACCCTAAGAAAGGATCTTGATGTAGAGGAGTTGTCAATATCATGAGGCTATCCATGTCTCTAAGGATGAGCTAATCTAGGCTTTGTTGGAGCTCTCTATGGCTTGCAAATGATGTGTCACCTTTAAAAAATGAATGCTCTTTTATAAAACATAAATTTATTATGTAAGCATGTTGCATTTACTCCTTCTGAAAGAATACCTCTCAAATTTGTGTAGAAGTTCTTTGCCCATTTTCCAAAGATTGCTACTTGCTTGTTTTTATGGACGACGAGCCGAGTTTTTCTACCGCTGATGCCATCAAAGGATTTTTGTACTTCTTGAACTCTGAAAAGGTTAAGCTCATCTATTTTTTGATCAAAATGAAATATTATATTTGATATCCTAACATGTGTGAACATATTTTTCCAGCATACATGCATTAATTTAAGTCGTTTCATGAAAGATGGTGTTTTACAGCCTAGATTTCACATGCTTAAAAATTAAATGCCTGCACTAATTAGGATGAGATATCTTTTCCTTGCATGCTAGATGAAAAATCAGAGGCACCCTGCTACCAACTTGACAACCAACTTAGAGGGATGATGCCATAACCATCCACACATATCAAAGCCAAAAGGCCATAAGAAATTACAAAATAAAAAGAGTACTAAAATGAAAAATTTAGGTTACATTAGCAACTCTATTGGGGCTATAGACGCCCGACTAGTGGTAGAGAAATGTTAATGGCTGTCAAGGCAATAACCTCATCGAGGCTATGGACACCTGATTGGAAATGAGGCTCTATCCGGTCGGCTATAGGACAACACCTCACCTACATAGTCTAGCGGGTGTGTGAAAATCATTTCTTGCTCTTAGTAAAGGAAATAATTAACTCAATTGCACACACAAATCCTTGGATGATCTACTTTCATTTTTTGACTAAATTAATCTACAATGCTATTTGGATGTGGTCTCTAAAGGGTATCAAATGTAAAGTTTCATTGCAAAGTCAGAATCTTATGTGATTGCCCATTTTTATTTCTTGTTGTATCCCTAGTCCTCTAAGGGTATTGATTAGCCGCTTTGCTCTCCGTTTTCAAAAGAACAAAATTTTGACATTCTTTGGACTAACGTCGTATGGTGCTCTTCTTGCAGTATGTTCTCTTCTTTCAGAAGCCTTCTTCCTGCTATAGCGTTGGGATTTCATTCCATGGGATTGACCCACGCTTTAAACAAATGGTGTTGCTTTCTTTTTAAAAAGGAGTTCTTATCCTTTCCTTTCTGTGTGCAAGGTTCGTTTGCCTTGGATGTTATTAAGGCAACTTGTAGTGATAACTGATCGAAACATGTCAAAGGCCGAGGTGACTTGGTGCACCAATGGATAAGGACCTAGTTTGTGAATCCAATATGGAGTTCTCGTCCTGTAGGTAGGATGCCCCGAAAAGTCACCAAAAACTGAGTTAATTTTCACAATGTCACGGGGTTAGAAATTCGTGTTAGTGCCCCCTTCTTAAAATTTCACGGTGTTGAGGTTTTAGTATAGCACACCTTTCCATTTGTTAGCACAACGTGCGTTTTATTTGTGCCTTCCTTGTTGTTAGCAAGAATTGCTACAAGACTTCCACGTGTCCTTAAAGTGCTCGTCGCATTTGTTTTGCGCACTAGTACATTTGACCTAGTTTTTCTACCAAAATTTTTGACCAAAAAATAAAAAGGTTTTTTTTGGTCGGATTATATAAGAAAAACTTTGTTTTTTTAAAATTTTTGCCCGTGTTTGTCAAAATATTGACAAATTCTGTGGTGGTCAAAATTTGACAAACACGGGCATAAATTTAAAAAAAAAAGGGAATTTCATTTCTCATTTCATTATTCCCGGCCGGTGAATTAGAAGGGCAGCGCGCACGCGAAGTAGATATCCAACTGTTTAATTTACTGGATACCCAATCAGCTAAAGGTTTCTCTTTTGAGACTTTTGCAAAATATCCTCTGCTATAGACGCACATGTACCTCAACTATTATACTATTTTCCTTTTTAAACAAAATAATTCTCCCTACTCCTTTATGTTTTCAGAAAATAATCATAAATGCCTTGACATTGTCTTTCTAGTACATTCTTCTTTGCTTTGCTATGTATTGAACAAGGGCTTCCTTAAATGTTCTTATTTCTGGGTGTTTAATATAATGAAGGGTTTGAGATCCTGTGTCTATCTGCGGGTTTATGCATAGGATTCCTTATATTGTTGAAAACCCTTAGGTCAAATGAGAGAACATATGAGTTTTATGAATTTCTATGTACATAGACCACGTATTTGAGGTTTTTCTTACTTGATTTCTTGATATTTCATAGATGCACTTGAACTTTGAAGCCTTCTTTCCTTATGCTGTCTAGGCCCCTCTATCTATATTTTTCAAAACCCTAGCTTTGTTAAATTTCTGTCAAGACTATATTGAAGCCCATATCAACGTTTGGATTATTTGTAAGGCATATAAAATACCTGGCATTTCTGAAAATGAATCTTTTAAAACAATGTGCAGATTTTACTTGAAAACTTTGCATTTTTTTCGGCTTGAATGAGGGTTCCCATTTTGGGGATTCTATTGCTATATGTGGTTCTTTCTAGGTTTTTTGCATGATCAAGCCTTTTAAACACTATCAGTAGATGATTGTACATTGAAAATAAAACTGAGATACCTTATTTTTGAGGCTTTACTTTTCCCTTTGTTGTTTCAAATTAGTTATTGTTATGTTTTCTTTTATATTGGCACATTCTCTGACATCCAACTCTAAAATTGAATTATGCTCTTGAATACTTTCTTTAATTTGAGCTTTGACTAGTACTTTGTACTGCATATTAGTATGATACTATTTTTGATCCATGTATTAGATTTGGCATTTTAGATGTTATGATATCATACCTTAGGAAGAATGTTATTTCTAAATCCTTACTTAATGTATAAGTGTTTGTGCTTGTCTCTTAATTATTTCCTATTAGCTAGCTTATTTGTCACTTAGTTGTAGCATTACTGATATCGCCTTGTGATTGTTGATATGAAATACCATTCACCTATATGTCCTTGTGCTGTCATTACCCATAACATATCATACTATTATTGTAGGTAGGTGTTACTTTCTATTATTCATCAACATGATCTACATTATGTGGTCTTCACCATTTAAAAATGTAGTATAATTACATAGCCTTTTGTATCTTATGTAAAATATCAAAGTTGGTGTAATGTAAATGCTATTCTATTTATGAATAACACTTGTTACCATTGTATCTTGCTTTGAGTCTTCAACAAAGACTACAAATCACCATTTTCCATTTCAAATCATTGTATTAGTATCCCCTCAAAACATGGGTACAACTCCTTTTGTTATAGGAACACCTTGAAGAATCTTTATCTCTGTGATTTGAATGTTATGACTTCAATGCTAATTGTTCAATGTATTTATATTAGTATCATTTGATTAATACTACACTTCATGCTTTGGGTTTTACACCTCCTGATTGCATACATTTGCATACCCTACTATAGTTGAATTCCTGGAACTGCATGGCTCTAGCCAAGCTATCTATGTTTGATTTGCATAAGATTTCATGGACGGCTGTCCCCAGTTCCAAAGCTCCAACTTGGCCATAGGTAGGGAGTATGCTAGCAAAGGTTGAGGAGTCTAGCTTTACATCCACCAGTTGCATTTTCTTAAAAGTTTCTAATGCCTTTTCAACAAACCCATTTTGAACATATCCTCCAATCATGGCAGTCCATGAGATGACATCTCTTTGAGGCAATCTGTCAAACAATTTACGTGCCTTGTCTATGTTTCCACATTTAACATACATGTCTACTAAGGCACTGACAACTAAAACATTTGATAAAAATCCCCCCTCTGTTATGCTTTGATGGATATCAATGCCTTGTTCCAAAGCTCCCATTTTGTCACAGGTTGGAAGGATGCTTGCAAAGATTGTGGAATTTGGCTTTACACCTGCCAGTTGCATTTGTTTAAAAGTTTCCAGAGCCTTTTCCACCAATCCATTTAGTTCATAGCCTGAAATCATTGTAGTCCATGAGACCACATTTCTTTGAGGCATTTTGTCAAACAGTTGACGTGCCTTGTCTATCCTTCCACATTTTGCATACATGTCTACCAGGGAGCTTGCAACTATAACATCTAACAAATATCCCTCTTCCATTATCTTTTGGTGAATGTCCATACCCTGTTCCAAAGCTCCCATTTTGACACAGACTGGAAGGATGATGGAAAGGGTTGTGGCATTTGGCTTTACACTTGCCAACTACATTTGTTTGAAAGCTTCTAAAGCGTTTTCAACATATCCATTTTGTGCATATCCTCCAATCATTGTAGTCAACGAAACCACATTTCTTTGAGTTATTTTTTTGAATAGTTTACGTGCCTTGGCCATGCTTCCACATTTTGCATACATGTCTCCCAGGGCACTTGCAACTACAACATCTGATAAAACCCCCCCTTCCATTATCCTTTGATGGATGTCCATACCTTGTTCCAAAGCTCCCATTTTGGCACACACTGGAAGTATGCTGACAAAGGTTATGGAATTTGGCTTTACATCTACCAATTGCATTTGCTTAAAATTTTTAAAAGCCTTTTCAACAAATCCAGTTTGAATATATCCTGGAATCATGGCATTCTATGATTTTAAGGGATGTTGGGTTTTGGATGATAGTATTTTGTTAATGATTTTAAGGGACACAGTTAAGCTTCCTACAAAATGTATCGTTGATCAAATTTTAAAAAATGGAAAACACTACAGATTTTCGTGAACTTTTCATCATCTATTCTTCATGATTTACATATTTCGTAGTCAAAAACCACAAAAAAATTGTTATGTTTACGCAAATTGAAAAAAAAAGTTTGACATTTTTTGGTCTTTGGTGTGTTTTGTAGGGAGCTTAGCCACCATCGATTTAAGGGGGACAAGTTTATTTGGAACTAATGAAATAGTGTTAGTCCCTTGAAAGTCCCCATTGCTTTGGAGATGACAGTTTGATTTCCAATTAGTGGAGGGATTATTAGTTAGTTGAAATGGTTGAGATGAAGTCTTATAACTTTATGAGCTTTTAATTGAGTCTTATAACTCTATGGGCTTAGGATTCAGACGCCCTTTATTGAGAACTACAAGATTTCTAAGATCTTCTTTTCCCAGATTGTCTGTACACCAACTCCTATAGCCATGCCTGAAAACTAGTGTTTTCACGCAACTTGGACAATGTGACTAAGAGTTTGCTTTCTTGGAAACCAAAGAAACTCACCCAATCTTCTACTTCGACTTGGGGATTCTATAGATGTGTGTCTACCTCTCCATGAGATTTTAGTTGAAGCAACCAATGCATTCAACTCGCTGCAATCTCCTTGCAATGCTCTGCCGTCCCTAACTGTGCTCAACTGGCTCGCCTAGGGAATCATTGCAAACATAGAAAATGAGATTCCCAAGGCCCCTCCTTCTCCAAACATATAGTACATGGAGTCTCCTCACCCATTCCAAGAGCCCGTACAAAACCGACGATGGAATGATGAGCTGAGACTCCATTTGTTCAACCTACCTGGTTCAGACCAATGACAGGGTACTTAACAAAAGAATTAACAAAACTAGTTGGAATGCTTCAAAACTCAAAACAAACACAACACAGAATCACAAAACTACCTGTACTAACTTGTCCAATAGACACTACAAGCTATCTAATCCATTAATCAACTGAAAAAAAAGAAACACAAAATAACTCAAGAATTCACTGAAACCATGTTACTTTGCAAATCTTCTTAATTCCAAATGTTCCCCCCCACCAGCCTTTTGCTCAGGTCAAGGGAGGCCTCTTATAGTCAAAGATGCAATGGATCATGTCAATTGATTAGCAAGAGACAGTATAACTTGTGATTTATCTTTAGTAACTAATCCAAATAAAGAAGAAAATTCATTTACAAGATCACCTTAGTTGTCTAAACCAGAGACAAGGACATCACATAGACATGGACATTACAGAGAAGATTTTATTATGAGAAGATTGCAGCAATATGATCTTCATGACATATGCAGATTAGACTTTATAGAAAAACACTGGATTTAATCGAAGTCTATGGTTCAAGAAGATAAGGATATTGACATTTATTTCACAGAAACAAGAACCTTGCAATTGAAATATAAGAATTGAGTCCCAAATGTCATAAGATCAAACAAGGGACAATACAGTGGAATAGGAATCTCCTATTTGATGTACTCTATCAAATAGTTGATGTTTATGCTTTGTTCCAAAACTCTCATTTCATAGTTGACCACCATAGAGTAGAAGTCATATTTTAACTTGTTTGTCAAACCACCAAACTAGAACTAAAGAAAATCAAATAAACAAAATAGAAAATATTTTTGGTTGATGTTGCTCACCGATTCACCAAAGATGCTCTTGCATCAAGTGCTTTGTTGGTTTAGTCATACACTATAGCTAATTCAACCTACTCAAATTAGTCTCAATTATCAAACTAATACTTTCTCTAAAGTCAAGTTTATCCAAGGACATGCCCCAACTCCCTATGAAGTCAGATTGCAAAAATTTATCTGTACAGGCTTGGGAAAGAACAAACACTAGTAAAAATACTTCAAAAACATGATTTTGTTGATTCCAATTTGCAGAATTTCTTCGTTATGGTAGCCTTGATTCTATGGTGTTAAATCTGATAGCCTTATTACATCATTTAAAACCATTATTGATCATTTCCCAATCCCCTAACCTAGGACCAAATCATGAGAAAGCAAAGGACATAACACAACCCTGCCATGATTGGGCTTTGAGCATTTAATTTGCCAATTACTAATAGATTAAGCATATTATTACTATGCTTAATGTTCCATTTAAATGCATTTAACACAAAAAAACAAATTTACAAAACTGAACCAATGACATGTTTACAACAAAGGTCTAATAGAACTCTCAACAATTCTTAAACATACGTTATCTGATATGATGAATTCTTAAACAATTAAGGTTGGAGTAGACACAGTTATTCACAGTTGTTTGTGTGGTACAAGGAAGATTTGGCTAGGTCAAATCTTCCTTCATGCTAGCAGTAAAAATCGACTAAACCTTTATTAAGAATTCATCATATCAGATAAAGTATGTTTAAGAATTGTTGGGACTCATCCTTTGGCATGTATTAAACATAATATAATTTTCAGCATATTATTATCATTCTATTTCTTTGTTGTAAACATGCCATTGGTTCAGTTTTGTAATTTGTTTTTTGTTGTAAACATGCCATTGGTTTAGTTTTGTAATTTTTTTCAAGAACAATCTGGCCAGTCACTGTCTACACAATACTAGTTACTCCTTTGGTATCACAAACAACAAAAACAACAAAGTTCTTGCATAAACAAGTAAAACTAATGCCTAGAAATGTTCCTACGTTACCACCAAGCAAAGATCACATTCTAAACTTTCAAATCAATACACTGGTGTTTCGATTGTACCTACGGGACAGTGTACTCCAAAATTGTAGAGAAATTAAGTGTACTCCAAATAGACTGCCCTCTACAAAGAACCGACTAGAATATCTTAACCAACCTTCTAACTGTCAAATCATTATGCTTTCAAATCAATTACCTATCGGCGTATCCCTTGCGAGGGAGAGAAGACAAACACATAAAGAACATGCACATAAACACGACAACTGAAAAACTTAAATGGAATACACCAAGAAGTACCAAATGATGAATGCTCAATTGTTGTAATGGCAAAGCAATATCAGAACCGTACTCCATTTCTAGAACTTGATTTTTGTATAGTCCTAATGATTTTTCTTATTTCTTATCTGTGCTTGGTGACAGGATTTTGAACATTGTTGACATACTTAAATGGAATACACAATACCAAATGATGAATGCTCAATTGTTGTAATGGCAAAGCATCAGAACCATCCATTTCTAAAATTTGATTTTTTTATAGTCTTAATTATTTTTCCATAGTCCTAATGATTTTGAAAATGGTTGACAAAGAGTGTTTCTTTTTTTGATTATAGTATAAATGAATTTTCTATAGTCGTAATGACTTTTCTTATTTCTTGTCTTTTGTCCCTTTTTGATTTCCTATGTCTATGCTTCGTGCCAGGATTTTGTCACCTTCTTTTGATGGTATATTTCATTCACTCTAGGTGGAATACTATTTTGTTCACTATTTTATTTCAGCTTGACATTTCTTTCATTTTTCATATACACAAAGACTACACATGCTGATAAAAAAATGAGTTATTTGATTTAGGTTTACTTTTCATTATTGTAAATGGTTAATATTTTTGATGGTACTCCTTGGTGTACTCCATATAAAAATAATCATATAAAAATAATAAATGTAGTAACGATGGTGCGGCGCATTATTGATATAGGCTCAATGACTCTTGTCAATGTGCCAAACTGTTAATGTGGTGGTGGGCAGTGTGTGTTGAAGACTTCATGGACATAGAACAACCCTGGACAACAATTTTGGTGCTGCCCAAATAGAAAAAAGGTTGCTAATGTGTACATATTTAATGTTTCTAATGTAAATACTATTCATTATATTATAAGAACTAATGTAGACTAGGCATCACAGGGAAATAATGGTTGCATATACTTTAGTTGGGTTGATGACAACTCATCTGCATCTATCCGCCCATCTCCACTTATCTGCGATGAAGGATTTGAGTACAAAATGTGTCAGGCTAGGGCAAATGCCGAAATTATATTTTTACAATGCCTTCTCTGTATTGTAATCGCATATCTTTTTTGCAACCATATGTGGAGATGAGCTCAGGAATTAGTTAGTTTAGTATTTTCATATTGTAATTAATATTTTAATATGGATATGGTGTAACTTCTCTTTGCCTCAAGTGCACATATATATGGTTTACATCTTTTTTTACAATAATTCTTCATGTTTATGGCTCAGGTGAGCCCCAATATGCTATCAATCACATGATTTAACATATAGTGTTTTCTTGGTTATTCCATTTGTTCCTTGATACATCAACCGATTGTAACTACTAACTAACCTTATAAAACAACAACAGCTAAGAACGATCACTTGCCAACATCTGTTGAATAAAAGATCCTTGAGAGATCAATCAATCGAGATGAGTGGACGAGGATGATGAGATGGGGGAAGAGGAGTTGAATCCTGATGAAAAGGAAGCTCTGGCTACAATTAGGAAGAAGAAGATGCTTATCATCGAACATAGATTGAAGTAGAGTACTACAGAGAGCAGACCTACTGTACCAAGGAAGTTTGACAAGAACAAGGAATATGGCTTAAACAGAATGGGAAGACATCTTTCTAGCTTGGGCTTGGATCCTTCGACAATTAGCTTGCTAATAAATGAAGCAGATGAGAGCTGAGAAATTAGCTTCCCAAGAAAAATATCGTAACTGAACTATGTACCGCAATTCATGTGCCTTCTGTGCGTACCTAAATGATAAATTTGAAACAAGGGTAAATTTAGCCTTATCCTTGTTTCAAATATATCATTTGGGTACGCATAGAGGGCACATGAATTGGGGTACACATAGTTCATTTATTGGATTTTTCTTGGGAAGCTAATTGCTCATCTGTCATCTACATTATTATGAAGTTAATTGCCGAAGGATCTAGCCCAGGCTAGAAAGATGTCTTCCCAAACACATAAAAAACATGCACATAAACACGACAGCTGAGAAACATAAATGTAGATTTTACAATAGCTGAGAAACATAATTGTAGGCATCATGGTCACAATTTTTTGGAGACAACGTAATTGAGTTGTATACCCAGACAATGGAGAGCAACTTCTGCTCCTCCGATTCCAAGTTGACACTGCGGGATCCAAAGACCATAGATAAGGAATAAATTTAGAGAGCGGAGGAGGTCCATAACGACCAAAATAATATAGGATGAACCTCAAGTTAAATGAGGCAACTGCAAACATTTTAATAGATTTTTATTATTAAATAATGAAATTTACATATACTAGTGTTCTAAGCCCCCTCATTACATGATTTGTTATTGTAAGCCCCCTCTAACTTACGCTTCTAGAAAATGAAACTACAACCTATTGGGATTGAGACAAACCTTATAAAACAACAACAGCTAAGAAGGATTGCTTGCCAACATCTGTTGCTCATGAATACAAGGTCCTCCAACAGATGTATTCAACAGATGTTGGCAAGCGATCCTTCTTAGCTGTTGTACTTATTTTATAAGGTTTGTCTCAATCCCAATAGGTTTTAGTTTCATTTTTTAGGTGCGTAAGTCAGAGGGGGCTTACAATAATAAATCATGTAATGAGGGTTCTTAGAACACTAGTATATGCAAATTTCATTATTTAATAATAAAAATCTATTAAAATGTTTGCTGTTGCCCCATTTAACGTGAGGTTTGTCCTGCATTATTTTTTTCATTATGGCCCTCCTCCGCTCTCTAAATTTATTCCTTATCTATGGTCTTTGGATCCCGCAGTGTCAACTTGGAACGGGAGGAGCAGAAGTTGCTCTTCATCGTCTGGGTATACCACTCAATTATGTTGTCTCCAAAAAATTGTGACCATGATGCCTACAATTATGTTTCTTAGCTGTTGTGTCTCAAGACCCTTTATGACCCTTTAAGACCATTTATGATCCCTAAGAATACATCTTAGAGGTCTTAAAATGTTGTAAAGGGTCATAAGAGGCTCCTAGGAGGGGCCAGATGAGCTTCCACCTTCACGTGGTTGGCCCTGTTAAGTAGAGAATGTTATACTATTCTCGAAACAAAGAGAAGCTCAATAATTTAAGGTCTCAGTCCACAGACAAATTAAATTAGACTTACTATCCAAATTGGTACATTGATGAGAATCAATGATGGGCCGAAGTTTTTAGATTATGAGAAGACGTATATGCACATGGTATCAAGGGTGAGAATTTTTTTGTTACAATGAAAAATCTTATTTAATGGGAATCGGTTTATTTAAGAGAGAGAACTCTTTATTTTATGGATCCAATCTTAATGAAAAATAATATGCTATATTAGTATTTGTGTTTAGACTCAATATTGGTGTGACTTAATTTCTCAGTCTAGTTCAAATCATATCATATCAAACTATGCTATTAAGCCTTTGGTGTTGTGATCTTTGGATATATGAAAAGTCCTATGTCAAGAAAGTGATTTATCTTTATCTTAGTTTCTGTAGTATTGAAAAAAATGAGTGGGTTGGACATTAGTGGTGGATCTATTCTCTCTTATCATTCTTCATAATCCCTTTGGTAGTTATTCTTTCTTGTAACTCGCCTTAATCGGTGTGCAAATATTTGACAACAATCTTTTCCATGGTTTTTCCCTTTACAAGTTGTTCCACATAAATCTAGTATTTCTTGTGTTTATGTTTGCTATTATTTTTGTGTTCCTATCCTTAAAAGGTTGTAATTTCAAAGTAAGTTTGGTGGAACTAAATATGTATTGTGTAGGATTGAGTAAAGAAGATGTACAACTGGAAATGGACACAGAGCTCTACCTTGTCATACACGGTGAGAAGTATCCCCAAGAAATGGGAATGCTAATTAAGGTGGAAATGGCGGGTGGTGGAGAGTGGCAGTCCGAGAAAGCCTTTCCCAAACTCTCCCACAACCCATTCACTCCTTACAACATCCCCCTCTTTCTCATCGCCCGACACATCAACTCGACAAACAAGAAGAAGGCAAATAGCCTGGCTAATAAATTGGGAGATTGGTTTTAGATATAATCTTTAAGTATTATTTTTGGCATAGCTGTAGATTGCTTAGTCATCTCCTATGAATGTCATTGAAAAATTGTAAGGCTTATTCTTTCTTTTGTTGAGACTCAGGAAAATCTTTAGAAGTGGAAAGTTTTATTGAAAGGTTAATGACCTCGAGAAAGAACATGTTTGTGTGAAATAAGACAAAAAATGTGTGACTGTTTGTAAACAATGACATAATATTGTTGTGCTTAATTTGATAATATATATATTTAAAAAATAATAATTTTCTATCACTTTTTCAATGAACAAAGTATAGACATATCGACAATAGTGCTATATAGTCGACGTTTATTCCGACGATTTCTAGTCACAATTTCGACGACAGTCGATGACTCTTCCAACCAACATTGGTCGCAGAGATAAATGGTATAGCTGATAATTCTTCCAGGTTGAGGGGATTATTTCGACGTCGTTGCCGTCGATAATTCCACCACTGCTGACATCACAATTATAGAGGTTTGATGTGTCCTATTATCGATGAAAAAACTTCAAAAATCGTTATGGTTGACCAATTGGCGTCTAATAATCAACTAAACCTCATCAAAAAACAAGCTAAAATTTACTAGTGGCAGATGGACCCAGGCTTGTCACAGGCTGAACATGTGTTGGCCTTGTAGGAGTTCAGAAGATGAAGGAAGGCATGTTGAAGCAAATCACCTGCTGTGGCACCACATATCTATCCAAAATCTAAGCAATAACCCCTTTTGTTACAGAAAATGTGTGACTGTTTGTAAACAACAACGACATAATATTGTTGTGCTTAATTTGATAATATATATATTTAAAAAAATAAAATTTTCTATCACTTTTTCGATGAACAAAGTATAGACATATCGACAATAGTGCTATATAGTCGACGTTTATTCTGATGATTTCTAGTCACAATTTCGAGGACAGTCAATGACTCTTCCAACCAACATTGGTCACAGAGATAAACAGTATAGCTGATAATTCTTCCAGGTTGAGGGGATTATTTCGACGTCGTTGCCGTTGATAATTCCACCACTGCTGACATCACAATTATAGAGGTTTGATGTGTCCTATTATCGATGAAAAAACTTTGACAACCGTTATGGTTGACCAATTGGCATCTAATAATCAACTAAACCTCGTCAAAAAACAAGCTAAAATTTACTAGTGGCAGATGGACCCAGGCTTGTCACAGGTTGAACATGTGTTGGCCTTGTAGGAGTTTAGAAGATGAAGGAAGGCATGCTGAAGCAAATCACCTGCTGTGGCACCACATATCTATCCAAAATCTAAGCAATAACCCCTTTTGTTAGCATACCAGGTTATTTCAAAGGCTTGACACATGGGTGTCTCACAAAAGAATATGAGGATGTAGTTTTGAAGCTAGAGAGCTTCCATGCTCGTCTACCACATGTCCTCCCTGTCACAACAAAATTCTTCCATGTACGTGATATCTGCTAGCTTGTTCTGATCATTCGAACATGGTTTCTAGCTTTCATTTCAACTTAGGCCTGTGTCTCCAATGAATCATTATTATTTTTGTAGAGAGGGTGGTTATTGAACAAAATGATTGAGATCTAATCCACTTGCAAAAAGGAGGCTAATCACCAGCACTGGGAGCCAGCGATGATGACCATGCCTTCTGAGCCCTGCATATTATGACACCTGGCATGGTCCCAAGCTCCTTCTCATTAAAGATGTCAGGTTTGGTCTGGAAAAAATGAACGTGAGCTTAATATAAAAGAAGAGTGAGAAGAAGATTAAAAAAGAAATATAACTTTTCACTTTTGTGTGAAAGGCTATTCTAGCAAGCCTTAAGATTGTAATGAGCACTTTGAATCAATAAAATATATCAACCGTGCTTGTAGCCCTTTATTTTTCAAAGATTCATTTGTTTTCATAAATGTTCTCTGTGTGTTTCATGAATTCAATAGTTGGATTTTGATTTCTTCTATACAGATTATGCTTTAAAATTCTCTATATATGGTTATCATTACAACTTTCCTTCTTTATGTCTCATGCTTAGATAGTTATTCGTATATCTGTAATTGTTCCTTTATCTGATCAAGATGGTTTCCTTTCTATCTCATTTTAGGAGTTAGATTGTGCATTTTAAAGTGTTCCAAAAGCTTTGGTAGACTGCCTTAGTAGAATTATCTTTTCTTCCCCTTTCCCCTTAGCATAAAATGAAGAGCCAACTTCTGAAATCCTAGAGGTCGTTAAGTGAAGATGCATGAGGTCCAGCACTCACTGAACTTCCCATAAGGCCGTTACACCTGAGAGAGACTTTAGGTGTCAACACTACAACATGATTCACTCTAATTCTCTCTAGTAACAATCTAGGATTTTGAGCTATCTCTTTTTCTTCCAATACTCGGGCGACTCTCCTATAATCTTTGAAATTTTGTCTAAGATTCCAAACAATGGTATTCAACTATAAAATGATATCTTCTTGATTTCCTTAGAAACCTAAATTGGGTTGCAACATATGAAATTTATTCTCATAAGGAAGCGTCATTTGGATACATCTAAAGCGACTGGTTTATTTACTACAAAGATGTCAGCACACAAATACATTCATTCGATAAGTATCCTAAGTGGAGTTTTTGAAAATATGTTAGCTCATAGTTTTGCCACTTAACTCTCCAATATACTGTGCCCAACAAGTGGCAATCTAGATCAAAAGTTGAGTCAACTGTGATGATTTTCTACACCAACTCTTTCCTTATTTTGGAAGGTGCAACTACCTTCTTATGATTGAAACAACCAAAACTAAAGCTTGTATGCTTTTAACTAGAAAGGAAATAAGGAAAGGAAATTTTAACCAGAAAGTTTTAAAAGGTAAGATTCTCAGATATCAAGATAAGTCAAAAGAACACATAAATTCCTTAGAAATATAAAAAGCTACCAATTGACATATAGTTGTTGTTTAATCCCACACAAAGTTGATCATTAAACAAAAATTCATAACTCATATTCATAAAATATTTCCAACACACACATAGATGATAACATCCTACAACAATGCATTCAACATAGGAAAGATGAACGACCCATAAATTGCAACACACAATTCAAATTTGCAAGATAACTTTCAGATGCTATTTCATTGAAATCTTTCAAAAGTATTTTATGTTTTCTTTGTCTAACCCCGAACACATAAAAATCTTGACAATAAATAAGCATCAAGTATGTAATTGATTGTGATAATTGACAATTTCTTGAAGATAACCACCCCAAAGATCAGTTAAAGTTTTAACACAATTACTTAAAGAAAGATAGCCCTTTAGAGCCTATAGTTTTGATTAACAACTTAAAAATAATAAAACCATTGAGAAACTAATCTATCACCACCAGGTCTCTCTCCTCAATCCTTTGGGCACCATTTCCTTGATTCACACATGCCATCCTTCACATCCGCTGCCTGAGCTTGAGCCTCTTGTTCTTGTACTTTCATTTAGTAAAGCCTATATTTAGTGACAACTTTAGATAATGTCCTAGATTGAGGTTTACCCATTATGCTTACTTTCACCTTATGTTAGGCTATTGTTTCGTTCTACCTTAACAATTTTGGGTTGAAGTTAATGTGCTTCTTCCTTAAAGATAAGGATTATATTTTACAAGTGCCACAAATTATCTATCGCTTCCTCACTTATATTTTCTTTTGAAAGGATTTCTTGCATCTTATCCTTAAAATTGCGGATTACTATGACTCTAATTCTCAATTTTTCATCTCCCTCTTCAAATATCCCGATATCCAACTACATAAAATGAGATACTAAATTTTGAGCATCATGTTGAAATTGAGCTAAGGCTTGCCTTACACATTTATTTGATTATTTGTGGACAATAATTTCCATTCCAATGCATCTATCCATGTCATAAACTTAAATCAAAAGGTTTACTTAGTATCCTTTCCCCTATCACAATTGCATGGCACATACTAGCAATTTTTGTGAGTTCAAACAAAACCACTGGTAGGTTACCTTGTTCCATTTTTAGGGCTTGTGGATCATTCTTCTATTTCTCCAGCTTCTCAGTTATTAGGGTGTACATTTTCATGCCCTCTTGGTTAAAGAATATGGCATCTATCACAAGTTTTTTTACCCATTTATCCATCACTAAAGTGGCACTTTAAGCTCTTTTGATTTGCTCCAATTTAGTAAAATCTAGCCCATCAATGTGCATTGGCATGCTTTGCTAGCTCAAAGCTTGCATCTCCCTCATGTAGAATAGATCAATTAATGTGGCTAGAGAGTTTACCTGTCTTAACAACTCTAGGTTCTTTTGTTCTTCCATTTTTATCCTCCGAGCCATGGCATCAACAAAGGTGGTGGCATGATAATTTTCTTTTAAGGTGGGCGTACCCATGTTAATTCTGCCCAAGGTAAAATCTCTATCTATGACTTCATGTTCACTCATTTCACCAATGGGTTCTGTAATCTCTAAGAACCTCCAATTAGTCATCAGATCTATTACTACCCTAGACATCCTTCTGGCCCTTTTTGGTTTATGAGTTCCCTGCAATAGTTTGGTAATGGGATCTACCTTTGCTTCAATCATAGACATGTACCTCTTTTTCTTTTTAGCTTCTTTGACCTAAGGGGAAGAGATAGATGTCGTGGAATTAGGAGCATTGATAATGACATTTCTTGGTGGGGGAGTGTTAAACTGAGTGAGGTGAGGGCCACCAAGAACATCAAATTCAACATTATCAAAAATAGAATTGGTAATATCATCTCCACCAATTTGGTGGAAGATGAGGGTATCACTCTCTTCAGTACCACTATAAGTACATGGAAATTTAGTAATGGCAAGGGAGGATAGAGTAGGATCTTCTTCATCAGTACCCTTCTTCAAGGAGGATGAGGTGCTTACTTCACATTTCAATTCAATTTTTCTTTCTTTTCTAGTTCTTCACCTTCACCACTCAACGAGGAAGCTTCTCTTAAGGATGCACACACTGGAGAGGTAGGGGTGTCACTAGGATTGAGATTTTTTGGTGCAATTTTTTAGTGCTTGTAGAACCCTTAGGAACCAAATATCCAACACATTCTCTAGCTTTATTCTCAATCTTTTTTTTGGTTCTTTCCACCACATGAGTAGTTCTCTTCTCCATATCCATATCCTCTCTATTATGCCTAGTTAGCAACTACTTGGTAGGGGTGTCAATAGGATTGATATTTTGTAGTGCACTTTTTTTATCGCTTGTACAACCCTTAGGAAACAAAGATCCAACACATTCTCTAAATTTCTTCTCAATCTATTTTTTGGTTCTTTCCACCACATAAGCAATTCTCTTCTCCACATCCATATCCTCTCTATTATGCCAAGTTAGAAATTGCCTGATAGAGAGAGAACATTCTGATATGTTTCATCGATCAAATTTTAACTACCATGAACTAATTCATCTCGTATGTGGATAGATAACTGAAACCTCTTAACCCATTCTAAGGTCATTCTCATGAGATCTCTTTTCTTCACTTCTTTCATATCCACGTAGTCTTCCCAATAATCCTCAATATGAGGTTGATGCATGTAAGATTTACCCCCATGAAAAGTATTATGCTCATAACTTTCACTACCAAAGGGAACCCTTGCAGACATAGACTGAAATTTATACTTAGAAAGGAGTTTATCTATGGTGGTAACAACATCAAAACTCTTTCAAGTAAAAAGAGATAGGGACATCAGGAAAGAATACCCTTTTTTCTTCATCTTTGTGACATAATTAGCATTGAACCCTTTCATTTGTTTGCAAATATCCAAGAACATGAAATGATCAAATGCGTACTTGGACAACTTATAGGGGTTTTGGTTGAATCGACAAATCCTAAGATAAGAAAAACTGTCAAACTGGATGAAAAAGCTACCGTAGTGCATGGTAAAGTTAGCAGTTGTGAGAGAGATTATCCAATCTGGTGACCCCTCAATATTCATATACATTATCTACAGGAAAGAATAATCAACATCATAAAATTCACCCATTCTGACCTACTTCTACAGTTGAGAGAATGTTTCAAATACTGACAGGTTTTGCGTTGGAGGATCTAGGGTCATGAGACCTGGCCAAGTATCTTGGGTTGCTACCATTGCATAGGTTATTCGAGAGAACATGTGAAAAGTACTAGTATGCTTGAAATGAGTTAATTGATCATGGAACCGTCCACTAATTATTTCTCTCTAGTCAATGTATTGGCCATCTCTACATATAGTTGTGAGAAATTGATACATTCATCCTAAAAATTCCTTAGTTGTCTAGTTACCGACAAGATGATGTATCAAAACAATCACATCTTCAATCTCTTTAGAGAAAATATACTTTTGAATAATTAAGGGGAGTTGATATTGACCTTTGCATTTCACTTTGATCCAAGCTATAGCCATTCTATTTAAATACAAATCTTCTTTATCTTGAAAGTACTCTCAAGCTTCATCAATAAATGAATTCACAAATACCTCATGTTCTAGTAGTCTTAGGGCATGAGCTATAATTTCTGAATCAATTTTGACAACAATTGTGCCATCAAAAGATCAAATTTCATGAGACTTAGGGTGGTAATGACTCACATAGGCAAAGATTAATTCTTAGTAATGAATTACGTTGGGAAACCAAATCTATCGAGAATTCCCCTTACCTCTTCATGGCTCACATTTGTATCAAAGATCCCACCTAAACCATTATATATTACTATATGCATGATGGGTGTGAGGGTTTTAGATAACAACTACATAGAACAAACAATATGGATTTCTAATATCTAGGTTGGTTAGTATAAGAATACAAAGTATGCCCAAAAAGCTTATTGGGAAAATTCATGAAGGGGGTGAATTTTTCTACTTTACTTTAGATAACAAGGCAGTAAAAACTGGAATTGCACTTCAAACTATCACATAAGAAATACAATTTTTATAGTCTAACCTAGATTTATTGCATGCACCTTTTTCTTTCTCCTACACAAATGCTACAAATTTTGTTCTCTAGGTTTTACATAATGAAGTCCAACTCTAAGCACACCACCTTTTTAAATGGGGCATTTAATTCTAGTTCAACTTGGCCGTGGCAGTACATTTAAATTCATATAAGTTTTATAGGTGTCCTCCACATCTTAAGGAATATTTAATGGTCCACGTGTGATAGTTTTATGAAAATACAACTCATTGAAAAGTGTGCACGATTCATAGTCGAGTAGTTGGTGGACAACCCGAAGTTTCTAACTAGTTTGATAGTTCTCACCTTTTCCCGAATTATCAACTACAAAGGTTTCAACAAAAAATCTTAGTTCAACAAGGAAAGGTCAGTAAAGTTAGGAACTTTGCAAACTTTCTTTCAAAACAATGAAGTAAGGCAATTTGGGAAAACCTTTGAAATATCGATAACGAGGGACTTGGGGGGAGAACACAACACTTATTTAGCATAGTTGGATACGTCAATGATCTTGCAAACTTCACAAGGTGTAAGATTAAGTGGTTACTAATCGACCAAGTACTTGAGAGGGTGCAAATTACCGATTTTCTTTATCAAGTTTGATTTTAATGAGGATGAGGCTGAAGGAAAACACAACTTGGGGAGCATTAACATGTATATGAACTATGGACCAAAAAATTAAAAAAATGGGTAATAGTCTATATTATTTTTATTCACGTTTTAATCAATATACTTGTGATGTGTTATTGTCACCTTATTGCCAAAAATCATGATGTGTAAATGTATTCATAACTTGGCTAGATTAAGATGTAATTGCACTTAAAGAAAATCTATGTTGCTTTGGTAGTTTATTTGTCGTTCTCTTGGGTTCCTTAGAGGGACGTTACAAGTTCTTAGGGTTCTCGAGCTTTCTGAATGCAATGAATAGGTTGGTTTAGCCTAATTTTCTTTGAAAAGTTAGCTACCTCTTGGATTAGATAACCTTGTCCAACTTGAAACCCTTGTAATTTTTTTAAAATTGAGAATCATTTATTAATCGCTTCTCTTCAGCTTAGTGCCAAGGTCTGAGGGGTATCCATTCTGCCAAAGTCACCCGGGGCATGATCCTGACCTCATCCCTTTTAAAGACGTCTTCTCGTTGGGCATGCGCTCAGCGAGATTTGAACCTTGGTGGGCTCAATGAGAACCATTGAGCTTCATCGCCAGGCCAACCAACTGTTGACCACCTCCTTGTAATTTTGGTAAAAATGTTTGATTTAGACTGTAAATACCTATGATTGTATACCCAAAATGACCACAATTTTTTCTTTTCTTTTAAAACTTTATTAGCTTATTAATGTTTGATAGTCTCAAATAAATACTTAAGTATTCACAATAGCCAATTAGAGCTCTTTTATCCTTTTGGCTTCACTTGTTCTTATACAACATTTCAAAAACATAATTGTACAACCATGCTTCTATACTTAACAAAATATGTAACATATTAGTCATACATGCCAAATGAGGACATGAAATTAAAAATATGTGCTCTAACTAGAAACTTCGACTCAATAAGGCTAATCTGGGTCTTGACCCAAAATACTAACATGGTTTTTCTATAAGTAAAAAATATAATTTACTCATCCTCAGATTTCAGGCAACTGACTTGTTATAAGACCACTAAGGATTTTGAAAATACCAAAGGACCTTGTACTTTTCCTTGGGTTTCAGGATTCTTGCCAGGTGTAAGTCCAATTCTCCCTCGAGAATTCTTATAAATATTAGGAGACTACCATATTTTATCATGATATTTATACTGAAGTTTACTTTCCTCCATTAATCAAAATATTCTCTTGAATTATTAAATCTTGTATTATTAATCTTTCTTGTATTATTATTAAGACTAGAGGTGCTATGGTAATTTAAGTTTTTAATTTAATAATTAACATTACATGCCATCTTAATTTTCTAATGAAATTATTTTTAATACTTTATTATAGCTAATTGACTTAATTTAATTTACTTATTAATTTTTAGTTAACTTTAATAATTATTTCAAGCCTTAATCAAACTTAATGAAAAGAGTTTCTCAAATGTCTTAAGGGACACTATTGTGACATAGACATAAATAACAATGCAATCACAAGAAATTTCTCATTTGAAAATAGTTCTACCCTTAGATTTGAGAAGGGTTTTGTAGCCATGGCTTTGATACCATGTAGGAACTGCAACATATAGGATCACCCACACAAATAAATGATGCCTGCACGAAAGAGTATGCATGTTAATGAGCTTTCTTGTATATTGAGATACAAGATACGAGATACGAGATATGTTACAAATGTACAAAAGGCTTGTTGATATAGGTAAGCTGAGATGTATTGTGACAAACTACCTCATGGGGTAGAATTACAAACTTGTGTCACTCTTTATAAAGGAAATGACCAACACAACAAAAAATTGTCAACTTTGACTACATGAAAGTGGCCTTCATGTTTTAAATTTGAAAATAATGTAAATTAATGAAATGTAGAAATATTTGTGAAGCTTATGCTACTAATTTTTGAAAATAAAAAAAATCATTTGTTATAATTTTTTATAAATTTTATAGAAAAAAATTGAATTGTTGAAAATTTTGAAAAAACTCAAGTCTAGTTAATGCCATAAAAGAAACATCAAATCATATAGCGTTTTCTTATTTTTTTAATCAAATAGATAACTTCAAAATTATTATAATATGATAGTTTCTATTTAACATCACCTTTTGTCTTTTTTTTTTTTTGAAGAACCAATTATTCCCTTTTCAAGAGAACTCTATCCTCAAATGAAATGTATATTTTTAAAAAAATTGAATTTGCTTTAATGTATCTTTTTAAATTTTTATTTCTAATCTTCCTTATCATTTATTATAAGAACCTACTTGAATATTGAAAAAATACACCAAAGTGAAAAGTTTTTAAAAAATTGAAACATGGCGAGGTCACTGGAAAATAACCACATAGATAGTTTTAGCCAAAACTATTTCTACCAAAATGGTTTGACGTGATGCAAAAACCTTTCTACCAAAATTATAGAAATTAAAATTATTTCACTTGAAACCTTATGGGCCATATATAGGTTGCATGGTTTTGGGTGGAATCCTTCCAACTAAAACTTTTCCTATTGAAAATATTTCGATAGAAACATTTTAGTTATCCTCAAGTGTGACACAAGTTTGTATTTTTACCCCTTGCTAAAAACATTAAATGCCTAATGCTAATATTAAATATCTAGGTAACTATAAGTAAATGAGGTGAACAAAGCCTGTCATAACTAACTTCTAGATTGAAACTTAAGATCTAAGTGAACTTACCATGTGAATATGTCCCTCACTAGAAAATTATAAGATATCAGATCTTGACTAGATGATATACATATTCACTCCAACATTAACTTCTTATAAATAATTTTTTTCTTCTTTTTCAAACTCTTCTATTGTTTCTTTTAAAAAAAGATAATAAATCTATTAATGTGATTGTTGTTTGTGATGTTTCTAATAATCCTAATCAATGCTAAGGACAAAATTCCATAATCAAAGAGGGTAATAATTATTTGTGACCATCCAAATATGGTCCACCCTTCAACTTCTTACTTGCATCTTGCTCATGTTGAAAGATAGCTTTGTTCAGGTTTAAGTATGCAAATCAAAGATACAGTACACACACACACACACACACACACACACACACACACACACACACAAACATTAGCATTAATGTTAATTGGCATATTGAAGAAACCGAGCGAATACATATTACTGCAGGTATGAAAGACTATTCGTATATACACTGCATTACAAACATGATATATATCGTGTATTGTAATGTGAGTACAATGACATGATAAGTATCGTGGCATTGTAAACACATTACAGTGCAAGATAAATATCGTGGACTGTAATATTGTTACAGCCACGATAATTATCATGTGTCTGTAACAATATTACAGTACACGATATTATCGTATAATCTAATCTTGGTTATGAAACGTCACAAATGTTTAATATACTATTTCGTAATTACATTGGTTGATTATAATTTAACGTTGGGTCATGACCCTACATGGCAACCACCATGTATGATCATGACCTTACATATTATATATATATGAAAATATAATTGTAGAATCAATCAATCACCAAGGCAATTGTATTCTACAACAACATATAAATAAAAGCAATATATATTAATCTTCTGATCTAATATTCCTTAACAACTCAACCTCTTACTTCTAAAGTGCCAGTGACTACTGATTATAAAGTAGTAGCCCACACTTATAATGCCAAATGAAATAAATATAATGTTGATACTAACTTCTCTCATCTTCACAATTAATGTTTCTTTCAACAGTTAAAAAAATATTAGAGTCTCCTAGTGATTAAACTTCATGTTACTCCATGTAAGATCTCTCTATCTAATCTTCTCTATATTTCTCCAATTTATCATAGTATGCTCCAAGAAGGTTTACACAAGACTTTTGTCTACTTCTATTAGGTCAACTAATGTAAATTATTTGATATTATATTTATTTAATTCACCGAATATAACATTATCACTTCTGTTTATGGTTTCGATATTTATGACCTATATACAATGGATGATAAATGCCTAAAGGGAACTATTAACATAATAAATCTTAATATGGAGCTTTCTGTTGGAGCTTCACTGGATGTTGGTGTAGTACCCTGCCCCTAGTCTGATTTTATAAATGTTATGATTACTTTAGGATGATAGATTATATGTTAGGAAATCATTGATGCTTATGATTTTACTGACCCCATACTTGCATGTGTATGGTTGATGTGTTTGTTTTATATTTTTGTTTGACGTGCCTGATGTGGTTGAGGGACGAAGTCGTAGTTACTTGCTTGCGAGATCCACACGATCGACCGATCCCCGCCATTGTCTGTTATATATTTATATATGTATGTACATGCGGGTGTTGTATGCAGGTACCAGGCATCAACTTCCCTGAATTGTCAGGATGAGCGTGCTCTATTGCTAATCTCAATGGTAAAAGAGGGGAGAAAATATTCAGTTCCAAATCCTAACCTAAGCCATATTATTGTCCCGAAATAGTGGACAAGCTTCTATTATTCGTACCCTTCCTAAACTCATTTAGTTGATGTGAGTTTATAACCCTGTCCTTGCGTATGAATGTGGGTCTTTAGGTCCTTTTGATGCTTTCAATTTTGGTGCTTGGCGTGTTTTCTATAATTAGATTATTTAATTTGATTAAATAGTTCAATTTTTAATAAATGGAATATTTTCTATTTTTAGCCATGAGAGATTATTTAATTAATTAGAAATTAATTTAATGCAAATGTTAAGTTAGTTTATTATGTGGTAGAAGTATTTAATTAATGAGAATTAATTAAATATCTTCACCTTAAAAATTATTTAATTGCAAATCTAACATTTGATTAATTGAAATGTATTTATTAATTTGAGTGTTAATTGAGCATGTGGGAATTATTTTAGAGTAAATGTTTTATTTTATTTTAATTGAATGCATTAAAGTTGCACAATCAGTAATTGTTTAAATTAAATTAAAGACATTAGTTAATTTTGGTTAAGTGTTCTCAACAAAAGGCAAAGTGAAAATAGACTTGAGTTCAACTGAAATCGAACTGCAAATCAAGGTCTAAATTCATGCAAGCCCTTTTGGGATGTTGAGTTAAGTAATTCTTTTATTTTTAAAGTTGAGTTTGTCTTATTTTTTTTGGAGTTGCATTCTTTTAGCTCTGGTATTCAGGTTTTCTCTATAAGGGAGCTAAGAGACCATTTAGGGGGGAATTCAATCAGGTTTTGAAGGATTCTCTCTTGGAAGATTTTTGGAGGATTAAAATTTTGGTATTTTTTAAAGCTCTGGGTATTCAAGATTTGGAATTGATTTTTGATTCAGCTTTATGTATTAAAGTATGGTTTTAAAATCCTTCAAAATTTTCTGTTAAAATCATTGTCTTCTTCATGTTTGATTAGATCTTGTGTGTAGATGAGTGTTTGTTGAAAATATGTGTTTATTTGATAATCATGAATGCTAGGGAATCATTTGCAAGGAGAATTTGATTAAAGTTTTCTTTAAGAGTTTTTCTTTGAATTATTCTCAATTATGGCCTTCTATGATTTTGAGTGTTTTGTAAGAGTTAGCTTTTAGAGAAAATGCATACTTTTGAAATAGATATATTCAGTTGCATGTTATTTATGACAGATATTTTCAGTTGCATGTTATTTAAAGAAGATATATTCAGTTGCATGTTTTTTAGAAAAGATATTTTCAGTTGCATGTTATTTAATGAAGATATATTTAGTTGTATGTTATTTATGAAAGATATATCCAGTTGCATGTTATTTGAGGAAGATATATTCAGTTGCATGTTATTTAGAAAAGATATATTCAGTTGCATGTTATTTAATGAAGATAAATTTAGTTGCATATTATTTAATGAAGATATATGTAGTTGCATGTTATTTATGAAAGATATTTTCAGTTGCATGTTATTTAATGAAGATATATTTAGTTGCATCTTATTTAAAGAAGACATATTCAGTTGCATGTTATTTAGAAAAGATATTTTCAGTTGCATGTTATTTAATGAAGATATATTTAGTTGCATGTTATTTAATGAAGATATATTTAGTTGCATGTTATTTATGAAAGATATATTCAGTTGCATGTTATTTATGAAAGATATAGTCAGTTGCATGTTATTTAGAAAAGATATTTTTAGTTGCATGTTATTTAATGAAGATATATTTAGTTGCATGTTATTTAATGAATATATATTCAGTTGCATGCTATTTATGAAAGATATATTCAGTTGCATGTTATTTAGGAAAGATATATTCAGTGCATGTTATTTAAGGAAGATATATTCAGTTGCATATTCAGTTGCATGTAGTGGTATTCTATTTTTAGAAATTCTATTTTTTATAGAAATAAATAAAATTCATACATGAGAATTCTTTTAGAATAAGAAAAATAAGAAGAAGAATAATGCTATATAATTAAATATTATTTTATGAGAATTTCATAATGATGTGTTTATTATTGGAGTTTGGTTTCTTTTCTTGATTACTGGTATGGGTAGCATTAATTTAGCTTTTAGGAGATGTAATTCCAGAGGTGGGGTTTTGGATGTTTAATCTATCATGTTTGTTTACCTTGCATATTTTGTTGTGTTGGTGAACTTGTTCTATGATGATTCTAGCTTTTCATGTTTCTGTCATCATTGAATCTAGTTATTGAGATTTATGAGTTGTGTTAACTCAAAGTTACTCTTGATCTTGTGAAGCCCTAGGGTAGGTTATCTAAGTGTATAGTGGGAAGTGGCTTGTAATTGGTGCCAGAGCCCGGAAGTGGCTACTAGGAGATTCTATTACAAGTAGCTTAATAAGTGATAATTAATAAACATTGAAAATTTTAAAATGAACCTAATAAGATGTTATGTGCCTCACCCATGCCTGAGTTTCCGATTGAGTTTGACTAGGATGGGAGTGAGAGGATGCTTGCCGCCTTTGTGGACTGGATATGGCATAGGTAGTACCTTGTCTACACAAAAGGTTACTATAACCACAGAGTCACTAGGGCGCCAGGGTCTGAAGAGATTACCAGGATAACCCTAGAGTTGGCTTGTGTGATGACACTTCCTGTATACATCTTAGGTTTCCTACGTGTATTGGTTGCCTTTGGTGAGAGTATGTTATACCTTGTTGTACTTTTTGTACCTTTGAGTTAGAAGCTTTCAGGACCTCTTCCTTGGTTGTTGTTGTTGTTTGTTATCCGAATGGGATCTGATGTTATCTCCTCAGCACGGTGGGAGTGGACCATTTAGGTTCATGAGGTCGGGTGGTAGTGATTCTTTTACCATTTGAGATTCTGACGTTCGTGCACTGAGGCTGGATGATCCATGAGGCAGTCTTTCCTTCTTGATCTTCATTGATGAAGATGTGTTCTTGTTCTTCTTCTTTTTGTGATCTTGTATCATTGTATCAGATTTTTAGTAATGTCATGTTGTACTTCTTTTCAGTTATTGTATTACATACCCTGCAACATATGCAGTGGATGCAGATTATTATGGTTACCTTATGGTGCCAATTGTATTTATGTTATCATGTATATGATGTCGTATTTATCCTTCAGTTGTATTCTTGGGATTCATAATTTTATCTTATCTAAAATTAATAAATTAACTCTTTCGTAATCTACGTCAAGGAACCCTTGAGAGTTGTAACCTATGTTAGTTGTTTATTGTTGTGCTTTGCTTCCGCATTGTGAACTTTGATATTGTTGAATGTTAACTTTAAAAAAAAAAATGCTCTGCAGACTTAGTCGCATGTTTAGGTTAAGTTCTTCTAGGTTCCCTGGCGGGGCATTACAGTTGGGGTTTCGAATAGGGCTTTTCCTCTCATTGGAGCCTTGCAGTCAGATGGGAAGTTTTAGTCTTCACTAGATGTTGGAGCTTCTAGGGCCTTGTCGGTTGCTGGGGTCTCAACTAAGGTTTTCCCTTCCGTTGGAGTTTTGCAGTTGGTTGGAAGGATATCACCGGTTGCTGGAGTATCCACGAGTGTGTTGTCGAAAGCTATTGATGGGGCTTTGGAGGTTTCGCTAGCTACTGGAGTGGTTTTGCCGACAACTATTAGGGTTTCCCCTTCTGCTGGCTCCTCTGCTAATCCCTTGCTGGCTGCTAGAACTTCACAGTCTATGAGTGTCTCACGACTTGCTGGGGGTTCGGTATCTGGTTATGTCCCTCTTGGTGGTTCTGGAGTGCCTAAGGGGACATTATCGTATGCGGGTATGGTTTCAATCAGGGCCTTAACCACTTGCTCTGGTGGGGTTGGGATTGATGGTGGTTCAGGTTTATCTAAGGGACCTCTCCCTATCTCAAAACCTATCCAGATCTCCTTGGATGAGGAAGTGGTGGAATATATTGAGTGTGCATCCTCTAAATTTTCTTCTCATGGTGTGATTTGTCGCTTCTTGGGTTTGTGGCCAAGACTTGCTGATTTGCACTGGTGGATCTCCGCTCATTGGGAACCTACTATTTTTGGTACTATTCATATTTTCCCTATGGCTAGGGGTTTTTTTATTTATAAATTCAATAATGCTGAAGATAGAAAGTTGATTATGTGCAATCATGCTTTCCCTTGGGATAATCGTTATGTGTTGGTTATGAAACCTTAGTTTCCTGATTTTTCTCCCTCTTCTGAAATCTTTAACAAGATTTTGGTTTGGGTGAGGCTCCCCTATCTCCCCCTTCATTTTTGGGTTGAATCCCTATTTGAAGCGGTGGGAGAGGCTCTTGGAGACTTTCTAATGGTAGATGAAGGGTCTTGATATTATGCACTCGACTTATGCGCATTTACTGGTAGAGATAGATATCTCTAAGGGGTTATCAGAAAAGATTAAGTTAGAGTACTTAAAGACTTCCTAGATTCAAACTTTGGACTATGAAGGGCTTCCTTTAAGATGTAGGAAGTGTTTTAAAATGGGTCACTTGGCGGCCCAATGTGTATTACATAGGACTAAGACCAAAAAGTTTGCTTCTTGGTGGAAGGGTGCTTCTTCTAATCATTATATAGTAGTTAAGAAAAATATTGATCTTGCTGAAAATGTTGGTCCTGAGGATGTTCCTCTTGCAGGAACTGTTCCTTTGGGATCTACTATCACCACTACTGGTAGTTTTGAGGTTTTTTAGTCTATTGGTGTTTCTTCTGCTGGCACTATTTATGTTGTGTCTAATGGTATTTCTCCTAGTAAATCTGCTGCTACTGGGGTTCTTTCTGTTGGTTCTGGTCTTGTTGGGTCCACTGAACAATATGTTGGTACTTCTGTTGGCACGGTTCTTGCTAGATTTAATGCTCCCAATAATTCTACTGCTGTTGGTGTTCCTCTTGTTGGTTCTAGACTTGTTGGGTCTACTATCACTTCTGCTGGTAGCTATGGTGCTGGACAGTCTGCAGGGGTCTTTTCTGCTGGTTTTGTTCCTATTGGGTTTGTTGGTTTCCTTCTAGCTAGTTCTGCTTCGGTTGGTCTTTCTATTGCTGCAAAGAAATTTGGACCTTGTGTTTCTCCCTTGCATATGGAGGCACGTTCCTTTGTTGGTTTTGTCCAGACTTCTTCTTCTGCTTCTCTCTTGAGACCTTCCTCTCAAGATTGGAAGGAGAAGGATTCTTTGGTAGAGGGGTGGACCCCACTTACTGCTAAACATCATAAAAAGTCCTCTACAATTTGATATGACTCTCCTCTCCCAGAAGAAGGGAGGTAATGGAAAATCTTAGTTTTTTTGTGAGGGGTTTGAAGTGTCCGAGCTTTTGTTTTGGCTAGACTAATATATTTATGAAACTCTTATAGTTTTATCTTAAGTTCCAGTATTGTATAGGGTCTCAGGGTCCCTTCAAAACCTACTATTACCTTAATCAAAAACATCAGAAGGGTGCTAAAGGAAAATCCTAGATTTGGTTTTTTCTTTAGCTTGGGTTTGCATGAAGTTTGTTTCATGCATTGTTTCATCTAGGTTGTGGGTGCTTGTGGTAAAAACCTCACTTTGGTCTTGCTCTGTTTTGTTTAGAGGGCATATTTGAATATCTTTTGTGACCATTTTGTATAGGGTTTCGGGGCCCCTTCAAAACCTGTATTTACATCAATCAAAAACATAATGAATCTTCATCATTTTTATTTATAAGGTACTTCATGTGACATTTTCATATCGGTTAGTTCTCCACGAATAATTTATCTTATGCCATTCATTCATGAACACATATTCTCTATGTTATGATGTATGTATGAATTGTATGCCTCAACAAATTATACAATTAATGTGTTTCCATAATTTGATTATTTTATAGATAATTTTTGGTTTGCTTTATATTGTATTAGTGAGAAGAAACTACACTGTTCATTTATTCTATCTTAGAAGCACAACTATCTTTGCCCATTTTATTTTATAACATTCATTCCTTTCTAGTTCATGGTATTAATGAACGTAAACTACATTGTCCAAGTATTACTAAATAGAAACTACATTGATTTGATTTAATATTATGTATGAAATAAAATTACTAATTGACTACAATTAAATTTATAATGTTTTTTAGTCTCTTCTAACGTACATACTTCTATTGTACTTTATTTTATTACATATGTATTATTTTTCTAGATCTTCATTAAATTTCAGTAGACAAATATATACAAATATGTTTGATTAAATCAAGAAAGCATCTAACTAAAGCATATATATCATATCATAAATATGTATACATTGATACAACATTAACAAAATTGTGCATGAAACATATAAAAAATATCTCATTTTATCTAAAAGATATATAATGTCCATACACGCATATAATCACCACTAAGATAAAATGTGATGTATATATATAAATGTACAGTACAATAATCCCTATCAAGGGGTGCATGTCCCTGAATCCTTTGGTGTAGATGGATCCTCAAGCTAATTTAATAGTTTCTTGATTGAGGCCACTAATAGTGAATGTGTCCTTGATGTGCTTTGTGATGAAGTTTGTAGTCTTCTAAGATCACCTAGTCTTAGATCATTGAGTGAATGAATGAATGAAATATTTTAATAACATCCACAAGGCAGAAGCAACCTAGAAGATCCACTCATCTCCTCCCTCAAGACCATTTCTTACTTTTAGGAAATATTTATATCCTACATGAGCTATTGCGGTGGAGGATTATTGATATTAGTGGGTTTAGTGGTTTGATCCCTCTCAAGGTCTCCTTAGAGATGCTTAACCTAGCTCTAAAGAGTGTCACATGTCATCTTGACACTCTCTACTCTCATTCTTCCCTAGTACCTCTCTATGGTCTTTTGATCTGAATCTCATGTCATAGTCGCTAGCTCTACTACTTGTTGATCCTCATGAACTTCAGACTTCTCACACATATCCATCATTTGTAAAATGGGCTAAAAGATTTGGGCACATCACACAATGATCACCTATAGTCTGTACAAGTCTCACACAAGATCCTTGAGCTACACAACTATGACCATCTTGGAAATGACTTGACTAATGAAGTTGAGCCACTCTTGTGTTAACACTACAAAAATAAAACATGAAATAAGTAAAATTTGCAGCTATGGCTACACTAAGATCTAACTAGGAAGTAAATAACAAAGCTTGCAAGAATAAAGATACAGAAAGAAAAAAGAGCATTTGAGAAAATTAACTAAATCTTTCATATTCAATTTTTCAAAATAAATGAATAATTATAAAATACTAAAAACACCATTTGAAACAATAAATTGTAGTGAACAAAAAAACATAAATAATATAAATTCAGTTATCTCTTTACACATGTAGAGAAAATAAGGATCAAATATAAAGCCATCCTTGGTTTAAGGAGAAATTAACAAATATGACTGAAATAAAAAATAGTGAATCACAAATCACTGATCACAACTAAATCTTGAATAGAATTAATGAACACTAATCATTGAACAAGATTGAAGATTAATTAGAATTAATGATCACTAACACCCCCCTTATGTCTAACTAAGAAAAAAATAATTAAAGGAAGGAGGAAAGAGGGAAAACCCATTGGGAACAAAACCCTTCTTCAAAATAATGAGAGATGCAGCTATATGAAGTGTAGAAGAACATCCTCTGAGACACAAGAAAAGTGTGAACAATTGTCGAATGATAACTTCCACAATGTTAAATGAAGAACCTCCTATGGAACCAAGATGATGATGATGACCAACAAACATAAGTGCCCCCAATGACATTACTTGAATAATGAGCAGATGACAAACAAAGACAAAATATATGTTAGTGAAAGTTATAGATGGTAAAATCTACATGAGTGCCCCCAACGACACTACTCAAATAATGAACATAAGGAAAACAAAAGAAAAATATTTGTAAGTCAAGGATGTAGATGACACATGAATCTGTACAAGTGACCCCAACTATACTACTCAACCATGCAATAAAAAAATGCTAGTTGAAAATACAGGTGCCAATAGTCTAAAGAACTAATCAACTATGGAACCAAGGAAGCATTAACATGAAGAGTAGAAACCTCCCTCCCTAGAATCCCACCATAATATTGACAAAGGAGAGGCATAACAGATCCATTGAAATGGCATGTCACTAAGGAGAAGATGAAGGAAAGGCCCATGCTAAAAGAGCACGACATTTTCTTGTCTGTGATAAAGAAGATTGAGTGGTTAAAATATGATGCTACTACATGGCCTCCTCTAAATCCTCTAGTCTTGTCCAACACCTACTGATTTCATGTCCCACCTTTCTACAAAAAACTACAATTCTCACCCAAATTCTTCTTCTTTGTCTTAGATGAAGAGTCACCAGATTGAGGAGTGAATTGTGAATCATTCTTTTCACTTGTATGCACAAGAAGTGCATGAGCTTTGAATTTTTTTTTAGTGCTCATATTTATGAGATTATTCTGCTCACGTACTAGTGACAATACTAAAACCACAGTTTGAAACAATAAATTACACTAAATAACAAAGCATAAATAATATAACTTGAGTTATCTCTTAAGCATGTGGAGAAAACAAGAACCAAACTGAAGGTCATCCTTGGTTTTAGCAAAAATCAACATATCTAATTAAAATCACAAACAATGAAATATTTTATATATTTTATTATTCAAAAAAATTAAAAAATCCTTTTGCTAAGATGCTAGTGCATGTCATGACTCTAGAGCTCTTGATGGATGAAAACATGTCACTCAAACACTAGCGCACATGATAGATGCCAATTGTACCATCCTAAAAGTTAGGACCCATGAATTTGGAAGCTCAAAGGACCTTTTAGACCCCATTTTAGTGATCTCCTAAAACCTGGATGCATTTATGCCCGATTTTCCTCCTTTTCCTTATTTTTTTCTCTATTTTTGTCCATTTCTTTTACACCCCCAAGATCCTAGAGTTTTTCCAATGGATTATGCCTCCTAGGGTACATGTCGAGGTTGACCTGTACCTAAGGCATTGATTTCATGGGATCTTGGGCCCATTTCAGGGTTTTTCACATTTTTACTTCCCATTGTAGTTGACCCTTTCAATTTTAATGCTCGAAATTAGTATAAAAGGAGGCCTACTCACTTCATTTGATTATCCACAAGTTCTATATGCAATCCACACGCCATAAGAAATCCATCCTTTCATTTGCAAGCAAGATATCAAGATCAAGGTGCATTCAAGGAGTTCAAGAAAATAAAGCAAGGATTCATTGAAGGAATTCATTTCATTCAATCAAGTAAGCATTTTCTTCCATAGATCTATCTTCTTTCTTCAAGGAGATAGTGGAGTTGGACATCAAGGGAGGAGATCTACATACATCCACATTGCAAAAGCATTCAAGAATTCAAGCATAATTACATCCATGGTCTTTAATTTGGCACTTGTAGATCTATTGCATTTGTGAAGACATCCTACATTCTACATCAACATACATACAAGCATATATACATCTTTGTGGGTAACAGATTTGAATCCATCCATAAAGGTTTAACAAGCAAGGTGAATATTTACATTTGTCTTGCTTTTACATATTTTTATTTCAATTCGAGGTTAATTCCTAAATGGGGGCTTGACCAAGGAAAGCCCCTTTCCCCCAACAAATCTCCATTATTCTTGTGCAGGAGAATATTTGCATGTTTTTAGGTTTTTGGGATTGGAATTGGCAAATCTAGGGTTATAGTTTCTTTCGGATATTCAGATCTCATATTTTTGGATAGTGTAGGTACATGTCAACCTTAACCTATACCCAAGTCAACCGGTACCTAGGAAGTCGACCTATTTGTAGAGCCTCCAAGCTTTCTAAGTTAGCATTTTCTAGCTTGCAAATTCTAGATCCAACACAATTTATTTTATAGTCCGCTAGCCCATTTTCAGATATGATCTTGTGACCTCTACTAGCCCTAAAGTTGAGTTCAATTTTCTCTTTGTCATTTCATAACACTTACTTTGAGATATCATATTAGGTCCTTTTATGTGCTTGGTTGTTACATGTGCTTCTATTTTACTTACATTACAAATAATCAATCAACTAGCATTAGATCACTTAATTCCAATTGGCATTAATCAATCAATTAGATTAAAGGGAAATATCAATCCAACAAGAAAGAAATCCTCAACTTTACACCCTTGAAAGGAATTGTATTTTGCATTAGCACCCCTACATCTATTTGGGTTGTGTTAATCTAATTTGGGTCCTCTTGAAGGTTATATTTGTGGATCCCTCTTCCTCTTTCCCTAATGTACATAAAAGACTTGGAGAATTAACCTTTATCATCATCATCCCCTTTTATTTTATGTTACATTTTGGTGAGCTCGACGTGAAGACAGTTCATCTTTGGATGTGGTAGTTATATCTTCTTTATGTGCACTATGGTTCTTAGATATAGGATCTACTTTGTATGTTTTGCATCTTTTCTATATTTATAGTCCATCCCTTTTTGTATGAGCTTTACCACTTTGAGTCCAACCTATAGTATTTTGGTTAGAATAATTCGTAGGCTCATGGGTTCTTTTGATCCTGAACCCTCTTTCTTTCCTAAGAATATTGATGAAACTAACATGCTCCCTCATGATCGTAATCCTCTCATGGAGAACAAATCTTCTCACTCCTCTCATGATGAAGATGAAGTCTTAAGAGTTCCTCCTGAACAAGTCCATAAACTTTCCCATGGATTTGAAAAATTTGAACAATGGTTAACTCAATAAAACCACAAATCTAAAACCTTTTCAGTTGTAGAAGGCACAAGGAAACTTATTCATAATGATGACCAAGGTCTTAACATCTTGCGTAGTATTTCTCACCTTGTTTATTCTAATGTCAAACCTCTTAAGGATTGTGCTCAAGATTTAGGTCTTAATCAACTTGCTACAAATGTTGAGACCTCTTTGCCTATCTCGACTTCCATTCATAGCATCTCCACTTACACTCCACCACTTATCACAACTTCAATTCAAACCTCTAATCCTACACATGTGAGTATTCCTAATCCTACTCTTCCATCACTCCCCATAAATGTTCCATGTGTTTCATTTCCTACATCGGTGCCTTCCTATCATAATGTGCCTTTTTCATATTCCAATATCCCTTCTACCAATTCTCCTACTAATGTGATTTATTCCTCTTCAAACATTCCTTACACTTCTAATAAAAATATTCCTAACATTTCCAACATTTTTCGTATTGTTTCTTCTATCAATTCCACTATTATTAGCCTAGCTCAAACTGTCTCTTCCTTGCAACATCAACTTGCTTCCCTAACTCAATCCAAATTCAATATTCCTACATGTGATATTGCAATCCTTTTTCCTTAGATATTATCCAAACTGTTATCCCTCAAAATATTTAGATCCCTTGTCTTGAGACTTATAATGGTAAGGGTGATTGTGTGACTCATGTTTAAACTTTTCAAACCTTGTGTAGTGATTTTGCTCACGACTATAGGTCCATGAATAAATTGTTCACTAGGACCTTTCGAGATAAAGCTTTGCAATGGTATTATTCCTTTCCTCCTTATTCATTGATTCCTTTTAGAAACTTGCTAATGCTTTTATTCAACAATTTCAAAACAATATTAGTCCTCAAATTTCTTTGACTGATTTAATGCATTGTAAACAAGGTGTTAAAGAAAAAGTTAGTGACTTTATTGGTAGATTTAAACATTTTCATGCTCAAATTTCTTATCTTGTGCTTGATGTTGATATACAAAACATATTTATTTCTAATTTTAAAAAAGATATTAGAGATAAGATTCTTCTTACTGAGTTTTATTCTTTTTTACAATTATGTCCAATGCTTCATTATCATCAATTACAAGTGAGTCGTCTTGAGAGGAACACTACAATGATTTATGTTACTGTTGATAAGAGTGATGCCGCCTCTTATCCTAACAAGTTTCATAAACCCAAAAATTATATTAAGATCAAAAAATCATCCAATATAGTAGATGAAGAAGTGGCAACATGATCCAAATGTGTGGTTCCTTTGTCCTCTTTTTTTAGACCTCATAATTTTAATCCATTGTTTGAATATTTGAATAATGTGATGACAAAGTTAATAAATGCTAACATTTTTAAGCTTCATCCTATTAAACCAATTGATCCAAACAAACCTCTTCCTTGATCTTTTGATTCCAAAGCCTATTGCCAATACCATCGTCAACCTGGTCATAATACTAAAAAATGTTATTCTTTGAAGAATTTCATCTAAGACCTTATTGATTCTAATGCTATATCTTTGGATGATGTCATTAATCATGGAAACAAATCAGTTATGCCTCCTAACCAGAATTTGAAAATTTACACTAATCCTTTGCCATTCCATTCAACCAATACTATTGTGCAACCTTCTTCTTCTATAGAAAGTATTTACAATGATAAAGTTAAAGAATCCAACCATGTTGTTAACCATGTTGAGAATGTTGGTTCCTAAAAAGGTTGACGCTACAGAATAGCTACCAAGTTGATCTTACAATTTCCTATGGAGAAGCCAACTCCATTAATCATGAATCTCAGAGACTTGGACCAATTGACAAGGATCTAGTAAAACCTTTTGCACTTTAGGCTTTGCAAAACCAAGGTGGGTAGACCTTTAATGCCCTCTAATACATACTCAATAGACTCACAATTTGCATTAACATAAAGCATATGATCACATATGAGGCATCAACATAACATGGAGATACCAGGTAGTGGCTAACTACCCATTGAACGTCGACCTAAATGGAGCATGAGATCTGGGCAAGACAACTACAAAACATGAAGTAATTATATTTTATGATTTAATCAAATTTTTTTAGCAAGGACTACTTGGACAGGAACAACAAAACACATGTAAATACCATGACTAACCAAGATCAATGCCTCATCCCATTGGGCAATGGAGTCATCAAAAGTACAACATTAGACGATAGAGTTTCATCAATAGCCTAAGATCTAAGAACATTGTGTTATAATATGCTTTAATCGTAATCCCAACCCAATCTAGTTATCAAAATCCCTACACAAGACCAGAAAGTTTGCAACTTCTATCAAGCATTTTAATTAATTCTTTGAATTAAAGCATGAGAAGACAATTACATGTCTCACAACAAGACACTAAATGGGATAACTCTTTGTTTTATTCCATTTAAGACTTAACTGAGTCATACACTAGAGAGATCTGAACCAACATTATATTTCATTTAAAAAACACTAAGCTATCTCTGTCATATAACATAGATACAACCAAAAGACACCTAGAAAAACACAAAAGGAATCAACCTAGATTCATACAATACTTGCTCTTTGGAAGATTTACAAAATTACTCCTACCTAGAAGAACTTTCTATTGGAACCCTAAAGCTTAGAAAAAATCCAAAACTTTTAGAACCCTAAAGGAAACCCAAGAGGGAACCCTTTCTCATGACCTTGATTACCCCTTTATAGGAACAAGGTTAGCAACAAGCTATGGGCCAGAGATGAAACTTGTCAAAATTTTACATTCTTGATCGAAACTTTAGATAGTACAAGATAACATCCATAATGAAAGAGTAATCTTCATGCATCTTCAAGCACGTCCTTGTTGATTTAGACTTGTGAATCAGACCCACGACGAATCAATAGAGACTTCAGGTGTTTCCTTATCTTTTTAAAATGATGTAACACTGGTAATATTGTCATTATGACATAGTAATTTCACTCCTCCGAATACATCTGCATCCACTCATTGTACCCATCCTCTACTGACCTATCAAAATTTATTACCTCATCAGACTTTCTTCTCAATGGAGTGTATCTGATGACACATTGATTCACTTCCCTGACTACCATGTGGCATATTTTGACTGGCCCTCAGATCCACCTCTACAAAACCTAGCACACACATCGACTAGCACACCTCCTTGCTCACTGGTCGGTCCTGCCACGCGTAAACATCTTGTGATCTTTGTAGGAAATTAATTGGCATAGAGGATCAAAGAGATACTAACCATTGAGCAACCTTTTTTGTCATTTAAAAGACCTTCATTGATTCAAAACATGTGCTAAATGATAAGCCCTTTAGTTGCACCATGTATATACTTAGTATAATCTCACATCTTACCGCTGTCTAGACACACATGGGGCAATCTTGTGCTCCTGCGGTGTCTTCTCTCTCCTCAACATTCTGATCGCAGGATCATGGGATCATGCCACCTATCATCATGGGGCCCATATTCAGTTCATCCGCACTTGCCATGTATCAAAAATTTGGGGACATTTTCAATTCTTTGTCAACCGGAATCATGGGATCGACCACAAAATTTCAACACCTGGCACCCTAGGCCCGCAATCCACTTACCTCCTGCATTCTTTAATGGACAATATACTTTAAAAGTCCTCCCTTCAAAATTTTGGGATTTCGCCTTCTCTGCTTCTAATCTTGATTATTTTACCCCAAATGGCAATTCTCTGCTCTAAAGCATAGGTCCCAGTCCTCCTTTTTAGGATTTCAAGATTTCACCTACTTTTCTTCTATTTTTTATTATTGGCACCCCAAGCATAAAATCTCCACATTAAGCCATGGGCTCCAGTCTTCCCTTCAGGGTTTTAGGATTTCCCCTACTCTGCCTCTAATTCTGATTATTGGCACCCCGAGCATCAATTCTCTGCATTAAAGGACTTAGCGTATCCTTGAATTTCAAACGTGCCATCAACCTATCAGATTTATGATGACTTGTCCTTCTCACAATTGCAACTTCAGAATATGTGGATCCCACCACATGAAGAACCTTGGCCAAAACTTGATTTTATTCGATGCTCAAGGAAAATGGGTCCCAACAAATGATTCCTTTTCAAATAGCTTGAAGCTTTGACATAATATTTTTTTATCTTATTTGAAATTGCATTTTTATCGATACTGGATAATGGACCCCATAAGACAATCCTTTCTATGGCCTACCTTATTGAATAAAATTTTCTCTACTATCTAATTTTTCTTGCTCGATAACCCACATTATTCGATATTGCCTCTTGCCAATACTTCATTTAATATTCTTCACATTGAGCAATGTTTCATTCTTGAATGCTTGAATTCCAAAACAAGACATCTCAATTCACATGCAAGGAATTATTTAAAATTTTCAATAATTATAATCTCAAAAGATTGAGATTATCGACAGAGCATATCCAACCTGAACCTGAACCTGAACCTAAACCTTTACCTCAACCTTAGCCTCAACCTTGCATCACCTTTGATCCTGTTGAAATAATTAAATCACCTGATGTACCTCTTTACATTACTAATAGGGTTGTTGGTATTCCTTCCTATGGTGTTCTTGTTGATTCCACTTGCATGGTGAATGTGATAACTGAAGAGCATCTTTTAGTAAACACTTGAAAAAGAATGTCTATGATAATTTATATGATTTTATGATTCAAAATTGCAATGGTTTCCTTTATCCTCCTCATGGTTCTATATATTTTCTTGTGGAACTTTGTGGTAAGATTGTGGATACTACTTTCATTGTCATTCCTACATCCGATCAATTCCAAGTTAAGCTTGGTTTCCATTGGATTTCTTCCATACAAGCTATAGCTTCTCCTATTCATAAATGTCTTAAATTACCTCATGGTGGTGCAATCAATACCATTAACCATAGTATTTATCATCGTTCTAGGCCTCGAGACCATGTTGACCTTGATTTCTTTTGGCCTTCTATACCTCAATCACCTCAAACTCATCCTGATTATCTCTTCCAATCCTACCAAGATTTAAAAGACAAGAATATTATTGAGCTTAGTAAACCCAAGGTTGATCCTAGTTGTGGTCTTCTTCCTATACCACCCATTCCTCCTTTATCAACTTCTCCACCTCCTATTCTCCCACCTAAGGAAGAAAATAAACCTATGTTGATTGATCCCACTCCAGCTCAAATATCTAACTAGACCAAACGTAACCAACATGCTCGTGATCACCATCACAAGCGTCGAGATAGAGCTCATGCCCATGTCTCTCAGAATATTTCTTTACCTCATACACCTCTTGCTTCACTTCCCTTTGATTAACTCATGGTTGAACCTACAAAGGAAGTGAATAATAACATAGTTCAAATCCAGATAAACATGATGATTCTATTTGTATCTTAGATTCTATTACAATTAATCTTGATTAAGAGGATACTCTTGATGTTGATGTTGATGTTGTCGATACTAACAATGATATGCATGTTGGTGACTCTGATGATTATGAAACTATTGATCTTGATAATTAATTACTAGTTATGATTTTACAATAATTATCAGTCACTCCTAGTAACAAGCATAATGACCTATCTTCATAGAATGGTCCTTGTTTGGAACTAGCTATTGTTCCTTCTACCGTGCTTGATGTTGCTCCTCTTGTGAGTTTCCCACCTTCCCTAAACATTACAGACCGAGATGGGGGGGGGGTGGGGGGGGGGCGAAGACAATACATTTGATTAGCTCCTTTTGCATGGTAGCCCTTTCTATGTTTTCTTGTCATGATGTGTTTCCCTTGTGATGTGTTTCTTGTTATATGTTTTGTTTGGATTCCTTTAAACAACCCTTATTGCTTCGTTGGTGCAAGGTGATAAAGGATTAAAAAATGTCATAATCATACTTTCTATTTGTATCTCATTTATTCTTTGTTGTGACATGTATCATACATGTGCTATTGTTTGTAAACGTTCCTTTGTGTAGTCCGCTTGGGATGATGCAAAATGGTAGCATTGATTCTTTTTGGTCTTCATGATGTCATCCCAAAAAGACTCTGCTTCGTAACTCTTACGTGTCTTTCTTCCATTGTGTTGTAGTTCTACTTCCTTTGGGAAATGATGAGATTTTATTTAGACATAATATTTTATATATTATCATATGATCATACTGACCCCAGAGTTGGTAGATCCCTCTTGTGCTCTCTTTTTGTTATGTGCTCATTTCCCTTGATGTGTCCTTTCTTGGGGGAATTTCATAGTGGAAACGTCTCTAGTGGATGCATGTATGCTTCGTTAAAGCCATTTCTGCCATTAAGGTGTTTGCAATAGCTTTAACATGGGGGCATACACTCCACTCACATTTTGCACACAAGCACTATGTTTGATAAATTTATACATTTGGTTCCCTTAAGGAGCACTAGTACATTTGATGTGGAGTTTCAACCAACATTTCCTACAAACTTGCAAAATGGTTTTGCTTAGTTGAAATGTAGAAGGAAAACTTTAATTTTTTTAAATCCATTCCTGTGTTCTTCGAAAGTTCGACGAACATAGGCATAACTTAAAAAAAGGTTCCATTTCAATTCATTATGTTGCGCAGAAGAGCAACGCCATTACACACCAAAGAAGAGTTGAATGAGGGCTACGAACGCCTTGAATCAACAACCCATAAGTGCGCCCTAACTAAACCTATAATTGCACCCTAACTAAAGAGATCCATTGTTGGTATTCTATTTTTGAAGCTTTTATTTTGTGTAGTAAGGGAGGGAGGTTTATGGATGCCCTTCTTTATTCCTATATGTTGTTTTGAATACTCAATATTTGATGTAGAGATCCCTGTGATTTCTTATAGAGATCCCTGCGATTTCTTATAGAGAAATGGTTAAGGTTTTAGGGAAACATAGGCAAAGGAGGAGGGAACTTTCATATGATTGATTTGGAGTGGGAGATGGATCAAAATTCCTAAAGTATTTGTGTATTAGGGAAGGATGCCCACTTAGGCATATGCTATGAAGATGTTCATCCACCTTTATTTTTAATCCAACTCTAAAACCCATGTTGATAGCAGGTAGACCATTAGTATCTGTAAGCCACTGCTATTCAACATAACACACTTGATTTTCCACAATCATTCCTGCACCCCTGACCCTCGCTCGTCACCATGATCACACAAGACTACACCCAAGAAACCATCTGTAATGTCCTTTAGTGGTGCAGGAGAACCTAGGCTAGCCTCCATTGGTTAGTAAATTTTGGCTTGTACTTGACTCTAGCCAAGTCAAGAGCTTAGTTTAGTTTGTTTTATGACCTTAGAAGGTCTCTTTCTATGTTGGCTAGGTGAGTTAGTCATTAGGACTAAGGTCACAATAATAGCCTTTGTTAGTTGTTTATTTAATTTCATAAGTTAGAAGCTTAGCTTAGGTGAGAGTCTTAAATGTGTTCTAACACATCTTGTTGTTATAAAGACACCATAAGGTTATAAATAGCTTTGGATCCTCAAGACATAGGAGGTTAGAAGCCCAAGAATATAGGAACATGGAAAATGTGGAAGTTGCCAAATGTTCAAAAGAAGTTGTCTTTAATTTTGCAATTATTGCAAAAGAGTGCATGCCATTCGGGTATCTTTGGATTCCCTAAGTTATAGGAGGTTATGCCCGACCAATAGGCCCTATAAAGAAGGAAATGGCATCTAATGTTATGAAAGACTTGAACACCAAGTTTCATTATGCATTGTAATAGTTTTAGAGAAAGAAAATAGAGCTTTGCAAGCATTTTATAGTGAATGTCACAGTCATACTTAATGGACTCAATGACTAAAACCAGTGCTGGATTAGTGTTCTATAGGTTGTTTATGAAAATTTTCATTTGAAGTGTTAGTCATTTTGAGGTCATCTATCTTCTGGTTTTCAACAATCTAGTTTAGGGTGTCTAATTTGCTAGTGTTTTGAGTAGTTTAGGAAGTCATGGCTCCCCCATGAAATCTAACCATGGAAAATAGTTCATGTTAGATGGAAATGGTATAGGAGTCAGTAGTGTATATATTTTTAGGATTTAGGAAGTTTGAAAGCATGAGGAACTATTTTATATACTAGGCCCTAGGCGAGTTTGTGCAGCCCGGTTAGAGGTCTAGAGGTTAAAAGAGTGAAGAAACATTGCATGGTTGTATGGATCCGTACTTCTCCAAGAATTTTTCATGAAGGTAAACATCATATATAACCATTTTGTGAAGATAGAAGCCATACCAATCGTTTAGGATTTGGTTTGAACAAGTTTGCTATCAAAACCACAGTTCAGTCCTAGAAATTAGGCCTATTAGGCCTCTTGTCCTACTTTGTAGGAAGCCCCTGTACAATCACTTTCAGACCCAAAACCTTTATGAAAGTTTTAAAACTTCCAAAAGGGTATCTGAAACAAGTTTTATTTTTCTAAGTTGTTTGGGAAAATTTTTCCAAAAAGGGGAAAAACGGACTAGTGAAGGCTACTAGAATAGGCCTATTTTTAAGGTCAATTCATGATGATTCATGGAATCCGATTAGAAGATGATTGAAGAGCCTTCTAAGATGGATCAAATGGGAAAGAAAAATAATGTTTTCATGATGGAGAAGACCCGTGCAATGTTGGAGCATGTTTATGGAGATTTCGCACTTAGAGCCTTCTAAGTGAGTGTGGAGAAGTGAATCAAAACTAGGGTGTTGATCATTCAAGGTGAAGTTTTCAGAGATTGAATCTTATAAGAAGAGTTTGAATAGGTCTTAGTTAATGATCTAAGCCTATTGGAAGATCCTATAGAGGAATAGGATACTAGGAGGCAAGTGAAGTCTCTTGGAGGGTGTGAAAGCTAGCCTTGAAGTTTATCATACATCATATTGGTATCAGAGCTAGGTTGATCAAGCTTGTGGTTAATGTTGCAATCTTCTGAATCAGTAGGAGAGAATATAATAGATAAATCAATGGTGACTAATGCTGAATTATCAAATAAGGTTGAGGAACAAGAAGAGGATAACAAATTGCTAAGGCAAAGACTAGCTCAAATGGAGCAGCTCTTGGGTGAAGTCCAAGACAAAGTAGATAAGGTCAAGGACAAGATTGACCAAACAGAAGAAGCCAAAGAAAGGGATAAGGAATTAGAGTTGGAAGAAGAATCACCAACGCTTGACCTTGTTCTTCCTGAAGAGTCATTCTTGAAGGCATTAAAAGCATTGAGTGGTAAAGCTTTGGAAGGTGTCCCACTATTTAGTGGACAAATGGATCCAGATTCAGTTGTGGATTGGATTGATAGCATAGAGAACCATTTTGAATGTGATGGTATCTTTGAAGCACAAAAGGTAATGGTGGCCAAGTCTAGACTAAGAGGTTCAGCTCTTACTTGGTGGAAGTTTGTGCAAACCGAGAGAGAGAAGGATGGAAAAAGTCCTATTGTGACATGGAAGGGTATGGTATCCAAAGTCAAGCAAACCTACCTTCCTGATGACTATGAAGTCCAAATGCATAGAAGGAGACACAATCTTAGGCAAAAATATTTGGATGCCCAAGTCTACACCGAGGAGTTTCAAAAATTGTGTTTGAGGTCCAAGGTAGTTGAAGAAGAGAGCATCAAGCTTGCAAGATACTTGAATGGCCTCAAATGGTCTATTCAAGAGGAGATGAGTCTAGTGAACTTCAAATCCATTAGGCAATGCTATCAAATGGCCTTGAAGATAGAGGAGAAGAGTAAGAGAAAGCAAGAAACCTCCAAAGGCAAAGGCAAAGATACCAAAGGTCAAAGAGGTGGCTATGGTGGAAGAAGTTCTGATTCAAGAGCTCAAGGTAAGGTAAAATTTAGTGAGCAGCAAGAAGGAAGCTCAAGTAGAGGTGGTAGAGGAAGAAATTCTAACTCTAACTTTAGAGGAAGAAGTGGTGGTTCTTCACAAGGAGGAAGAGGAAATCATTTTGCCAATATGAAGTGCTACCATTGCAATCAAATGGGGCACCCTGCCTATAGATGCCTAGAGAAAGGTGGTTCATCACAAGGAGGTGATAAGAGGACTAACTTAGTTCATGATGAGTCCAATGCAGCAGACAAGCATGCCGAGGTAACATTAAATTCAGAGGAAGGAGAGAACCTTATGATGAGGACTCTAATCAAGGAACTGGTGAAGGAGGAGCCAAGAGAAAGGAGATATTTGTTTAGGATCAAATGCAAGATAATGGGGAAAGTATGTAGGGTCATCATTGATTCAGGATCTACTGATAATATAGTGTCAGAGGAAGCAATCGACAAGCTCAAGTTGACAATAATTTCCCACACCAATCCTTACAAGGTCACTTGGCTCAATAAGGGTCAACATGTGTTAGTCAATGAGAAAGCATGGGTGGAGTTCTCTATTGGAAGGTACAAAGACAAAGTGTTGTGTGATGTGCTGCCTATGGATGCATGCCATTTGCTCCTAGGTAGACCATGGCAATTTGACCGCCAAGCCATACATGATGGAGGAAAGAATTCTTATTCTTTCAAGAAGGACAATGTAACCTTCAAAATTCAGTCATTGTTGGAGGATGCTGAAGTAAAGACAATAGGTCCAAATGTTATTATGGTAGGTGAAAATGAGTTCCTACAAACCATGGAAGAGAGTGAAGGCATAGGCTATGCATTGGTGTTGAAACCAAGAGAGGGAGATGAAGGCAAGGTGACTAAGAAGACTGAATTACCAAGGGAGATTCAAGGTATGTTGCAGACTTACCAAGGCATTGTAAGTGATGGACAACCATCAACCTTACCCCCTCAAAGAGCCATAAGCCATAGGATAGACCTTATCCCAGGAGCTACCCTACCCAACAAAGCTGCTTACAAAATGACTCCTCAACAAAATGAGGAAATAGCAAGACAAATACAAGAACTCTTAGACCAAGGCCTAATTAGGAAGAGTATTAGTCCATGTGTTGTACCCATCATACTTGCACCTAAGAAGGGAGGAACTTGGAGGCTATGTACTGAATCAAGGGATATCAATAGGATAACCATAAGGTATAGGTTCCCTATCCCTAGGATTGAAGACTTAATGGACTGTTTAGGTGAAGCAAAGTACTATAGCAAGATAGACTTGAAGAGTGGCTATCACCAAATAAGAATCCATGAAGGTGATGAATGGAAGACAACCTTCAAGACCAATGAAGGGCTGTATGAATGGCATGTTATGCCATTTGGTTTTTCAAATGCCCCCTCCACATTCATGAGGCTCATGAATGAAGTTCTCAAGGACTACATAGGCAAGTTTGTAGTTGTATATCTAGATGATATACTGATTTTCAGCAAGACAAGGAGTGAGCATTTGGAACACCTTGACATTGTCTTCAAGAAGTTGCATGAGAAGTTGATGATCAACTTGGAGAAGTGTGAGTTCATCAAATTAGAGTTAGTGTACCTTGGGTTTGTTTTATCACATGGCAATCTGAAAATGGATAAGAGCAAAGTGGAGGCTATAAAAAATTGGCCTACTCCAAGGTCAGCAATAGAGGTAAGGAGTTTTCATGGTCTTGCACAATGCTATAGAAAGTTCATAAGACAATTTAGTGCAATTTGTGCTCCTATGTTGGATACTATCAAAGGAGGAATGAAAACCAAGTTTGTGTGGAATGAAGATGCTAACAAGAGCTTTGAGTTGTTGAAGGAAAGGATAGCTACCCAAACTATTTTAGTGCTACCAAGCTTTGAGAAGCTATTCACCATTGAATGTGATGCTAGCAATGTAGCAATTGGGGCTGTTCCAAGCCAAGAGGGCAGACCGGTGGCTTTCCATTCTGAAAAGTTAAGTGAGGCTAAGAGGAAGTACTCCTCATATGAACTAGAGATGTATGCATTGGTCCAAGATTTAAGAAAGTGGAGGCATTACTTGCTTCCCAAGGAATTCATTGTGTATTCAGACAATCAAGCACTTAGTTTCCTGAATTCACAAGAGAAGTTGAGTCACAAGCACATGAAGTGGGTTGAGTACCTACAAGCTTACACCTTCAATATCAAGCACAAGAAGGGTTTACTAAACAAGGTGGCTGATGCATTGTCAAGAAGAGCCCTCACACTACTAGAAATTCAGTTGAAAAGTATGGGGATAGATCATTTCAAGGATCTATATGCAGATGATGAGGACTTTGCTAACATTTACAAGGTATGTGCTGAATACAAGAATCATTTTCATAGTAAATATGCTGATTATACTTTGCAAAGTGATCTCTTGTTCAAGGGGAATCAATTGTGTGTTCCTAGAGGCTCTATTAGAGAGAATTTGATTCAAGAAAAGCATAATGGTGCTTTGAGTGGTCACTTTGGGATCACTAAGACTCAAGACCTTGTTTCAAGGTTTTACTTTTGGCCTAGAATGAATCTTGATGTTAGGACGTATGTGGAGAGTTGTGTAGTATGTCAAAATGCCAAGGGCACTTCTACTAATGCTAGTCTTTATCAACCACTACCAATTCCTACTAGGCCATGAGAATGCTTAAGCATGGATTTTGTAGTTGGGTTACCCAAGACAAAACAAGGAATGGATAGTGTTTATGTGCTTGTAGATAGGTTTAGCAAGATGGCTCACTTTGTGCCATGCAAGACCACAAATGATGCAAGTCAAATAGCATCTCTATTCTTCAAAGAAATTGTGAGAATCCATGGGTTACCTATTAGCATTGTGTCAGACAGGGACACTAAGTTTATGAGTCGTTTTTGGAAGACTCTTTGGCAAAGATTGGGCACCAACTTATCTTTTGGATCATCCTACCATCCCCAAACCGATGGTCAAACTGAGGTTGTTAATAGAAGCCTTGGGAATCTTCTAAGATGCTTGAGTAAAGAGTACAGACAACAATGGGATCAGTTTATTTGGCAAGCTGAATATGCCTACAATGACACCTTGAATAGATCCACAGGGAAGAGTCCATTTGAGATAGTTTATGGACTACATCCAAGGGGTGTCTATGAGTTGAGAGATTTGAAAGATGGAGTCAAAGCAAGTGGGTATGCAGATGATTTTGCATTTGCTATGAAAGAGGTTCATGAGATTGTGAGGAAGACATTAGTAGACAACACCAACAAACACAAAGCAAAGGTGGATGAAGGTAGAAGGATAGTTGAGTTCAATGTTGGTGATCTTGTCATGGTGCACCTAAACAAGTCAAGGTTGCAAAAAGGAGTACCTCATATGCTGCAAATGAGGAGGATAGGACCCTGTCCTATATTGGCAAGGTATGGTGACAATGCTTACAAAGTAGACCTGCCAGATGACAGTGGACTATCAAATGTTTTCAATGTTGCAGACCTTGTCCATTATAAAGGGCCTCAAGAAGACATGGACCAGACCATACATGAAGTGATCAGGGATGTAGAAGACTTACAACTCCCTACTATTGCAAATATAGGACCAGACAGTGTACTAGACACTAGAGTCTACAAAAAGACTAGACTCAAGGAGTATAAAGAACACCTCATTCAGAGGTATGGGAAGAATGCTGCTGATGCAATGTGGATCAAGGAATTAGAATTCAAAAGGATGGGAATTGATCCTACCATCATCAATCCAAGGGTGGATTGAAGTTCTTGTTTTGGGGAGGATGGTGCAGGAGCACCTAGGCTAGCCTCCATTGGTTAGTAAATTATGGCTTGTACTTGACTCTAGCCAAGTCAAGAGCTTAGTTTAGTTTGTTTTAGGACCTTAGAAGGTCTCTTGCTATGTTGTCTAGGTGAGTTATTCATTAGGACTAAGGTCACAATAATAGCCTTTGTTAGTTGTTTATTTAATTTCATAAGTTAGAAGCTTAGTTGAGAGTCTTAAATGTGTTCTAACACATCTTGTTGTTATAAAGATGCCATAAGGTTATAAATAGATTTGGATCCTCGAGACATAGGTGGTTAGAAGCCCAAGAATATAGGAACATGGCAAATGTGGAAGTTGCCAAATGTTCAAAAGAAGTTGTCTTCAATTTTGCAATTATTGCAAAAGAGTGCATGCCATTTGGGTATCTTTGGATTCCCTAAGTTATAGGAGGTTATGCTCGACCAATAGGCCCTAGAAAGAAGGAAATGAAATCTAATGTTATGAAAGACTCGAACACCAAGTTTCATTATGCATTGTAATAGTTCTAGAGAAATAAAATAGAACTCTACAAGCATTTTATAGTGAATTTCTGGTGTTTTTGTGTTGACAGTCATACTTAATGGACTGAATGACTAAAACCAGTGCTGTATTAGTGTTCTATAGGTTGTTTATGAAATTTTTCATTTGAAGTGTTAGTCATTTTGAGGTCATCTATCTTCTGGTTTTCAGCAATCTAGTTCAGGGTGTCTAATTTGCTAGTGTTTTGAGTAGTTTAGGAAGTCATGGCTCCCCCATGAAATCTAACCATGGAAAATAGTTCATGTTAGATGGAAATGGTAGAGGAGTCCATAGTGTATATAGTTTTAGGAGTTAAGAAGTTTGAAAGCATGAGGAACTATTTTATATACTAGGCCCTAGGCGAGTTTGTGCAGCCTGGTTAGAGGTCTAGAGGTTAAAAGAGTGAAGAAACATTGCATGGTTGTACGGATCCATGCTGCTCCAGGAATTTTTCATTAAGGTAAACATCATATCTAACCATTTTGTGAAGATAGAAGCCATACCAATCATTTAGGATTTGGTTTGAACAAGTTTTCTATCAAAACCACAGTTCAGTCCTAGAAATTAGGCCTATTAGGCCTCTTGTCCTAGTTTGTAGGAAGCCCCTGTACGGTCACTTTCAGACCCAGAACCTTTATGAAAGTTTTAAAAATTCCAAAAGGGTATCCGAAACAAGTTTTAGTTTTCTGAGTTGTTTGGGAAAAATTTTCCAAAAAGGGGAAAAATGGACTGGTGAAGGCTACTAGAATAGGCCTATTTTTAAGGTCAATTCATGATGATTCATGGAATCCGATTAGAAGATGATTGAAGACCCTTCCAAGATGGATCAAATGGGAAAGAAAAAGAATGTTTTCATGATGGAGAAGACCCCTACAATGTTGGAGCATGTTTATGGAGATTTCGCACTTAGAGCCTTCTAAGTAAGTGTGGAGAAGTGAATCAAAACTAGGGTGTTGATCATTCAAGGTGAAGTTTTCAGAGATTGACTCTTATAAGCAGAGTTTGAATAGGTCTTAGTTAATGATCTAAGCCTATTGGAAGATCCTATAGAGTAATAGGATACTAGGAGGCAAGTGAAGTCTCTTGGAGGGTGTGAAAGCTAGCCTTGAAGTTTATCATACATCATTTAGTCTGTTTACCTTTAGGAAATGGGGAAAATTTATCGGATTCTTGATAAAACACATATGAATGCCCAACTTCCAATAATCTAATGGTGTGTTTAGCTTATGCTTTAATCCCTAAACTTATACTTTGTAATCTATGAATGGCTGATGCTTCCTTGTGTAGTTACGAATATGGATACCATATATAAATCAAAGGCTCCCCAATTTGATTAATATCCTTTTGTATATGTGTTCCTCTCAATTTCGTGTCTAACTAACTAAGGAGTTACTAAGATGAATGCATGCTTGCTTAATTCTGATAATTATAGTGGATCAAAGATGACTTGTTTCTAAACTAAAACACTTTGTATTTGTGCGTCTAAGGCCAAGGCTCCATTTGAGTAATCCATAAGGAAAACAAAGTGGAAGTATTTAGAAATATATTAAGTGCTACCAGCCATATATACATATATTGTAGATTTGATACCAAATGTGATCTTCGGTAACTTATTAATTGTGTGATATCTCTAGATGCTTGGTTTTTCTGTTCGTATACAATAATACATGTTAACTTAACATAGATTATGTAAGAGATTAAAATTGCATACCTTATATTTTTACACCTATATTATAATACTTTGTATATAAATTACATAGATGCACAACCACAATGATTAAACACATTAGGTACACTAATCAACACTCTTAAATCTACACCTAACCACCACTATAGTATTCCTTGGTCTATATTATCAATATTCATAAAATTCCCCAACTTGGGACTGTGCCATATGGCATGATTGAATCTTCAAACTAAATTGCATTTTTTAGCCTACCTCTTCCATTTCAAAGTTTAAATTTCATGTCTTGAGGCCATAATTTTATAATTATAACCATCATTCAATCAAGATACACACTAATAGTCCTATGTTGAGTGATCAATGACGTGTGTTTTGTAGGCAAATCTTAGGTCATTAGGATTGTGAATAGTAATCAAGAAATGTTAAGAATTTAAATCAACAAGAATCACTAAAAGGTTATTTAATTAGAACACTCAAATATTATTTAATAAAAAAATAACCAAAGAAGAGATTTGATTACTTCATAATTGCATGCAATGTGTTCTTATAAATTTACACTTCTTCATAGGGCATCTAATTAATATCGACACAATAAAAGTTCATCACGTTGTTGGTTGTTCCAACTAATTGCCAAAGAAATTATATGAATCATCCAAGTTCAATTATTAATTCCTTGGATCAATGACCAATTAATAAGAAACAATCACACAATTTTTATCTTCTATTTAGGTCCTACAAAACCTAGGTGGGTATCTCTTAACAATATACATTGATGTCATCTTATTATGATCAAATATTGTGAATGAAAGATAGGTTCTTAATGAAAATATACCAAGGAAATAACTTTTATAACTTTAATAATACAAATGAAAATAAAGGTTGTAATGGTCAAATTGACAACTTTATTTGTCAACTTGAAAACTTTTACAAACTTGCAATTTGATGACAACTGATTTAGGACGTTGCAATCAGTTTTAGGGAGTTAGTTACTGGTTATGGTAGGTTTTTGGAGTGTAGAGGATCTATTTCATGAAGATCCACATGATTTTGAGGATGTATGTATAGGTATGGTGTGAAGAACCAATGTAATATTCTTGAAACAATAAACACACATACATTCCTTGCAAACTATTATTCAGGCCCGTGGGTAAAGTCCCTGATCCAGGGTGTTTTGATGCTTGAAACAATGTATTGTTGATTGGGAAATGGATTAGAAGGATTGTTCTTTGAGTTGTATTTCATTTCCATGATTTAGAGTTTTGTTTCATGAATTTTTGAGATAGAGAATACAAGTTATCTCTTGACTGTTCCTGAACAAAGTTTTGCAATCAACATTTGTTTATTTTGAAGTCTCCATGAGTTTTTAGGTTCTCCCGTTTTCTGTAAACCCTGTGACCTATGGGATGAACCTAAAAATTTATATTATGTCATTGTATAGAGTTTAATGTAGGGATATGCAGGGTTGTGGAGGAGAGACCACAAAGTTGGAGATAATTTGTTGATTGAGGGTGCACCGATTAGCACTAGTCATTAATGTGAGTATATTCTCTGAAAGAGGGGAGTATTTTGTGTTGGGTCTTGGTTATTAGGATCCATGTGGAAGTGTAGGATCCCTTAGAAGGATTTGGATAAGTTTGGAGGAGTCTATTTGAGAAAGCCCTAGCCTAACGACCCTAGGAGTGAGGGTTTGATACCTAGAAGTATAGGCAAGTGTTGGTACCCTAAAAACTTGATAACTTGTTGTTTTTAGCCATGATATGAGACCGTTTCATGGTTTGGGATCAAGGGAGGACGTTATCTTAGGAGTTGCTTTGTATTCGAGTGCATTTTAGGTCTATTTAATTTCTACAAGGGTAAAGGATCTAGTAGTTGGTCCAAAGGAACCTACCTTGAGGTTTAGGTATTTTTCTAGCATTGAAAAGGGTATCCAAAACTATTGATATTTTTCCTAGTTGTTTGGGAAAGTATTGAGTTAAGGGTTGTTAACTGGTTTGATAGGGCTACAAGGAGATTGGGCTCTTGGAGTGGAGTTAGTTAGCAAACCTATTGACTAGACTTTGGGATCTGGTTGAACATGTTGTATAGGCCATGTTATGATGTTCTAGGATGATAGAAAAAGTGGATGAGTCTTGCTTGGATTTTTGGCAAGTTGGAGGCACTAGGTGCATGGGAATGGCCTAGGAAGTGAATCCTTAGATGGGGATTTGATGTGATATCTCTCCTTGAAACAAATTTATAAACAAAACATATATCATAGAAATACTACAAAGATGAATCCACAATATCCTTGATACATTCAAAACCCTCTCAAAATGTCCTTGATTTCCCTTTTATGAGAACAATGGAGCAATAAGCTTTAGACCAAGCACATGTGTCATATATTTATTTAAAAATTAAAAGAATATATAAAAGGCTTTTTTGAAAAAATAAATAAAAATTTCCACTAAAAAAGAAGGATGTTCAAGTTTCATAAATCATTGGAGAAAGGCTCAAAAGTCATATATGACTCAGTCTTTATTTTCAAGAGTTATCTTTACAACTTTGTTTGTAACTTATTCTCCTTTGAGTTTGAAAATAATGTCTCTAGACTCTCTTGAAGTTATAAATTTATCATCTTTCATGAATCTTTAATCGGTCAATAAGCTTACATCATCCAAATGTTGGTTAGAAGTTTCAAAACTCATAATTATTATTTATATAGTCTAGGGTCTTCTATCTCAACCTTGAGAAGAGGATTTCTAATTATCATTATGTCCCGCGTTTCTATTGTATCTTCCTCATCCATAGATAATTAAGGAGTTGGTGAAGGGAGAGGTGACACATCATGCAAGGGTGTTACACACCTTGGGATATATCATACCTTATTATATTTTTTGAATTAGAGGGGGCTAATTTTGATGGATTTGGGATCTCCTTGGAAGCTTCGACACATTGGAAACAAATTTTGCCTCCTTTCACAATATCAATTTGATCCTAAGAATTGGATCTCTAGTCTACAAACATTATACTTAGTATGAGAGGTCTACCCTCTTCCTTTTCTCTTCAACTATTTGGATTTTCCCCTATATTTCCCTTCTTGATACTTAAGCTTCAAAGGCACAATTTCTTATTAAATCCTTGATGGGGTGGAAGTCATGCCCATATGCACTTGACTTATTAGTAGCTCTTACTTTGTAAATGAACCTCTATGGGTGAAATCTCCTTCCCTTATCTATTTTTAATCTATAATGCACCAATTTTATGTCGAAAAGATCAAAACATTCCTTTTAATACATTATTATCCCAATGTATTTTTGTTTCTTAGATTGTTTGCCTATAAGTGGACTAAGATTTTTTTAACTTGAATGTCGACATGGTTCAAGGTAATCTAGAAAATTTTATGGGTGAGCGGACCTTTTCCCATCTTAGCACAATAAATATGCTATCAAGTATCCTGATAAGATGCCTTTTAAGAATAAGGGTTGGGTTCAATAAAAGGCTCTAATTTAACCTGCTCCAAAAAGTCATCAGTTGATGGAAGCAATGATTGATCATTTTTAATATTCTAAAAACTTGGAGGACATTCTTTAAGGTCTTTGGTAGCATAAACATGATTTTCTGAGTCTCCCTTGTGATAGTTCTAGAATTTGTCACATCCCTATCAATTTGATCCATGTTGAACATTGAAGTTGTTAGAAATAAGTGAAAATAAAATGTTAGAAAGAAAAAACATAAGATGGGGTGTGAAAACTAGTCCTACGTGAAGGAATGGACACCCACACATCAGGTCAGACTATTGACAAAAAACATCATGGACCTCCCTTTATCATTTAATGTTTTTGAAAATTTTTAAATATGACATTCACGCTATAATCTATTGTTATCTTTCAATACAAATGTTGCCCCATGAATAAGATATATTGAACTGCCCTTTAATGGATCTTGGCGTTGTTATAAATATTGGAATCTACTATTCTAAACTCTAAGATCTGCTATTGCTATCAATGAAAGTGCTCTTAAACTGAAAATCTTGAATCTCCTTTGGTGGCCATGAGTCTGCGAGCATAAAATTTGGGTTGGTTTTCTTCACCATTTTGCTTTCAAACAATTATTTAAAAGGCATAAAAGCATTAGATAGACATATTTGTCATTTTAAGATCAATGATAAAGGCCCCCTTTTTTATTTTTTTCACATCTTATCAACATTTTAATTGCCCAAACTATAAACAAAGGTCCTTATAATACTTGTAAGAAACTTTGGAGGAACTAGGGTATAATGCTAAGCCATAGACACACACAACATATACAACCTTTACCTGTATATAAGATTTGATTAGAGAAGGTATATGCACATGTGATGAACATGCACATTTTCCTAAGCACTACTGGGAGCTTACCTTGCAACAAATGTACTATTGTGAAAATCATCACAAGTCCATTTGTTGCAAGGTCTAGCTACCAGTAGTGCTTGGTCAAATATGCAATATCAACTCTTATGTGCACATGTGAAGGTTGTATAAGCATAGGTGAAGGTTGATCAACTCCAATCTCCTATTTGTATCTATATGTTATCAAAGCAGTTCCATTGAGAATCTTGTTTACTTGAGACATTTGAATTGTTAAAGAAATTGGCATTTGAAATTTTATGCAATTTCTATTTTTTCCTTAGATTCCTCTATTTATTCATTAGTTGTGTGATTAGAGGATTCATTTAGCATACATGTTTGATAAGAGGCTTCTTCTAGCATACATGTTGGATACGAGGCTCTTTCAAATACTTAATGCATTTTTTAGGGCTTATTGAGCTCCTTTTATTATTTTAGTGCTACACTTCTAGTGCCAAGACAACTTTGACTCTTACTCTTACTCTTCTAGTGCCGAGAAAGACCACGCTTGACAATATGAACCCTAAACAAAATAAGGAGACAATTGCTAGATTGTGATCTCAGCTCAAAAGAAAAGGTGATGGAAAATGTTATTGAACCTGCAAAAATTGTAAGGGCTTTGTAATATATGTAAAAAATGAGGATGATGAGAATGTGTAGATGTAATGAGATGTATAGGATTGGGGAATATATGACCCTCTTCTTAACCCCAAATTCCCAAAGGAAAGATCCAAATTGATTAACCATAAGAAGATGGTCAATACATAAATGAGTCAATCGATGGAGAATATGACGAAAGGAGAAAACCTTATATTCTGTTATGGAAAGGAAGTACCGAAATCTTAATTGAATTGAAGACAAGTACTAACCTCAAAATAGGACAGATCTGGAAAATGCTATTTTTTGGTGTCTGTACTCAATTTCAGGAAATTTTGCAACCGGATTTGGCCTGGAAACACAGAAATAGAGAAAACCTAGAAACCTTCTACTGTTATGAGAAATGTCGACCTTGACCCAACACAGGGGTAAGATCTTACCCTAGGGCACAATCTTACCCCTTTATGTCGACCTTGACCTGCACTATTCTGACGAAAATTCTATTCACAGATCTTGAAAGTTTTCTGAAAAGGGTACTCAAATCTGATCTACGATTCACTGTCCCACACTTGTACCTGTAAGGAAAAGGGTTTTGTTTTTTGGATGAGGGTTTTGCCTTGGTCAAACCCTAGTTTTGAAATTAGCCTTGAAATGTAATTCAAATTGCAACAATAAAAAAAGTAAATGTAATAATTCACCTTGCTTATGTTGAAACCCTTGTGGAGGATTTGAATCATTGAATCCACAAGTATGTATGCTCCAAATGAAGGTAGTATTGTATGTAGGATGTCTCAAATCATTTGCATTAGATCTTCAACACCAATCTTGAATGGATCTTGAAATAGAAGAAGTTTGAATGGAAATGGATGGAGAAGTCTTCAACAAAGGGGCTCCATAGATATTGAATTCTTCAATGGCTTCCAATGGATCTCCTTGATGAATTGGATCTTGAATGCTTGAATTCTTGAAGATGAATGAATGCTTGAATGATTTCTTTCTCCTTCTTGCTTACTTGACAATTGCTTGATTTCATTTGCTTGAGTGCTTGTGTGAATAATGGATGTAAACTTGATACTTGATGGAGATATGAAAAAGAGATGGATTGAAATGAGAGAGGAAGGCTTCCTTTTATACAAGTTAGGGCACAAACTTCTAGAGAGGCCTACATAGGAGAATTAAATTTTAATTTAAGCCTTTAATCTTGGAAATAGACCTAAATTAAATATAATTTAAGAGTTTACCATTTCGAAGCCCGAAATAGCCAACCCAGAAGTGGGAAAATAAACTTTCTGAAACCCAACATCCAAAAACTTTTGGATTTTGAAATCTGGACCTAGGGTCAAGGTCAAGGTCGACTTTGACCTAGGGCAGGGTTGAGGTCAACCTTGACCCAAAGGTCAAGAACATCAAATTCTCAGGATTAGGTGTCAGAAATAGGCTGGAAAAAAGTGGAAAGAGAAGCAGAACAAGAGGAAAAAGCTAGATCCAAGTCAAAGACCCATTCAAGGCATTTGACATAACCCCAGACCACTTACTCAGAGGGCTAAACCGGTCCTAAATGGAAGTGCTTCCATTTTACGATGATATAGGCTTAAAGAATCAAAGACTTCTAATCACAACAACTGAGAGACATTGTAGGCAACATGGTCACATTGAAGGGGGAAACAATTTTCATCCATTGCTGAATGTGGATTTCCAACTGGGGGAACATGGAGGTGTGAATATCGAAGCAGAAGGTAATGCTCCCATGGAAGAAGATGATTCTACGATAGAGAACACAATTGAAGATGTTGGTATTGACACAACTGATCATGTGCCAGAGAATACAATTGAAGAAGATGGTACTGGTGCAACTGATCAAGATGATGAAGATGATGATACTAGCGCATCTGATCATGATGATGAGGATAAAATTGATATACCTATACTTGAAAAGGCATATGAGCCCATGTACCAAGTCTCCCAAACAACTCTTCTCTCTGCTATATTGTTTTTGGTAAACTTTAAAGTTATGAATGGTTTATCCAATGTAGCAATCTCACGTATGCTAAGGTATGTCATTTTTGTCATCTTCTATGTTAGCGTATGATTAATATACTTTATATTAACAATTTTATTTTTTTTTCCATAGGTTGATAGGTGAGTGTTTATTACCACCATCAAACATTCTACTTCACTTGTACTGAAAATTATTTTCCATTATGAAAGATATTGGAATGGAGTATCAAACAATACATGTATGTCCCAATGATCATATTATATATCATAAAAAACATAAATTTGGAACAGAATGCCCTGATTGTCACATTAGTAGATATCGATAAGATCAAACAACAAAAAGGGTGCCTCACAGGGTTCTTTGGTACATTCTCATTATTCCACATCTGCAATGATTATTTAGGTGCACTAGTTTGGCACAATTTATGGATTACCATGCACACAATAGAAGTCAAGATGACATTATGTGAATGCCTACAGATGGTTCTGCATTAATGGACATAGAAGATAATTGGCCACTCTTTAAAGAAGAGCCTCATAATCTCAAGCTTTCATTGGTAGTGGACGGTGTCAATCCATTTGGAGAGATGAGATTAGTTTACTCGGTTTGGCCTATTTTTGTTATTAACAATAACATTCCTCCTTAGATGTCCGTAAAGAGGTAGCACATAATGTTGGTAATGATTGTACCAAGTATTTTTCATTTAATAGTCATGTAAATTAATTTGTAAACACCACATCAAAATGGTCATAATAATTATATAATGTTTCTGTCCATTCGAATAGGTAAGTACCAAGTGAAAAATATGAATGTATATATTGAGCCCTTTATTGACGAGTTGTTGGAGTTATGGAATGGGGTCACTATGTATGACATCTCTAGACTAATAGGAAAAAGACAATTTCAATTCCATGCAATGCTTGTATGGACAATACATGATGCCCCTGGGCTAACACATTTTTGTGGTATGTAAAATTGCTAACACATATTTTTGGTATGTTTTAGTGCTAACACATTTTCGTTGTATGTTTGAGTTGCGCATGATAATTGTAAATATCAAAATTAAGATAATTCATCCAATTATACACGATCTTATAGGTCTTTAAACAAAAGGAAAATTTGCATGTCCAGTTTGTGGTCCAAAGATGAAATCTCATCATTCAAAAAGTTTAGGAAAGCAGGTGTTCGATGAGCATAGGCACTTTTTTGACAAAAATCATAAGTATCGAATTACCAAATAACATATTTTCAATGGGAAAGAAGAGACAATATCAAAGCCATGAAGAATGACACCTCACCTATGTAAGTTGGAGCACAATAGAATAAATTGTCGAGGTAATGTCATTCCATCTAATAGTTTTTGTTTGAAATTTATATTTGGATATTGACTTTTTTTACTAATGATGTAATTGATGTTTGTGAAGGTCATCAAGACATTGATGACCAACTTCCAAAAGGACTAAAAAGCTATCCTAGACAATTTAGTAGGTTTCTGTACTACAAGCACCTCTCAATCATGCATTTGTTTGATGCTATGCATATTGGAAAGAATGTAACATAGACACTATGGAAAATATTAGATGGAAGGTGTGACAAAGAAAAAATTGTCAAAATTTGTAATGACATTCATGAATCTAATCATGCATTGAAGTTTTTCATTGAATCAAATAGCAATGGAGACCAGATTAATACAAGTGCCCTTCCTTGGTTATTAACGCAACAACAAAGTGATTCCATAAAAGAAGCCATACAAAAAACTAAATTTCCCACAGGATTTGCTGCAAACATAAGCAGTTTCATATCAAAGAAAGGTGATTTTGGGTCAGGGTTGAAAACGCATGATTGACATACCTTCGTCAAGGTAAGTCATGTTCTTCTCTATTTACAATATATTTGTAAATCTTCATGTACTTTTCATTGTATTATTTTATAATATATTAAAAAGATCATTTTATAATTATTGCAGTACGTTCTACCTCTATCTCTCCCGCACCACTTCGACAACAGTGTCAAACAAGTTATATATGATATTGGGAAATACATGAGGTTAGAAGTGTTATTTCTTAGATTTATTGTATAGATATTATATTTGCGTCTTGCTTTACTTTTATAAGGAAATTTATTGTATATTTTTTTGTAAAGTTTCGTTTATATCTTTTTGCATGTTGAATCTCTTCTAGGTGGTTGTCATCTAAAGAAATTGTAAAAAGATATAAAACATTGGAAGAGAAAAATTCCTCAGCTTATGTGTGAAATGCAAAAGTGTCTACCTTCAACTTTTTTCAATGCACAAGAACACTATCTCATACATCAAGTAGAGGAGATTGAATTGTGTAGACCTGTACCAACTAGGTCAATGTGGATGGTTGAAAGGCACTTGAAAATTTTGAAGGGCTTGGTTCGATAAAGAGCATGTCCTGAGGGTTCTATGGTATACCAGACCATGGTGTACATTAGTGAATATCTTCCCAAGTTTGCAGCAAATATCCATGTAGATTGCATTTGAGATACCAACTCCGTTAACAAATTCGAAGGGGAGTACTTGATGGGGAAAGGTAGATTGAGGAAAGTGAGAGGTAATTATAAGATGTTATTGTAGTTAATTAATTCTTATAAATATTTAATATAGGTTGTTTCTAAGTGGTCTATTTATTTTATACAGTTGTTCGTGAGTGGGATGCACTGCATTTGTATATTGCAAACAATCTTGATTGGATGATGGTATGGATTGAACAATCTCAACAAAATGGTCGCTCCTTAACATGAGAAGGTGTTGCTTCAATAGTTAAAGAAGCTCATCATAATGGAGATTCCAATGTTACGCAAATGTTAATTGATCTAGCATATGGTTTAAGAGGTAGAAAGGTACGTATAAGTTTATTTATCATGACCCATATGTTTAATGTCAACTCACGAATTGATGCAAATAATTTTGACATGTTTGAAAATTGCAGGTCAAGCACCACAAAGCTATGTACTACCATGGCCGTAAATTTCACATCAAAAAGTTGGATGACACGAAGAAAAATTGTGATTCTGGGATAAGTGCGATTTTTCAAGTCACTAATATTTCTTCTAGAAATGACTTACATCCTCGAGAGTCTGAAAATCGATATTATGCAAGCTTGGATGATATACTTGAGTGCGAATTTAATTCTTTCAAATTAGTTCTATTCATTGTCAAATGGTACAGGCTACGATTCAATCAAAATGATCCTGAGAGAACTGTTATTGAACATGAAAATGAATTTCCAATGATTAATACAATGTTGTTTGAGCCAGTTGGGGATGAGCCCTATGTTCTTCCAAGCTAATGTGAGCAAGTATTTTATTTTGGCGTTCCACATAAATCAAGTTGGTCATTTGTTGTTAGAAATGATCCAAGAGGAAGACTAGTAAAGTATAATGTGATGGAATAAGAAGATACCAAAGAAGCAGAAGATGAAGTAGATGATGATGATGTTGGTGATGATGTTGATGATGGTGACGGTGATGATGGTGATGATCATGATCATGGTGATGATGATGATGACGATGACGACGACGACGATGATGACAATGATGATGACGATGATGACAACGATTACGATGATGATGATAATGGCGATGATGATGCTGGTAGTCATGGTGGTGGTGGTGATGCTGGTGATGGTGATGACGATGATGAGGATGAGGATGATTATGATGATGATGATGATGATGATGATGATGATGATGATGAGGATGATGATGATGTTCATGGTGAAAATGGTGGCGATGATGACGATGATGATGATGATGGTCATGATGATGAGATGGATGAAGAAGATGATCGATGATGTGATCAATGAAATGTATGAGGTATTGATTTATTCATAGAAATTTGTTTGACTTATATGTTTTCATGATTAATTTATTTCGTGTTGAAGTGTAATGGCATGGTATAATTAATTCATTGCATTCAATTCTCATGATGACAACATAGGTGATTTATGATACACATGTTTCAAATATGTGTTATGATGCTCGATTGTTGGTGTTGATTACCTATAATATATTTTTTGTGCATGATTCTCACCCTTTGTGGAAACATTCAAAGGACTGTAGACATCATCACCCCTTTTGTTGAGGATCTTGCATAGCTAGCACACATAAAGTAGAGGTAATGCATTAAAAATATACAATGATTATGATGTATACATATTGTTCATGTTGTGTTCTATGTAATTTTTAGCATACGTATCATGTAATTTTTAACTAACTTAGGATAAATGATTTACATATGCAGGAAATTTAACCCCTTTGACAAGGATCCTACACAGTGACATGGATGGATAGGTATAAGTCAATACACCCTATAGAAACAATTTATTATTTTATTTCTTTTTCTTTACCCTCAACATCAACTTTAGGCCGACTTCATCAACATTACCCTCATTTAGCAAAATATCTCGCTCCTTCAACTATATCTCTCATTTGATGGGCTGCAGGTACCACTAAATAGGTATTTGTCAGATCTGTCTTCCTCGAGTGAGGGAAATGAGGGAATAGAAGATGTAAGTGAGACATGTAGTAGGTCTACAATAGGGAGATCAACTAGAGGTCAAAAGATTAGAAGAAAATTCAATAAACACATGCAATTTTTTCTTGCTAAAGGGGGGTCATGTTCTTATGATGATGAGACAAAATGAGACATCAAGGTTCCCTTGAGGTACACACATCTTCAGAAAGAATGGGTACCCAAGGAATAACCTCCACCCAACACTGATTTTTGTGTTAACACGAGGATATATTGCATAGCTCCATCATCATTACATGGTTTGGGCCTATTTTCCATGGATGGCATAAAGGTCAGTTATAACAAAGCTGTTGAATTGATGGAGTATGTAGGACCTTGTTACAATTACAATAATTGGATGCAGATAGTTCAATATAAAAAAGTGTGCGTAGGTATGCACTGTCAGCAAATTATCTACAATGGAAATAAAATCATCAAAGCAAAAGACTTGCTATGTACATCAATGGAAGGCCAAAAAAAATAGGGAACATTGCAGGTTTTATAAATAGTACACATCCTGGGTCAACTAATAAGTGACCCAATTACATTTTTGAGGCGCATGATGGAAATCGTGTTTTTGTATGTGTGATAAAATCAATAATTGAAGGGGAAGAGATGCTAATAGATTACAATTTGAATCACATAGATACGAATAAAGTTACTATCATGGGACTGGTAAGTACTATATATATAACATTTAAACGAATTACCTTCAATTAATAACTCTAATATACAATATACAGTATACCATTTTATTAATAAGTTTTTTTGCTAAGTCGTCTATTGCTTTCATTACGCTAATGTTTTAATATTTAATCTTTGTCACAGGGCAACATGGATCCATCGACACATGACAGAGGTGGGGATGTTCCTCCCACCCCTTCTTTGGTGAAGGTAAACCTTAGTGTAATTATATTTGTACAAAATATTATATTATTATGTTATTTTCAATAGTGTTTTGTAGTTATTTTGATTGTTTTACTAATATTTCTGTCACAAATTGATGCTTAGGGAAAGGGAAAAACACCAGTAACAAATGAGAAATTAGTTGTTGAAATGGAGGTGATAGTATTATGCGATGCTGGCATTGCATATATCAGTGACCCCATAAGCATGATTACAAAGAGCCTAAAAAAAATTAATTCACAAATTCTTGCCATTGTGGTGGATCCAAATCCAAATGAGGAGACAGAGGCGATGAAAAATGAATTGATACAGAGAGAACAATATTGTCTGGTAGTAAACATCAATGAATCTTTAGCTATAACAAAAGTTCATAAAGGTTTATATTTATTACTATTTTATGGATCGTGAACTAAAATATGTATGTGTTCTTCTTACATGATTTTTGGAGACCTCAACGAGTTGCTCGACATGATGAGGGTACTAGCGCAGTTCCTTCAGGTAAATAATTCATTCGTAGGAATAGATTGACTAAATTTACGTGGTAATAAAAAAAAATTATTTTGTTTCATATGCTAAATGGGGTTGTGGATCTAGATGGAAAGTTAAGTAGCTCTAGATGATAACATTGTTCTTCTGCTCTTGGTGCTATCTTTGGTCCAGATGTAGTAGATGTTGTCTTTGGTCCTGTTGTTGTCTTGGATGTTGGATCTGTGAGCTCTATTGTGACATGCCCTTTAGTGGGCTCGTCTAGCTCTTCTATGGCTTGGCAGAAGGCTATTGATAAGATGGAGAATGGATGGACAATAGTGAAGGGAAAGAAATTTAAACCTTCCACTCCTTTTGATATGAACTTACGTTCACATAAGGATGGGCAAAAATGTAAATCTTGATCGCCCTTTGTTGTGTCTAGTTTGGACTTTTTGGTCCATTTGGTAGGAACTTTGGCTCGTTCCTTTGGTTTGTTTGGTGGGACACCATAGTTGTAACTCTGACTTTCAACGCTTGATCTTTTGTTGCTTTTGTTCAAGGTTTCGAGACCTTTCAAATCCTATTTTTACTTAATCAAAATATTGTATGGATGATTGTTTTTGTGTTTGACTATAACATTTTGGATCAAATTCAATAATCCATTGTGTATATTGATAAGCTCGATATTTAAAAAACACAAGACATTGTATATATGATTATTTTTTAGGTCATGATGAAGCACAAACACCTCCTTCAAGGACGACCACCACTCCGAGATTGTAGATTGTAGGGTCGACAACAAGGAGCATGCACACATCCACGTATGCTCCGACTAGAGCTGGTAAATCCTTATTTTGCTATATTTTGATTTGTGTAATTTATGATTTGGTTTGTACTTTCTTGGGTGCATTTGATCATAGTCATTGATTAACTTGTTGCATTAACAGATACACCTCCATAGGATAGAACAAAGACCAGTACTGGTCATAATTTACCATTGTTTCCTAGATCAGCTCGTGTTGATAGTACGTGATCGTTGCAGGTGTCATTGTTGTTGGACGAGAAAGGTATGATTCCCTTAAAAGTACCTAAGCTTCCAGGTACTTAATTTGAAATTGTTATTATTTATAGTGTAATTGTAGTTTACTTATTCATAACTCATTTTGGACTGATGACCCCATGATGTTTTTGTAGGAAATGATGTTTTTAATGAAAGTATTTATGAAATAACATTGAAGCTATTCAAACCCACCATACGTAAGCGATATGTAGCTTCATATCATTGATAGAATATTTTTCCTTTCATCTATTTATTGTACTATATTCAAGGTACATAGTTTCAGCTAATGTTTTTATCTAACAATTTTGTTTTTCCTTAAAAGGTGGAATGACCAAGCTCATGAATTAAAACATTAGCTCATAAAATCTTTAGAGGATCTCTTTGGCCAAAATATTTTTGACAAAGCCAAAATTCTTGAGAAAGCTTGCAAACATCTAAAGTGTGTGAGGGACCAATACATAAGGGCTCTAAAGCTCAACCCAAAGTACAAGCGTCCTCCTATGGTTCCAGAGATGGAGTGGAATGAAATCATTGCAAATGCAAAAGTGAAAAGGCTCAAAGATGAAGGAATTCGACCAACAGAAGGCAAAAATAGGTATGTGATAGTATTAACATAATTATGCACTAATTAGTGATCTTTATATTTATATAATCTAACATATTTCAAACTTTTCATATATAGACTGCAGGACACATCAAAGGCTACACAGGCCAGAAAAGATAAGGTTGGCCAACACCATCTTGGCTCTGGTGAATATTGACGATGGTATGATTCATTTATATTCAAGCAATACATGCAATATTGACGATATTAAGCCAAAAAAGCAGGGCTTTACATTGAATGTAGCACCCACGGAAGAAGAAAAACAAATATGCTTCAAACAAGGCTATAAATCCATGGTTGCACGCCACCACATAGAATCATGTGGCCAAAGCGAATATTTTGGTGCACCGGTTCACACATAGGTAAATAGGCCTAATGAAAAATAATTCAAATTGAATACTTGAGAAATAATCTATTTGATGTTAATTCTGAACATAAGTTGACTATTTTTGTTTTATAAAGCAAACAATGATAACAATGCGCATGACATTTCATTGCAACCTTCTAATCCTGGTACAAAACCTGCATATGACAAAGGCCCTGATGTGCATCGCAATGATGGAGGTATTCATTTTCTATTAGAAATTAATTATGTAATTATTAATATAATTTAACATCTTAAATATTAATTGGTGTAACCTTTTTGTGAAAATTTTAGAGTATGCAGAACATCATGGTGACGAAGTGGAGCATGATCTTAGTGTTCAGCATGGTGAGGTTGGGCCTGAACAAAATGTGATTGTTGATGATGTGACACTGTCAGGTAGGGAAAAATCCCTATTATGTTCTTTTGATTAATAAAATACTTTTAACATTAATAAAAAATGTTGTGAATTTAACCCATTTATTTGTTATTGCAACGGACCCCCCTTTGGTGCAGTAGCCTCATGCTCCAAAAAAGATGAGGAGACATCATATCATAACATCAGAACCACAAGACGAGGAGAATGTCAAAGATATTGATGTTCCTATTAGTATTTTCCTTAAAAAATTGAAGAAAAAACCAAAAACCAAATTATTGTTATAAACCTTGTTTGACAATGCAAGAACGTTGTCTTAATGAATGTGTTGATGAATTATTGATGAATGTTGCATATTAATAAATTGTATGTCATGTTAATGAATGTTATGTGATTATAATGATTGATGTGTTAATGAATTATTGATGAATGTTGTGTATTAATGAATTTTATGTCATGTTAATGAATGTTATGTGATTATAATGATTGAATGTTATAGTTCGTAAATGGATGAATGAATAAATGAAATATTTAATTAGATGTTAATGGGGAATTTAGAGTGATTATGGGGGGAGGGGCCAAATGAGCTTCCACCTTCATGTGGTTGGACTTGTTAAGTAGAGAATATTAAAGTATTCTCGAAACCAAGTGAAGCTCAAACTAAACCAATCAGCACCTGCCCATTTAGATTTGAAAGTTGGAGTTGTTCATTTTGTCATCATTTTGGAGATTATGCACAAAGCCTTGAAGACTTGTAATCAAACTGGCTAGGAAACATAAAATTTTTTAATGTGTCTTATGTAGGCATGCTCATATTCTCTTATTGTTGATGACGTTGAAGATGAGGTTGGAGATCGTAGCTGTGAAGAAATAAAGGCAAGTAAAAAGAAAACGTATTCATCCTTGATATAGTTGACTATCTTCATTTCTACATTTCTATATAGTATTCGTACTGTCCATTGTGAATGACATCAAACCTTTTGTGTTGCACTTGTGAATGCAGGTGACCAAAATGTTGCACTTGTTAAAGAATTGAATACATCAGCCAACCATGAAATTATTCCTAGCTCTCAAGAAGCATATTTTAGAGGCAAAAATGAGGTTCGTTGGTAGTGATTAGGGAATTAAATTTGTGCTCTTCCTTTCAATGCATGTGGTATGTTTATAGCTGTAAAATTTGAGTAAATATATTTCATGTGGTGATGCATGAGTAATAGTGTAATCTCTAATTGAGTATTAATTGATTTTTACAATTTGAATTTGGAGCAGGCATGAACTAGCTACTGGTGACAATTATTTCAGATAAGGTTCCCTTGGGTGAGCTTTGAAGAATTTTTTAGCATTAGAAAAGCATTATGCTGGTATGAAGGAAGACCAATTTGGCAATGATGATGTTGGTATGATTCAAACACCATCTTCAAACACAATATCATCAATCCCATTCATGTATACACCATAGCCAGCTTTAGATTAAAGACTTAAAAAAATTAGACTAGTTGCTTAGACTTCTAGGGCAGGTATTCCTACTTGAACAATCCATGTTCTAGTTGTACCTTCAATAGATCAGAGCAGAGTTGATCAGCCTTAGAACTACCCAAATAGTGCCTTAGATGATGATGTTGTTAATTAAGTCAAAGGCTTGTGTTTTAAGGAACAAGCATGGTTGGTAATGAACATATTGCCTCCCTTATAGACCATGATCCCTTCCAGATCTGTAAGCACCTAAGTTGCTTCAAATTTCAGACTAAGGCTAATATGAATATCCTGTCTATATGTAGTTTCTTCCTTGAATGTTGCAGTTAAGCTTTGCACTATCAGAGACAAGCAAATAAATTTTCTTCCATTTCAACTACGACCTCTTCCCTGAATCTACACCCAATTCCCTCAACTCCTTTGGACTACTCTTGTTACAATGCTCAGATTGGCATCCAAGCATGAACAAAACTTAATTGCACAGACACCCAATTTATGCCAAGATAACTCATGTAGAATAAAGATGATTGTACATGCACAACTTTATTGGGTGGGCTATGTGTAGATCTCCTTAAAACCTATCCAATAGGTTTGATTTTAGTGAATTTCCTAAGTTGGATCTTGATATTTTGTCACCCCATGCTAGTGAAGAAGAAGGAAAAAAAAGTAATAAAAATATGTTGAGGGATGGGATCCTCCCATGGACACTTTGAAGCCTAATAATCTATTAGGAAAGTTGGGTTATTGAGACCCTCTTTCTCCCTTTGCTATTGTTGTTTCCATTTAATGGATTGATATTATTTCTATGTTTTTTGATCCAAGCATTAGCCTTTTGTGGGCATTAGGGGTGTGATTTTATGTCTACCCACCTTTCATTGTAGATATGTGTAATATTATTTGTTATTAGTGATAATTAGACACTTATTCATAAAAGGAAAATGCTATATCAAAAAAATGTCACATAACTAAAGCTTATGCAAGAAATCATAAAACTGTGAACAAGGCCACTAGACAATAATAGTAGTAATAGAAAGCGGAGAAGGAAGCTTACAATCATCTAAATCACCTTTATCCAACAATAGACTATAGGTAAAATTATGATTCTGTAACTACCATATTTAGAATATGTGGTGATATTAAAGGCCTATTAAAATACCTAAACTCAAATCAGTATACCACTTGTAACTACCAGATTTTTGGATTAACATTAACTTACCAATATCCAAAGGCAAAGCTAGTTCCCACTAACAACACATGAGGATGAGTAGCCAACACATTAGATGGAGATAGCATTCCCCTGTGGCAACACTCAAATGTATCTATATAATTCAATATACAAGTTTATTCTTTGTTAAGAAAATCAAATTTTGAGACATTGTAGTCTATCACATAGTGATTGAATATGGGCAAAATGAATCTAATTTTCAATTTTTGAGGTAGGTTCAATTTGTCAATCCTATGTTTTTAATATTTAGAAATGTATCTAGGTAGGTGCAGTATGGAAGCCACTCACAAACGTTGTATAAATAGGTAATTTCAATTTGGCTACAACTTCTCAAGAGCATTGTTTGTCCATGCTACTTTTTAACAAGTGTAGTGATAATATAGATCTCCTATTTACTTTTCTGATTTCTTTTACATGGATCTCCATCTTTTTCTTATTAAACAAGGTTCTCTTCTTAGAATTGTTATTTTAAGCCTCATATATTTCTCTATTTTTTGAAAAAGTGTGGCAATTTATTTTAGGGTAAAAATATAATTTGATATAAAAATATATGCAAATCTAAAGGAAACAAAGAAGAAAAGATTTTTTTCAATTGTGATTGAATATGGGCAAATAGCATCTAATTTTCTTCTTTTGAACATTTTATGTACCTTTAAATGCGTTTCCCCTCCATAAGTTTTTCCTAAAACTTGTTTCCCATATTATATAACTATGTTTCCCACCAAGGATTCTTGTCTTTTGCGAAGGTCTTAGAATCATAACCATGGTTAACTCATATACTATTGAAACTAGCTAAAATTCATGGCCAATCATGAAGCTTAACTTTTTGAAACCCAAAAAAATAAAAAATAAATTTTTTTCCCCAAAACACGAGGTAATTCAAGAAAATTTTAAAATTTGTTGAATAACATCTATATTTAATTATATGATATGATAGCTGTTTGAAATGGCATCTCATAATTGCATACCAATTTTATTTTTTTAAAAATAAATTGTTGTCGTTGAAATTTTGACTCTCACTGGACACTTTTGACGTTGTAATCATCGAAAATCAGTTTGCCCAACTCCAACTTCGATGCGACTTTCAACGAGGACCTCGTTGATGACATAGAATCCTTGTTGAAATTCAAGCCTTTTGATGCCACATTTTCAAACATTTGACCTCTTTTTTTGATGACAAAATGGCTCAAAAGTTTGACTCCAAGTGAACACATTCAACGTTATTCTCCTTGAAAATGATTTTGGTTGACTCCAACCATCGATGAATATTTCGACCAAAACCTTGTCGTTGACATAGCATCCTCGTCGAACTATGATGTGAGCCACTGTTGAAAATCAGATCTTTCGATGCCACATACAAGCATTTGACCTCTTTTTCAATGACAAGGGTCAAAATTAAGACGCTCAAGTTGGTTGTCAATCAATTGACCAAAATATTGTGACAAGGCCTTTGGTTAAAAAATTGATCAATGAGCGTAGAAATATCAACCAATGTGTGTCGAAAAATTAATACAATTTTAGTAGTGGAGACACAAATCCTTAAGGCCTGATCCCTATATTTGCATCTTTCGATCCCCTAAGAACACACAAATCCTTATGTCTGGATCACCTTTTTTTGGATTCCCCTTTTGGAAACACAAATCCTTAGGCATGAATCCTTGATGGGTTGACTAGTGTGGAACAAAAACCCGCTAGACTATCAAAGCCATCTTTTGCAACATGCCTTTTTGTGTGATTCACAGTAAGACAAGCATTCTTACTGAGCCTGGGAAATCACACCCCTTTTACCTTTTTGTTTAGCAATGTCTCTCTTGTCTTAGTTATGGATTTGATGAGGACTCAAGTCTATTGGGGGCTTGACATTTTCTTGTCTCCTTAGCTTTGATAAGGTCATCTTATGCATTTGATCTACTTTACCATGAGTATGAGTTTGGTTCATACTCCCACTAAAGTGGGGGCTAAATGTACCATCCTAAAAGTTAGCACCCATTAATTTGGAAGCTCAAAGGACCTTTTCGACCCCATTTTAGTGATCTCCTAGAACATGGATGCATTTATGCTTGAATTGCTTCTTTTTCCTCAATTGTCGTCTGTTTCTTTTGCACCCCTGAGATCTTGGAGTTTTTCCTATGGATTGTGCCTCCTGGGGTACAAGTCAAACTTGACCTATACCTGGAGTACAATTCAAAGATGACCTGTACCTGGGGTATAGGTCGAGGTCAACTTGTACCCGAGGCATTGATTTCATGGGATCTCATGATCATTTTTGGGTTTTTCACATTTTTCCCGCCCAATGTAGTTGACCCTTTTGATTTTGATGCTCAAAATCGGTATAAAAGGAGGCCTACTCACTTCATTTGATTATCCACAAGTTCTATATGCAATCCACATACCATAAGCAATCCATCCTTTCATTTGCAAGCAAGCTATCAAGTTCAAGGTGCATTCAAGGAGTTCAAGAGAAGAAAGCAAGGATTCATTGAAGGCATTCATTTCATTCAATCAAGCAAGCATTTCCTTTCATAAATCTAGCTTCTTTCTTCAAGGAGATAGTGGAGTTGGCCATTAAGGGAGGATATCTACATACATCCACATTGCAAAAGCACTCAAGCATACCTACATTCATGGTAGTGGAGTTGGCCATTAAGGGAGGATATCTACATACATCCACATTGCAAAAGCACTCAAGCATACCTACATTCATGGTCTATGATTTGGCACTTGTAGATCTATTGCATTTGTGAAGACATCCTACATTCTACATCAACATACATACAAGCATCTATACATCAATCTGGGTAGCAGATTCAAATCCATCCATAAAGGTTTGACAAGAAAGGTGAATAGTTACATTTATCTTGCTTTCACATATTTTTATTTCAATTCAAGGTTAATTCCTAAAGGGGGGCTTGACCAAGGAAAGGCCCTTTCCCCCAACAAATCTCCATTATTCTTGTGTAGGAGTAGATTTGTAGGTTTTTAGGTTTTCATGATCAAAATTGTCAAATCTAGGGTTATCATTTTTGTCGAACATTCAAATCTCAAATTTTTGGACAGTGTAGTTACAAGTCAACCTTGACCTATACCTAAGTCGAGTTGTTCCTGGAGCCTCCAAACTTTCATAGTCAACATTTTCCAACTTCTTGATTCTAGATCTAGCACAATTTTAGTTTCAGTTATAGTCTGCTAGCCCATTTTCAGATCTAATCTTGTGACCTCTACTAGCCCTCAAGGTGAGTTCAATTTTCTCTTTGTCATTTCATAAAACTTACTTTGAGTTATCATATTAGGTCCTTTTATGTGCTTGGTTGTTACATGTGCTTCTATTTTACTTACATCACAAATAATCAATCGACTAGCATTAGATCTCTTAATTTCGATTGGCATTAATCAATCAACCAATTACATTAAAGGGAAATAACAATCCAACAAGAAAGAGATCCTCATGTATACAAGGACTTGGATTTTGCATTAGCACCCCTACATCTATTTGGGTTGTGTTAATCTAATTTGGGTCCACTTGAAGGTTATATTTGTGGACCCCTCGTCCTCTTTCCCTAATGTGCATAAAAGACTTGGAGAATTAACCTTTATCATCATCACCCCATTTTCTTTTATGTTACACCAACATGCATCACGAGGTCCATATTCCCTAAAAATTGCTAAAAATGATATAAAAAAATTGCTTTACTTTGGATGGTACCCTCCTCGACTACTACTTAAAGCTCATTGATTTGGGCAATTGATTGTCATCTATGAGGTATTTTTGTTAGAAGTCAACACAAGACTTTGTGAAATTCCACTCCATAAATAATCAAAATGAGTTATATAAAAATTAAAATTTTGAAGAAATAACTTATTTCTTAATTTTTTGAATAATTTTGATTATAGTTGAATTTACCATCACAATTTGCTCCTACAAGAGGTGGAAAAAATACAAGGGGTATATACTCACCCTCCTTTATCGAAAATTTCTTCCAAAAAGTGACCTTTCGCAACATTCTCCTATTTGTGGTGGTTTCTTCCAATTTCAAGAAACTAACGTGTTTTGATTTCATAACATAATAATTAAATCTTGCAAGATTTCATGATTGGATATTGTATATCTTTGTTGCACTTGAATTTTGGGGCATTGTCACTCAACTTGCTTGGTTTTTGCATCCTCTAATTCTTTTATAAAAGTAATCTATTTTACTTTTGTGTATTTGAGATCTACTTTAGCATACCTTATCCTTTTGTGAAATTAGCTTGCTAAAGTGTAGGCAAAATGTAGTTTTGAAAATTACATATTGTTGAAATTTCACACTCGTGATTTCTACCTATTTAAATTTGATAATTAATGACAAAATTTGATATGTTAATTTCAAAAACTCAATTACATGATTGATAAAGATGAAAGCATTACCAACTTGTCATCCAAAAGTCAACAAAACTGTCTCTTTCAATGAGTTTTCAAAATTAACATCCAATTTTAACCACCCAATGAGTTTTCAAAATTAACAATCACCTTTCATGCAAACTGTTTATTAAATGTGTTGTAATGCCTTAATAGAAGGGTAATAACCCATCTCACTCATTTTACAAAACAATAATCTCTTTTTCCTTATTCTTGAAAGATATTATTATTCTATTCAATTCTCTTGAGCTATCTATTCTAATGAAGCCTTGTCGAAATCATGCTGGCTCCCACAATTGTCTACAACAAGCAACAAGCTCTTGTGTTCTTTCTTAGCAATAGCTATAGCTTCCTCTACTAGCTACACATTGTAAATCCATTAAGAGTTCCAAGAGAGGAAGACCAAGGTTGTTGGTAAATCTCTTCATATTTTAACTAATGTTTATCCTATAATTGTAGAGTAAAAATCTTTGAATCTTTAACTTATATATTTTAGTTTATTTTTTGTAAAATTGATCAAAATAGCATTTTTCTCTTCCCCATAGACTAGGGTTGACACCATATTGCTATATAGTTTTTGATAATTAAAAGCACCAAAACAAGGGTGTTTTCCCTTACAAAACCACAACCTAAAGGCGTAAAATAAAAGGTATTTACAAAAAGCTCAAGAGAAGACCATTGGCAGTAGACAAGCATCACAACTACTAACCCACATCAAGTATGGGTATACAACTCACCCACAACACTCGGAGAAGGGTGAGAGACTGTAGAGTGATTCTTCCTTCACCAACAAACAACCGTCCAAGTGATACTATTAGCAGGATACAAATACAAGATGGTGGGACCTTCAGAGAGAGAGAACCAACATCATCAACAAGACCATAGTGTTGACAATGTTGACCTCAACAACCACAAGATGGAGCATATCAGAGTAGTAGCAGTCAGAGAAGAGTTAATGCTACCATAGGGGACTAAATCAACAACAAGAGGTGGAGACAGATCTATTGGGATAGATCAGGTCAAAGCAGAAGGAGCATCAACTAGGGGGAGACATCATCAACTTGAAGAGTATTACTAGAGGAAGGGTCGACAACCAGAACAATCAAATGATCATCATTTGCATCCTTCCACCATGTGGTAGCACCCTTACATCGTGAAAGAGAAAAATTTATGGCCAGATGACCAATAGAGAAGCACCACCTACATCTGAAGGGGAGACCCTAAAAATCTAGCGATTAGGTCCATGGCATGTCCTTAACCATGAGAACCACATCCTTGGGAGGGATGTAGAGATGTCAAGGTCAACCAGAATGTGAGCAAAAGTAGACCAACTCACTTCAGTCGTAGCCTCATCCACCTTTAAAAAACAACTAGTAGAGTTGCCTATGGAGTCAAAATGAGAATTCTCCCAAAAATGAAGGGGAAGATTTGGGAGACGAACCCACACTAGACACATGCTAAGCGGTTAAGTAAGAGGGTTAAAAGAGACATTCCAGGGTTTGGCTAAGAGAGAGTGATTCCCCTACATCCACAATTTTCTCAATATCAAATCACGTTCATCCTTAGAAGTAAAAATAATAATAAAAAAACCTTTTACACGAGGAAAGAGCTTAATGTTATTAGAAAATAATGATCTCCACGACACTGTGACCCAACGACATAGATCCGAAAGGGAGGGATAGAAACTAGCAAATCTACAAACCAACCCACACTGTTGGTAGAAATCTACATTTTCCCCCACTTACGAACCACAAACTACCACAAGGGAGCCACATGTGAGGTCTTGGCATAGGTAATGGGACGAGTTTTCACCTTGGAAGGAGAAAATTTAGCAGCCGAGCATAGCTCTTTTCACCAACAACAAAAATAGGGAGAACCCCACCAACACCAACAAGAAGAGAACCATCCACAACCAACTGCAGGGAAGAATAGCTAAGCACAAAACACTCTGCTACCTCAACACTCCTTGAAGCAAACCCAACAAATGACTATTGCATAGACAAGGGAGGTGAAGACCTGAGTTTCGAGTTCAAATTGCCGTCTGGATGGGAAACTCCAGTGGCAACCACAAACGAAATGATAGATGACATCATTACTTGATATCTTATAGTAGTGGTTAAAATTATGTCGCTATATCATTTTTTATGGCTACTTTTAAATTCCTAAGATCACTAGGATTTAGAAGTAACAATTCATCATTTTGTTTTCCAACATTTTTATTCTTCTTCATTATATGTAAGTTCAATAAGTTGTAGCATAAAAAATGAGCATTCTATGAGTCTTTAGGATATTTTGTGCAAGGATGATGCCATGACACATTGTAGTCCATGCTACATGCTAGCATCTAAGGCAAAGAGCTCCTCTAACTATTGTCAATTTCCTGTCTTTAAACTTTCATTGCTAGCAATAGTTGGATTTTTGTTTGCTCTATAATTAAAGATAGTGTAGTTTTGTTTCTTGCTGACCTCTAAATATTTAACAATTATATCATTACCTAAAGTAAATAAGTTTTTTTTAACTTTATAATAAGTTTTTTTTAGTCTTGCATGAAGTAGTTTAGTTTGGTTCGCATCATTTGAATATAATTTTAAAATTTATTATTTTTAGTCATATGTTTTGTAAGCATTAAACTCTATTTCTTATAGGTTCATTTTGGAGAGAAAGGCCTAAATTTTTTGGCAAGTTAGAATATGAAGGTATGTCAAATTGTTATGTTGGTTTGAGTTTTGTCAACATTGTATTGGAAAGAAATATAAGTTATGGTTGATTCAAGGAGTATTAGTGAAGAGGATGTATTGAAAATGATTGATAGTGATGTTGTGGTCTTATGGATGTTCACTAAATTGGGAAGTCTCAATATTGTGTCTTTCACTTGTGATTTTTCTACATATGTTTCATTATATTCTCTAAGGAAAAATTATATGGTGGTTTATCAAGTTCAACGAGCTTAAAGGTCTTAAAATTTAGACTAGTAAGAAAACCAAGGTGCTCAGGACTAATAATGGTGATAGATTTTTTTCTAAGGAATATGAGGCATATTCCACGAACATTTGGATTGTTAGGAAAATGACAATACCCCACACAATGCAACAAAATGGAGTGGTTATAAGGCTGAATATGATCTTATTGCTCCTGTGTCTATTTTTTTTTTTTGAGGAGAGGAAAAAATATGAGATGTGGATAACTAAAAGACTCTAACACATTTAAGAGTAATTAGTTGTGATTCCTTTTGCATGTTCCTAATGGAAAATAGTCTAGTTGAACTTCAAGGACAAAAAGTATATGTACATTTGATATGGTGAGAATGTAAAATGCTAGAAGTTTTGTAATCTAATAACTTAGAGGTTCTCTATTTAACAAATGTTATATTTTAGAACATATTGTTTTTGAGGAGGAAAAATAGTCAAATAAAAATGGAAGTAGTAGGATGCATTTTGAATACAAAATAGGACAACAAGATGTATCTAATGATGAACATTCAAGTGAACATGATAATATGGATAGTGAGGAAGTAAGAAGATATGACATAAACTCTAAAGAAGAATAGAGTATAGATGTGGTTGGAAATTGTTTACTAATAAAAATTGTGAGGTCTACATGATAGAAAATGTTACATGAAAGGTATAATCCCCTAGACCTCCATTGTGTTTTTTCTCTTGTATTTTTACTCATTCATGTTCTATAGGAAAACCTATCTCTTTTAAGGAAAATAGGTCTTGGTGAAATTCCATGAAGAAGGAAATGCATGCATTATGGTAGAACAAGGCTTGGAACTTGGTTAATGTACCTAAAAGTAGGAAACCATTTGGCTACAAGTGGAAGTTCAAGAAGTTTAGAGATGATGAAACAATTCATATGTACAAGGTGCATTTGATAGACAAGGGGTATTCCCAAATAGAGGGAATAAAGTTACATGAGATATTTTCTCTTGCAACTAAGTTGGTTTCCATTAGGATGTAATTTATAGCTAGAATTTTTAAATTTGAAAGTGTAAGAGCTAGATGTCAAGAATTTTCTAGTGTGAACATTTATAGGAGAAAATCTATATAAGTCAAACTGCTCCCACCCTGCGCATGCTATTTTTGTTCCAAGGTCAGGGGATTTGGGGGTAGTCTCTTCCCTCCCACAGGCCTCCTGCTAGTGAGGATCCTGTGGTGTCTTTGCATGGGGATGTTGTCTCCCCTAATCCTCCACATAGAGATGGCCCCCTTGGGGCTTCTTTTCCTGGGACGACCAGTGCTCCTACCGGAAAAGTTGCATCTCTTGTTGGGGGAGGATCTGACTTAGGTCATTCCTTAGCCAGGAGTGCCTTTGCTGGGAAAAATAAGGGCTCATATGCTGGTTTAATAACTAGTGGTGGTGGCAAGGGGTTTTCCCTTGGTCCTAAGCCCTTTGGGAAATCTAAACCTTTCCCAGTTTGTAATCATGTTGCCTTAGAGTTAGGGGAGGAATTTGTTGTTGAGATGTTAAACATTGGCTCAGATCTCTCCGCTAATGCAGTGATTTGTAGATTTAAGGGGTATTGGCCTAATCTTCCTGGGCTCCATGCTTGGATTTCTAAGCACTAGGAACCCATTGTCTTTGGTTCTATCCAGCTTTACCCTATGGCTAAGGGTTTCTTCATTGCTAAGTTTGAAGAAGCTGAAGACATAAGGATTATTATGTGTGATCACTTTTTTAGTTGGGAGGATTGCTTCCCATTAATGGTTAAGCCCTAACATCCGGATTTCGACCCAGCCTCTGAGACCTTCAGCAAGATGCCCCTGTGGGTGAGACTCCCCAATCTCCCTCTTCATTTGTGGCTAGATTCTGTGCTGGAGAAAGTGGGTGAGGTGTTGGGAGATTTTCTAATGGTAGATGGGAACTCATTTGACCTCTTTCATTCTACATACACGTGTATCCTTGTGGACATTGATACTTCTAAGGGGATACCTAAGCAAATCAAGCTGTTGTATCCTAAGGATTGCTAGATACAATAGTTAGATTATGAAGGTATTCCCTTCAGATGTTGGAGATGCTTCAAAACATGACATGTTGCTGCTAAATGTGATATTGAGAAGAGGAAATCGAAGAAGCCCACTTCATGGTGGATTGGTGCCTCTTCTCAACATTATACGGTTGAGAAACTCTCTTCAGAGAAGGGGAAGTCAGGTGCTTTTACTCTCGAGATTCTAGCTTATGTTGTTGGTCATGCTAGTATTCTTGTTGTCATCCCTGAAATGACCTCTAGTGTGGCTCCTATTAAGGATTATGCCGGAACTATCCTTGGACCTTTATGTATTGGGGATGTGAAGACTACTCTTGCTACTACTGGAATTACTATGGCTGACCCAATGTTGGTGGCAGTTGTTTCAACTAGTTCTTCCCCTATCCCCCTACACCAAGGGGAAGAGATGGTTGTTGTTGAAGATGTTGGAATTAATGTGGAAGGTTCTATGATGGATAGTAACAAGACTTTTGTTGGTTCGAATGTTGATGCTAGCTCTGTTAGTACTACTGATTTCCTCCTTGTTGTGCGTGCTGGGGGAGGGTTTGTTCTGATGTGGCAGATTGAGGTTGCTAAAGTGGAAGACAGATGGACTGAGGTAAAAGGAAAAAAATCTAAAAGGTCCTTGCCCTCATTTGAAATGTCTCTTTGGTCCCATAATAAGGGGACTAAAAGTAAATCCTAATTTTGGGATGTTGGTTTCGGATTATCCGTTAAGAATGCTTCTATCTTTTGCAACATTGTTCTTTGTTTTGATGGTTGGCTGACATTTTTGGCTGGTCTGTTTTATTTTTTTTGTTTTAGGGGAGCTTCAATGCCTTATCCTTAGTTTCAATGGTGTACAGGGTTTCGAGGCCCCTTCAAAACTTGCTTTTACCTTAATCCAAAACTAAAGAATTCAAGGGAAGGAATAAAGAAAATTTACTTTTTGAGTTAAAATTATCCTCATATATTTTGTGCATTATAATTTGATTTTGCAAGGAGTTAAGTTAATCATTGTGTATATTATAAACAAATAGGAGATCAAGTGTTAATCACTATTTTGTATATTGATACTAAGCTTGTCATTAGGTACAATAAGTCATTGATTATGGAAATCAAGTTTCAGTTGTCTCAAAAGTTTGAAATGAAAGATCCAGGTGTTGCTAGGTATATATTGTTAGGATTAAGATCCATGTTAGATCTAACTAAAATATTAGGATAGATGAGCATCTTAAGATTATGTAAAAAATATAGTTATAATAGTTATACAATCTATGATGAGGGATTCTGATATAATATGTATCACAAGAATAAATGAGACGCCAAATTTATATGGGAACCTCTTTTGGAAAAAAAACCATTGCTAAAAGATATACACAATTATATTAATCAAAATTTGAACATTCAATACATATCTTTTTTCAAAGTCTGAATCAACTGGCTTATACCATACCCTTCTATAATCATATTTAGAGAACATAACACCAAATCATCAATATCTATTATCACCACTATCCATCCAGCTAACCTTGGTACATTCACACAAGTGGATAGATATAGTGTTAAAGGCTTCCATGTAAAAAATATCGAAGTCTCAATTGTCTAACTACCTCATGGAATGCCGACCATTACCAGACTATACTATGCCCATATCATGATGTTAGTTTATCAATTTGTCACACATGCTACTAATCATGATTTCCATATGAATCATCACCATAGATGATAACCAATTGTCAAACAACAAAATTCAAATATTTGTTGACTAAACAATCTAGTATGAATATATCTTATTATATAGCCACAATAGTTAGCACTAAGCTTAAAATAGCAAGGATAGTTTTCTAACTACTCCAATCTATTTGTAGTACCTTAGGATATCATCCAAAATAAAATCATGCTCTTAAGATATCGACACATGTACTACAACAATGTTGCAAGTACACCCACACTATCATACACACCCCAATGATATACTAATAATTAGAAAACCATTATTTCTTCTCCAAATAAATTAACATCATCATGTGTAGACATAGCTCAATGATAAATCACAATAGTTCAAACTTACATAATTCTATCAAATTGCATTATGAAGCTACATACCAATTATAAATAAAATCTATTTTAGAACTCACTATAGTTGATTATCACACCCAAGTTCCAACATATGCTTGATATGGAAAGTCATAGGAACAAGGTTAATAAGAAGTAGTGGCTAAGCTAGATGAAATATCTTTAGACAAGTTTTTAGTAGTTCAACATGCATGACGACATTCATGCAATATCCCTTTATTTGTAGGTAGTGAGTTGATTTTGGAAAAGTATCCTAATTTTGAGAGGATTTGGAAGAAAAGACTCCACATGTGCATGTGATAGGTAGCCTTGTATATAGACTTGTCTATACAAGGCCAAACATTGCCTCGATAATGAGAGTTCGAAGTAGGTTCAAGGCAACTATTGACCAAAAAAAAGCAAGACACAAGTTAAGAAAGTGTTTTAAGTATTTGAAAGGAACTACGGATTACTATTTGGATTATCATGGTACTATTGATGTGGGTTGAACATATAGGATTCCTTTAACTCTGATTGGATTATAGATTTAGGTAATAGGAAATCAACAAGTGGCTATGTTTCTACATTATTTGATGCAACAATTAATTGGATGAGCAAGAGGTAGAAAACAATTATGTTATCCACAATTGAAGCATAGTACATGGTTGCAACACATGCTTGCAAAGAAGCAATTTCGTTACAAAATCTAGGTAGCAATATTGGTTTTAATAACTTGGTAGCATTGAATTGTAATTCACATAGTGCAAATTGTCTAGCAAAGAATCATTTTTGTATCATGCTTAGACTAAACATGTGAATGAGCAATATCATTTTGCAAAAGATATATTTGACGCAAGAAGGGTGTAGAAGAAAATTAAAGTAAGTAAATATTGTCAATTATTTAGAAAAACATGTAAGTATTTCTTAAGTTTTTAGGATGCAAGGATGAGATGAGATTAGCCTAGTCTCACACAAAAGGTCAACGTCAAGTTCTTCTATAGTAAATATCAAGTAAACTTTGGTGTGTTATTCACTTGCAAATAGTTCATGATATTTCTCCTAGAGGAAGAAGCTGATAGACTTGTTATAAGTTGATGTTGATGTTAATATGATTTAGAACAACAGAGAGGGGGGGTGAATCAATTGTTCTCAGGTCCAGATATATAAAAATAATCTTTAAACTCTTCAACAAATCAGATCTAATAACCAACACCTATTCGGTCATTACTGATTGCATAACAGAAACATACAACAGTGCAGTCCACTTATCCAATAGCATCTAACTTGTAAAACACAGAAATGTTCAAACCAAAACATTCACACAAGTATCAACACCAGGATTTATAGTGGAAACCCAATTTGGGAAAAACCACTTTGTAACATGTTACTATTATGTTCACTCTTCTGAAGTGAGTTTGGTGAAAAGCCAACCCTGTCAAAGCTTACAGACACACTATCAGGTGTGACCTGGTTAAAGGATTTAAACCACTCTGTTAAAAGTGCACCTTGTTATAGGACTTACATACACTCCATTAGAATGAAACCTTTTTCAAAGAATTTATACCTATGACTGTTAGGTCAACCTCTGTTAAAAAGATTTTCGCTGTTACAATGGCTAGAAAGTAGTAGTAATATTGATCTAAGAAACATACAACTCACTTTGCAAATATCAAATCCAATTCCGTACACATGTTGGCTTACTGACTGTGAATCTTTTCCATCTCCATCACTGATCTGCTCGAAACCCTTCAAGCAATCACAATACTTCTCCTTCAGCCTTTTCTGCTTAGACAGTCAATAACATCAACAATACTTCCAGCATCCATTTCTCTTTCTTTTCAACCTCTCACTTAGGTTTCCTTAATACTACCTCTATTAGGTCAATACATCTTTTGCCGCTTAATCTCCTTCGTAGATCTTAGGGTTAGGTCAGATTCATTGAATCCATCCTACATTATGTTATTCAGCTATCCTTTTAGAAATATCTTGAATCTCTTAAAGATTTACAATAAAAAATTTTACAATGCATTAAATGCTTTCATACAATCAATAAATAAAGTCAACACGTTTTACATAATCCAAGAATTCAACGATGTTGGCTGAAAATCTGAATTCTTCATCAAATGCAAAATACTGACGCTTGGTCAATACGATGTCCAACTTCTCGGTCTTCTCTGGAAAGCTCGGTCACCACATAAATTGTTTCCTCGGCTAACATTGTCTTCCTCGGCAATTAACTGGTGTTTGGTCAACACTAATTTTACTCAGCACATACTAGCTCGGTCGACACAAACAACACTCGACTTAAACTAGATTTCTTCACTTTTGCTCAGTTAAACCGGTTTAGTCTTCATTCTTACTTAGATAAACAATACACTGTCTTATCATTGTGCCACATAATCAAGTACTTATTGAAGTATCAAGATAACTCAACCTTTTCTTAGGTGCTGTTATTACCAACCTTGCCTATCCCCTTAGCAACACTCAAATAGATATAGTACTTTCTTAAATAGAAATAGTCTTACCAGTTAAGGTTTGACATCAATGACAATACAACAATTGCTTCAATTGCAGTTTCCAACAATCTCCCTCTTTGGCATTGATGACAACACCATATGAATATCACATAAATTACCAACCAATCCAAAAACTTATCTGTCCATCAGAGAAATTTATAATATCCTTAGCTTCATTCTGATACATAATCAATTAGCCATGCTTGACCGTCCACTGAATTTCTCTCACTATCTTGATCTTCTCATTCTGTGCATTCATCTGTCATCATCTCCCTCTTTGACAAAAATGTCAAAGCAGCAACAAAAACTTACATCCTGTAGATGTAGATATCATCCTTTCAGTTCAGTAGAATATTTCTCCCTCTGTCATCTTGCTTATGACTGATTCTGACTTTGCTATGCTCTTCACAACTCTAGGCTGCTCCTAAAGTGTGACCTTTCTCTGCATCAATTTGTTAGATGTTCCTTGCAACACACTTGATGCAATGCTCCTAGCTTGACTAGGCAACCTCAGTTAGGGGAAGGACCCCTAATTGACTTCTCAGGTATTCATGAGCTTCTTTAGGTAAAGCTTTAGTGAATATATCTTCTAATTGTTCCTTGGTATTCACATATTACATGCGGACCTCTTTATCTTGTATCAGTTCTCTCAAGTAATGATACTTGATGGCAATGTGTTTGGTCTTTGTGTGCATCACTGAGTTTTTAGAGATGTTGATAGCACTAGTGTTGTCACAGAAGATAACAACTGGTTCGGTGATTTCTTCTTTCATGCCTACCAACAATTGTTTTATCCATATCAAATTTGAACAATGCAGCCACATACTCAACTTCAACAGTAGATTGGGAAATGCAATTTTGTTTCTTACTTGTCTAGGAAACTAATCTTTGTCCAAGAAAGAAAACTCCACCACTAGTACTCTTTCTGTCATCTACATTTCCTACCCAATCAGCATCTGTATACACTCTTAGTTCAAATTTGTGATGCTTCTTGTAGTACAATCCATAGTCAGCAGTTCCCTTCAAATATCTCATGATTCTTTTAACCACCATCATGTGAGTTTCCTTAGGATTGGCAGAAAATCTTGCCACAATCCCAACAACTAATGCAATATCTGGTCTGCTATGTACAACATACTGTAGCTTTCCGATCATAGATCTATACAAAGTCTGGTTAACTTCTACAACATCATCATTCTTAGACAACTTTTGTCTAGTAGCCATGGGAGTACTTACTGACCTTGAATCTTCCATACCAAAGGTTTTCAGTATCTCATGAACATATTTAGACTGGGTGATGAAAATTCCTTTTTCCATCTAATATACTTGCAAATCAACAAAAAATTTGATCTCTCCAAACATACTCATTTCAAATTCAGTTTGCATTTTATTGGAGAATTTCTTACACAAGGCATCTTGTCCACCAAATATAATATCATCTACAAAGATCTTGGCTAATATGATTCCTTTACTTTCTTCATCTTTCATGTACATATTGCTTGTTTCATTTGTCCTTGAGAATCCAATCTGTATTAGGTAGTTGTGCAATCTCTCATACCATGCTCTGGGAGCTTGCTTTAGTCCATACAGTGCTTTATTCAGTTTGCAAACCATGTGTCTTCCATTTGGATCAACAAATCCTTATGGTTGTTCAATATATACTTCTTCCAATATACCATTTAAAAATGCAGACTTGACATCCATTTGGTATACCTTGAAACCTTTATAGGTAGCATATGCAAGCAAAGTTCTGACTCCTTCCAATCTTGCTACAGGGGCAAATGTTTCCCCATAATCTATTCCTTCTTCTTGTGCGTAGCCTTTGCATACCAGCCTAGCCTTGTTTCTTGTGATTTGATCATTTTCATTTAGCTTATTATGAAATACCCACTTTGTCCCAATGACATTCTTATCTTCTGGTCTCGGCACCAGAGTCCAGGTATCATTCTTCTCTATCTGGTCAATCTCTTCATTCATTGCTTCTATCCAACCTTCATTTTCTAATGCCTCCTTTGTTGTCTTAGGCTCATATTCACATAGTAAACATGTTGGATCTCTTGTCTTGCTTCTGGTCTGAATTCTAGTATCTTTATCTCCAATAATATGTTCAGGCTTGTGATGTTTCCTTACATATTGTGCTAGAACAGGTTCTGCTCTTCTTTCATTTGGCTCATCAGGTTCACCAACAAGATTATCAGATTCAGCCTCTGAATGCTTGACAACCTCTTCCTGTCGCTTGGCAGCTTCTTCCTGTCGCTCGACACGTTTTTCTTCTCTCTCGGCATTGTTATCCTGATGCTTAGCATTGCTTACCCGAGACTCATCATCAGGTGCAGGTTTGTCACTTGCCTCTTCTTCTTCTATATACACAAAAGATTTGTAATCTTCTGGTACTATGTTACTGTCAGCTTCATTTTTCTCTGCATACTCATCAACTTTGACATTCACACGTTCCACAATTTTGTTAGTGTTAGAATTCAAACACTTATAAGCTTTACTTTTTGTGGAATAGCCTAGGAATATACCCTCATCACTTTTATCATCAAATTTTTCATTCCTACTATCCTTCAATATGTAACACTTTCAAAAATTCTAAAGTACTTTACATTCAGTGCATTCCCATGCCATAATTCATAAGGTGTCAGATTTGTACCTTTTTTGATCTGTACTCAGTTAAGAGTATAAACAACTATACTCACAACTTCTTTCCAATACTTTTGTGCAACATTCTTTTCAATCATTAATGTCTGTGCACAGTCCAAGATAGATTTGTTCCTTCTCTCTACTATACCGTTCTGTGGAGGAGTTCTAGGTGCAGACATCTGTCTTTTTTGATCCCTCTATCATTGCAAAATAAATTTAACTCATTTGATGTAAAGTCTCCACCTCGATCAGATCTCAAACACTTCAGGTTTTTATCTGTCTCTTTTTTAACCTTAGCCACATACCACTTAAAGAATTGAAAAACATCAAATTTTTTCTTTAAAAACATTACATGCATCATTCTGGTATAATCATCAACAAACAAGATAAAATATCTAGCACCACAATAGCTTTGTACACCCATCGGTCCACAAAGGTCAGTATGAACCAAATCTAAGATATTCTCAGAAGTAAAGGTTTTGCTCTTGAAACTAGACTTAGTCATCTTACCCAACTGACATTCTTTGCACATTACATTCTCAAGTTTCTTCAATCTAAGTAGACCTCTCACTTTCTTTTTCTTGCTAATTTCTACCAGATTATCAAAGTTAACATGACATAGCCGCTTATACCATAACCAAATATCATCAAGTTATGCAATCATACATGTTTCTTCAGATAGGTCTAGATAGAACAAATTACCTCTTGTCTGTTCTCCATTTCCAATCAGTTCACCTATGACATCAAATATTTTGGCCTTCCTGTAATGAAATTCCACTCGGTAGCCAGTGCTATTAAGTTGTGCAACACTCAACAGATTATAATTAAGACCCTCAACCCAATAAATATTTTCACAAAAGATCTTATCAGTCAGCTTAATCAATCATTTTCCTCTAACAGGACATAGTGCATCATTTCCAAATTTCACACTCCTACCTTTATAATGGTTTAAGGTATCAAACTTCCTCTTATCTCCAGTCATATGATGTGAACAACCACTGTCAATAATCCATTTATCATTTTTGTTCACATAAGATATCAATGCAATTTTCTCATCCTCATCAGATTCATCTTTCATTGCAACATAGACAAGTTCAATTTCAAGATCATCACTATCAGTGTCAGTCTCTTCTTCAGTAATGTAGCAGGATTTCTTACCTTTCCCTTTGTAGTCCTTATATCTTCGGTAACCTCTATATTCTCTTTTGTCTTTATGCTTGATGTCTCTTTCTTCATCCTTATTATCCCTGTCAGGACATCTAGCAACTATATGACCAACTTTATTACATGAAAAACATATAATAGGGAGTTTACCTTTGTACCTTCATTTTCCCCTTTTCAGTCTTCTAACCATAAGAGCTTCTAGATCCTCAAGTTCTTCATCAGATGTGCCACTGTCACTATCACTTTCACTTTCACTGATGCATCTTTCTTTTTCCTTCTTTGACTTATTCAAAACCATTTGTGACTTAAAAGAAGATTCAATACTACCAACAGTGAAGTTATCATAGTTAGAAAGTTCAAAAGCAGTAAGCTTACCAACCAAACTTTCTAAAGTAAGGGTATTAAGAGAGTTACATTTAAATTCCTGGATTGCAGAAATTTTGATTGCATAGATAGGACGCGGAGTTCTCAATCCTATTACAGTTTCATCCTCAATAGTTCCATTTACTCCTTTAATAGCATTTACAACTTTTATTCTACCACAATATTGTGCAATATTCTCACCTTCTTGCATTCTCATTTCATCAAATTTACCTCTTAGGCTCTTGGCTTTTGCTCTCAACACATTCACATCACCGCCATAAATGCTTGCAAAGGTGTCCCACATTTTCTTTGCAGTACTGCAGTCTTTGATGTCTTCAAATTCTGGATAACTTAGGGCAGACACAATCTCCAACATTGCTTGGTTGTGCTCTTGTTTAGCTTTCATTTCCTCAACAGTCAAAGGTGCAACAAGTGTGACATAGTCATGCTCAATGTAATACTTAGCAAAATCGCCAATACCAGTCAGATGCAGCTTCATGAAGCTTTGTCATGCAAGAAAGTTTTCCTTATTCAACTTTGGTACCTCCTTTTTATACATCTTGATCATTTGCTTCAAGTACCTTCAAACTTGTTCTCTGTAAGCACCAACAGCTTTGATACCAATTGTTAATATGATTTAGAACAACAAAGAGGGGGGCTGAATCAGTTGTTCTCAGGTCCAGATGTATAAAAATAATCTTTAAACTTTTCAACAAATCAGATCTAATAACCAACACCTACTCGGTTATTACTAATTGCATAACATAAACATACAACAGTGCAGTCCACTTATCCAATAGCATCTAACTTGTAAAACACAGAAATGTTCAAACCAAAACATTCACACAAGTATCAACACCAGGGTTTATAGTGGAAACCCAATTTGGGAAAAACCACTTTGTAACATGTTACTATTATGTTCACTTTTCTGAATTGAGCTTGGTGAAAAGCCAACCCTATCAAAGGTTACAAAAACACTGTCAGATGTGACCCGGTTAAAAGATTTAAACCACTCTGTTAAAAGTGTGCCTTGCTATAGGACTTACATACACTCCATTAAAATGCAACCTTGTTCAAAGGATTTATACCTATGACTGTTAGGTCAACCTTTGTTAAAAGGATTTTGACTATTACAATGGCTAAAAAGTAGCAGTAATATTGATCTGAGAAACATACAACTCACTTTGCAAATATCAGATCCAATTCCGTACACATGCTGGTTTACTGACTGTAAATCTTTTCCATCTCCATCACTGATCTGCTCGGAACCCTTCAAGCGATCACAACACTTCTCCTTCAGCCTTTTTTGTTTAGACAGTCAATAACATCAACAATACTTCCAGCATCCACTTCTCTTTCTTTTCAACCTCTCGCTTAGATTTCCTTAATACTACCTCTATTAGGTCAATACATCTTTTGCCGCTTAATCTCCTTCGTAGATCTTAGGGTTAAGTCATATTCATTGAATCCGTCCTACATTATGTTATTTGGCTATCCTTTTAGAAATATCTTGAATCTCTTAAAGATTTACAATAAAACATTTTACAATGCATTAAATGCTTTCATACAATCAATAAATAAAATCAAAACGTTTTACATAATCCAAGAATTCAATGATGTCGGCTGGAAATCTGAATTCTTCATCAAATGCAAAATACAGACGCTCGGTCAATACTATGTCCAACTTCTCAATCTTCTCTGGAAAGCTCGGTCACCACAAAAACTGTTTCATCGGCTAACACTGTCTTCCTCGGTAATTAACTGGTGTTCGGTCAACACTAATTTTACTCGGCACATACTAGCTCGGTCGACATAAACAACACTCGGCTTAAACTAAATTTTTTCACTTTTGCTCGGTTAAGCCTACCAGTTTAGTCTTTATTCTTACTTAGATAAACAATACACTATCTTATCATTGTGCCACATAATCAAGTACTCATTGAAGTATCAAGATAACTCAACCTTTCCTTATGTGTTGTTGTTACCAACCTTGTCTATCCCCTTAGCAACACTCAAATAGATATAATACTTTCTTAAATAGCAATAGTCTTACCAGTTAAGATTTGACATCAATGACAATACAACAATTGCTTCAATTGCAGTTTCCAACAGTTGATAGTTGTATGATAGACTAGTAAATACTTGTAAAAGGTTGCAATGAGTTTTAGGTGTTATGTTTTAGCATGGAGACTTCAACCTAATGTTACTATGTTTACACCTACAATTAATTTGGAATACTCACAACCACATAAATATAGGAATGTCAATGTAAGTGTATATAATAGTGAAAATGTATTTGTGGCTTTGATAGATTGCATGTGATGATAACCATGTGTATGGTGATGCTCTAAAGAAACTCAAAGGTACTACAGACAACTATAGTTCATCAAGAGCTTGTCTCATACAATTCTATCATATTGCATTTTGAAGCTACTTATTACTCCAGAGATAAATTCTATTCAAGAACTCTATATAGTTGAATAGCACACTCGAGTTCCAACATATACTCAGTTTGGAAATTCATAGAGACAAGGTTAACAAGAAGTGGTTAATCTAAAGGAAATGTCTTGAGACTATTTTGTTGCAATTCAAGATGCATGTTAGCAAATGAATGTTTGCATGTGCACACTTGATGCTGCTGAAGTGACAAAAATGTATTAAGCTACCAACTAACAGGAAAACATAATAGGAAGCCAATCAATGATGATTAAGTGGAATTTGTAACAAATTGGAAATCAATTTTCCCTTGCTTATAGTGATGGGTCTCCATGGAGGTTGTACTAATTGTTCCTTTATTTCCATAAAAGGACCTATGTTCGGATATCAAGATGTCAAAGGAGGCAAATGATGGATCTGAAGAGAAAGGTGAAGTGCCAAAGGACTAGATAAATAAATCTACAGCCACAGATCTGATTTCAGAGATTTGCGATATTGATAAGTTGATGAGGTGGAGTAAAGAAACTGTCATGTCACCAAATTCAATGTGAAAATAAGAGAATTATGAGCACACATTATCAAAGTTCTGATTCATTGTGCAGAGAGTCTTTGCATGTTTGTCATCTCCACTGAATGGGTAATAGATGAGTTGTAAACTGTAATCTCTCTGCAAGTTGGTAAAATCTTGCTCCTGTGTCTCCAGAGTCCAAACAATCTCTTTTTTGTCTTCTCTTTCTTCCCATTATGTACTATGCATGTTCATTATCCAGTTGTTCATTTGAGAAGACTTTGGAACAAAGATAACATATTTCCACAATTTATGAGATCAAAATGAATCAATACTAAACACAATTTAATCCAGAAATTGTTGCATTTTGAAGACTTTGGAAGTTTAGACTCCTACCCTTAACCTAACAACTCAGATTGCATCCAACTCTCAATTCATCTTTTATAAAGGCATAAATATGTACCAACTATTCTACCAAACATGATCAATAATGCAACTGTGTCCTGTCCAACTTAATGAAAAGAATTTCTTTTTTTTTCTGAGAAATATGCCTTTTTTCCCCAAGGCATTCGAACTCTTAAATTTTATAGTACAACAATTTCTGCAACTACACTAGGCCAATCTTTGATAGAAAATTTAGAACATTCTACAAAAACATAACTATTATCAAAAGTAAAACATTTTGTATTATCAAAAGTAAAACATTTTGTGCTGGTATAAGGTACCCACTTGAAGGAAGTCACCAACATGCAGAGATGCTAATTCAGGAATGCTGCCTAAACAGCCATGATAGTTTTCTGTCTTTAATGTGCATGAGGATTAATTGCAATATTAGCATTTGAATAGTTTGACTGGTAGACGAGACACCATGGACCAAACCTAGGTGCCAAATGCAAATCAGATTACAGGTCTCAAGCAACTACATCATAAAGTTCTGATATTCAGATTTACAGAGAGATTGGATTCCAAACATTGAATGATCAATTCAGATCAAATCCCTCAAAGCCAAAAACTTGAACACATTCCCATCAGAGGATCCAAATCACCACACAAATATAACAAAGAAATATATTTTTGTTGAGGCAGACTTAATTCAGGAAGATAAAAACATCAACGTTTCTCCTATCATCTTCAGCATCTTTATAACTTGACATAGTTCAATAGTTTTGTAAATTTCAGAGGGCACTTTGACTAAGCATTAATGCTCCAGCAACCACAAGCAAGAATTTCAGCCAAAATGTACAATTGCATCCTCGAAGGAATATATATACTCAGTTGGACAACCATGCACAGATAGGGAACATATAAACTTAAAAACATCTTTATGCAGATATAATTTGAGACATATTTCAGTGATTCTCTGGCCCAAAAAGTTCTGGATTTGAGAAAGGAGAAAATTTAAAAATTTCTGAACTTTGGGTTCTGCAATCTTTTCAGGATTTTCAGTACTGCAATGGGGTGTGTGCGCGTGTCTGTGTTTTATATTAAAATACAACAAATAAAAATAAACCAACACAGATAACAAAGTATAAAATTCAAAAAGTAAATACAAAGTGCTGTACTCACTATGACAGTCCACTGATCCAACCATCAATATGATTATATAATATTCCTTTCATCAATTAATGAATACAGAGTACACAGACTAAAAAATTGCAAGCTTAAAATTGGGAATCAAAACTAAATAAAAATGCCAAACAAGAAATGCATAAATGCATTGAGCAACAAGATCGGCAATGCGCTTATGAGTTCGACAACTTTTGGGTCAGCATTTAGGGTTTTTTATTAGAATATATTATCGTTATTATTTTGCATCTGTCAACAAATGATTTCATAAGAGTTTCTGAAGCATTTAGAAATTCATTCCATGGGTTGTGGTAATATAATGTCTTTAATCTGTCAACAAATGACAGCTGCAGGGGACATCCTAGGGACTCCTGGTACAACAGCAAACCATCTTGAGATTTTGTATTTCTAGGGAGCCCCTATTTTCTGTTTTCTTTGGATGATGGAAGCCGGAAGGGATGTTTTATCCCCATCCCCAGGTTTCCAAGAAAAAGCCCACAGGACACGCCCCCAAGGCATGCTGCATATTTTTACCAGTCTGTTATGGCAAACCCCTAGCATTTTCTCTTTAACTGCAATATTGCAAATAAAAACTGTAGTGTTGCATCCCACACCAGACACCAAGCATCTTGTATTCTTCCATAAAAAGTTCTGCACACACATTTTAACTGAATTTCTATATGTATGGTTTTATACAGCATTTCTTGTGTGAAAAATTCTTGTATTTTCATGGTTCAAATTCCTTTTCTGGTATTGATTGTGTTTCTTGTGCTTGCAGTATTTTTATTTTATTTCAAATAGCTAGTCAATGCAAACTGATCTCAATTCAGTTTGTTTCTTAAATTTTACCATTCCATTAACTACTGCTTGAATTAAATTGATAGCAGCAGGAATCTATGTATCGGGTTATCTTGTTTTCTAGAATAAGACAAGCTGTCTCTCCATCAAATCTTATTTTCAAAAATTTATTCCAATAAAACATTTTGTTAGATCCCCATTCACTGACTTCTTGTACATTCAGTTACTTTTCTGATCTTATGTTTTCTATCAATATCCAATTTTTTTTTTCAAAAATAGTATAAGTAAACTTAGTTACAAATGAAGGTTTTACTGTTGGTCATTTGAAGAAAACAATTGGCCTGGTTTGTTCTGTTTTATTGATCAACATTAGTAGCTTTTAGTGTCAGCCTCAACAGAGGTCTTACAGAATCGACAAGAAAGAAGATTTACCCCAGAGCCTTAACAAAGTGGAATTTGATATGTTAATGAACTTCTTGATTTCTCTTCTGGAGACCCTAACATAAGAAAATCATTTATAGGGTATCATCTATTTAAATCACCTTGGTGCTAGTACCTCAAACAGATTGAATTTATTTTACAGTGCAGTCACTTGGTGCCTGGCAACATTCACTACAAATCGTAGGTGGATCCTGAGAAAGGCCATATTGTAAATAGGCGTCTGCTAACATTTTTCCAAGTTGCACCTGTGCCTCTGTTGTCAAGTGAAGTTTGTCCTCATGAAGAGGTAGACCTTTGGCATCAACACAGTACACATTTGGGATTTTAATTCCCAACTGTGCTTCCCTGACTTTCTGCACATTTTCACTGTATGGAGGATCACCCATGGATATAGCAACCTGTAACACACCACAAAGAGGACACCCATGAAATGAACGAGTACATGGAGTCGACTATAGTCTCATGAATTGAAGTCAAACAGATAATATTTTAACTGTCAACAACAGATAAATGATAATATTTTCAAATTGGACCAGCAACTACATTAGTACAGAAGAATAAATGATAGCAAATCAAGGATTGCTGCCTTTTATTATTGCTTCTCTTCTCTATATACACATGAATGCACTAAATCCTGAGTACGTGAACCTTGTATCACCTCACATATTGATATGAATTATTCTTAGTTACCGGGTTTGCACCCTGGACCCTCGAACCGGGTCCAGGTGGGAACCCGGTCCGGGTTCGTCTGTGGGTCCGGGCTGGGTCTGCGCCCAGACCTGTGGGTCCGCATGGGTCCGTGGGTGCACGGACCAATGCGGACCCATAGGTCTGGGCCTGGACCCGGGCAGACCGAGCAAGGACCCGTGCAGACCCATGAGAACCCACAGCGGCCAGCTTAGAAAGTGGGCCCAAAAACATTAAAAAAAATGTTTTTTTATTTTTATTTTTTTGGTTGTAACCCTAAAACGGCCCATTATGAAGCCTCCAAACACATCACATTGAATCATGTTTCAAACTTTAATGAACTATATTTTGAATTTTCATTTTGTAATTCAGTAATTCAATGTGATGATTTTCTTTAGAATCATGAATATAGATCAATGATCAAGTATTTAAGTTTTTAATGTTTATCTTTGACATTTGGCATTGATCAATGAGCAAGCATCATACTATAAAATGGTTTAGTTTTACAATTATGTATATTTCTCTTTTTTTTTTGTATATATAATGCATACACACACATGAACCCATACAAATCATAATAAAAAAAAAAAATTCACGAACCCACATACCGGGTTCTCGTATCCAAACCCAAACCCGAACCGGTAACATAGGTTCAATTACTAGAAAACTAGAAGTACTCTAGGTATACTTCAGAAGCAACTACCCAATTAAGCAGAGCAAAAATTCTTGCTTGGCAGTTTGGTGAGACTACCAAGACTAAGTATTAGCAGGCTGGGATTATTCCTTCCGAGATAAGGTCTAATCCCAAAGTAAACAAGATGATCTGGCTTATGGTATCCCCTATATCTAGATCCCAGGTGGCCTGCCTAAAAAATTAATCTTGATAAAGACGAGTTTATAAAAGAGATTAGGAAACCAACACACAATCCAATAATGCAAGTGGAAGGCTTTATGTTTTACCAAATATATATACTACTTCTAATCACAACATAAAAGGAATAGGGTACAACGGATGTCACAAATAGAAAGGTGAGGAATGAAGATTCGACTAGAAAGGAGTAAACACATCAAACTAATTTGCCTACACTTTCCAGTTATCCATCAACATCTTTCAATGTGACGAGGTGAGGAAATGTATATATTATTATGTGGTCTATTTGGCAGTTGATGGTTAACATTCCACCCCTGTGGCTAAGGAACTTATATGTAGATGCCATGTGCAATGGATCGTTGGTGGTGTCAGGTGATGTGTGAAGCTTCGTTGAGCCATGCACAGTGACATGGAATGGATCAATGACTCTGATGCAGAGAAACCTTACAACACCAAACAATCTCTTAGGATTCTGAAATCCAACCACAATCAATCAATTAGAGGCAATAAAAATTGCTTCTTTATCAAGATACTCAATAGCATATGGAACCATGAGAGATTCCTCACTCCTATCAAAAGAGACAATCAACCTATTGCATTCCAAGGATCATTATCAATCACAATTTGTTGTAGACATAATCATAGCATATCCCATCAAGTCAATCCTCTTAACATCAATCCACCTTAGGGTCCTTAACATTCTAGGAACCAAATCCATGTCCTTACCAATACACATGACAATACCTTACCCATATGAGAATCCACCATAGTTCCTCAGCATCTATTCTTTGTCCATACCTGCATATCAGCCCTTAATACAATGCTTGTTCACCATTCATCCATTCAATATTAAACATAAACTGCCCACACATCTCTAGGCCATAAAGACTTCACCATACCTCTGATTATAAATAATGAATATACCCCTTACATATCTGCACCCAAAGGTCAGCCATTTCCATAGTCTTGTTACATACAACTACCATGAGCATTAACTCAACCAACACTTCATTTAATAGCCCACTTATATGCTAGTTACCAACTATACCCATTCAAACCATTAACAAGTCAACAATACAACCTTCAAGAATCCTGTTCACCGTCCTTTAGCAACTGGGTAACAACTATTGTATACATATTGGTACAGTTATTTGATCTTGATCATGCCCTGAAATATGGAGAGAAATATCCAACACATTATGCTCCCAAACGTAGCTATGATCACAGTCATTCAAAGACAGAACTTGAAAACTGACTGTCACTTCCTTGACTGTTACAAACAACCTTGCATAAACATGATGCTAACCTTACTATATTATTAGTTCCAAACTTGTAGACCATTCAATTCATATTCCTTGACACTAACAAACACTTTTTATTATTTCCAAACCTTTAAATACCGAGCATTTAATCAAACAATTTCCAAACACTGTCAAACACAGAGATTTCCTGTTTTTATTTCTATACCATGACTCTGTTGTTAATAACTTTCAAGTCCGACATTATTATCACAATCCCTCCGGTGAGAATGCACAAAATAGATTTCTAAAAACATATCCAAAGCTCATCAAAATCCAACGGTGCAATCAAATTTTACAACCTCTACACAAAGACCGTTTTTGACTGTCCCTGGGTTTTAACGGTTTTTACAAAATGCATTGGATCTCCCTTGTTCCTTCATGGAAGAGCCTATAACTTGATTTAAAACAAAGGTTACTCACCATAGAACATCACCAAATCACATGCATGGGTTGATCAATCCTTCTACCTACAATAAAATGCACTGTAACAACAAAAACACATGCATGCAAGGTAACTGTCCAGAAATTTGAAGAAAACAAGAACACTACATTTATTCCTTGGTCATTCAAAACTGATACATTATAATTCTTCCCATGAAGTATTAATCTTCTCCTCACAATGGTTTTCCACTAAGTGTGGAATCACAACCAAATTTTATCCAACTGAGAGGGACAGTCAGAGGTGTGTCTAAGCTTTTCTTTTTCTTTACACCTCCAAAACTGACCCCCCTTCTTGAAATTCGACCAACATCACCTTTTACACATAAGTGAGACAGTTACAAACTTTTAACTACCCTTTAAACCGATCAACCAACTTGCTTTGCAACCTTTGATGCAACATTGCCAACTTTGAAATGTTGCATTTTTACATTTTTCAAGCAATTTTGCATTGTGTTACACATGACCTTGCAAACTTGATTTAATACTTCAAATATCTTCAAATGGACCTAAGAACCCAATTTACTTCATTTTTTTCCTTCCATGGGTAATTTGACTCAATTTGACCTATTAGGACCTTATTGCACAATCTTGGTAATTTCTTGTAAACAAGTTACATTTTGCTTCTAATTACATTAAAAGGACTCGTTATACTTTAAGGACATTAAAATGACCTCATCTATTATGAATGAACCAAATACAAACAAATTTTTACTTTTGACCTCTTATAGGTTATCGGTGCTCCTGCACCAGACTCACATAAGGGCAAGTGATGACACAATGGCCATGCGCAATGTATGCATGTTGCAAAGGAGTGTATGATAGAGCTAACGAAGGTAAGGGTGTGCACAAGATTCTATAAGGCTTGTGTGGCCATGCTCTGCCCATTAACCCTTTCTTGAGAAGAATGGCCCCCAATGCATCTTCAATGACTCTGGAAGCTAGACATGGAGCTAGTAAATATTGTACAGCTTTACATTATCTACATATCGTCCTTTCTTAGCTTCTTCAAACAATGATGTGAACCTTGGTGGATGCAAATTATGGCAGTTTGGATGATTTCTTCTTGCATGACTAGGTGCTAGTGCTTAGGATCCAAGTCCAAAGGATTTTGAGTTGATGTCGGCTCAAGAATAGAAGGAAAATGTGACTTGAGGAGTTCCATGTTCAATACTAGATGCACTCCCAAGTATTGTAAGAGATAGAGAACATAAATATTCTCATCAACTACACAAAAAATAGTGTAACAAACATACAATAGAGCCTTCATCTTTTGGTGTGGACCCTTGAACTGTTCCTTCTAAAGATGCAACCAAAATTTGTCATCAACCTTGCAAGAGAGAGATGTGTCATGCATGTCATGGTGTTCTTTGTACTTATATTGTTGGTGCAAGAGAATTAATTGAACATTTTGGCAAACACTTGTTATGTGTTGCAAAAACTTTTCCACTTCATCTAATTGTTCTTGTGTGCACAACTCTCAATGAGGTGGTGTACCACTGTACAGTACTGTATGTCTAAGGGTTTTGTAGGGTGGAATGTAAGACATGTTTGTAAAGGGATGTGCCCCATAGAATTGTGCAAAGCTCTGCTGAAGGCATGTTGAATGTATGGCAGGTTATCATCCCAATTGCATAAATGCATGTAGTTGTAGATGTGTGCAACTGAACACCTTCATCTAGTCATTTGTCTACATATGAAAGTTTGCAGATTGATCCAGTTGTGTATCGGTCTCTCACAAGGATTGCCAAAAAGTGTTGATTGATCTTAGGTCACAATTAGGCACAATAGATATAGATAAACCCTAAATACACCCAAACATGATTAAATAAGAGATGCAAAGTCTCTTGTCCAACGATGCTCTTCTTGTAAGCAATCATGATTGCCAGTTTTAAAAATCTATCCACCATAACAAACAATCATTCTAGTGCTTTGTTATACGGAGTCCACTCATGAAATCTATGCTAATAGATTCCCAAGGCCTTTATGGAATCACTAGAGGTGTGTAAAACCATAGTTTCTTGTTTGTGGGCTTGGCAATGCAACAAGGAGTACAAGACTTGATATGGCACTCAATGTCTACGTCCATGTGAGGCCACTAATATTTTTTTAGTGCTACCAAAGTCTTGGTAATGCCAAAGTATTTAGCTGTCTTGTCATACTGTGCCTCCATAAGATTCATTGACAAGGTGTGCTTTCTAGAACATAGAGATGTTTGAGCTTGAAAGGAGGCCTCTTACTCAAATGAAAATCTACCAACCTATTTAACTCACACATTCACAACATAGGCCTATCCAAAGTGTAAATTTGCTAAGTAGAGGTCCTACCAATTGGCAAAATAGCAGCTATGCAAGTCCAACAATGTGATGATAGTGTAAACTGGAAATCATTCGAGGTGTAATGACCCTTGTTAGTTTGTAACCTTGGATCTCTCTAGTCTACTTATCATGCTAGTAAATCATATAGATCTATTTAGTATTTCAACTTAATTAAATGAAATGATAATTTAAATAGAATTTATATTTCCTCTTATGACTATATTGATGATCCCATATCCAACTTATTACTCTGTCAAATTGGATAGGAAGACTTTAGGATGTGACCAAGGCACTTAGAGACCATTCCCAATAGGCTCCCTCAAGGTTTACAGGTCCAAGCCCAAACTATTGGGACACTGACCCCCACCCTGTTTTGGGACAGAAGCTATTGGCGGGATTTACACAAGCTCTCCTTGAAGACATCCTTATATTCCTTCCTTCCAGTCTGGCAGGTGACAAATCAGAATTATATATATATATAATTCTGAGTTTATTATTATTTCTGTATATGTAAGACCATGTATGGATCTCTTATTCTTTGATGATCTTCCCAGATCGATGCCTTTTTGATCCATATGATCAGTATCAAATATATCTTTTGTTCTGCAATTACGAGTCCACATCCAGTAGCTTGATGCTCAACAAGAGCAATTCCAACTGGATTGATAAAGAAGTAAAAATGACTTGACCTCCTTTTCATAGTTGCTACGCTGACCTGATGCTTTTCAAAAGAGGCATCCTTGTCTCTTCATATGCAGCCATTCCCTTATTCACACCCTTTCCTCAATACAAGCCAATCAGTTTACTTAACCGATGCCTTTAGTAGTCATTCTTATTATTATATCATAATTGATTTATAACTTTGCTACTATTATTATAATTTAGAGATTTTGCAATTGTTCAATATATATGTTTAATATTTGTTATCATTCATTTGCCTTAGTTGATGTTGGATGTTAGTAATAGTCGATATGGCTTTAGTATTTATGATGATTGATAACCTTCCATTTTCTGATCTAATCCTTCTCCCAATGCAATGCTAATTGCTGCTGGACCGGGCCCTTGAGTCATCTTTCTTCCGTAATCGATCAGCCTTTCCATTGAAATATACTTATAGACAATATGCGCAGAAGATGTAAGCCCAATAAACATAACATATTATAGTTTGTTTCCTTCCGTATTTCCTATTATGCGTGGACAGCTGTACCTAATTTTATTTGTTTAAGAAAATCGATTTGAAGTCAGTTCCGACTGAGTTCATTTACAAGGCGACTTAGCCCGATGAATCAATGTCATATATATAGACTTCGATGGCTAATATACAATTACTATTGTTTATATTATAACGTTGAATGTTTGTTGTTTTCAAATTCCATCCATATTATTATTCCTGTGCGAATTCTATAGTTTACAAAGGCCAGATTATTAAGTGAGTCCTATATTGCTGGTTCTTGTCATAACATGGAATTGCTGTCAACGCAATTATCGTTTCCAACTTAAATTGCTTGATTGGACTCTTTGACAGGTCACCCTTGATGATCAGTCATACCGTATAGTAGATGTGAGTCCTATTTGCTGTCGCCAATAAGCATTCATGTTATTTACATCTAAGTCGCTGCCCGTCGTCTTAACCTCACTTGTTGTCTTGTGACTGCGGGAGGATTGTCCAAGTCAATTGAGGAATCGATATAGTAATTCCCAACAATCTCACTTGTCAAAGCCAATATTGTCTACGCTCAGCCTCCCTGATTATGATTTCCAAATAGGAGCTCAATTATTGTCTTATGATATATTTTAGACTTTATTGTATCTTATTAACGTTTGTCTATCGATAGTTTACTAATTATTTTATTGTGTGTTTTCTATCCCATATCTCCTTTCTTTATTCAGTTTATTCTCCATGTATGATCTTTCATATAGAAAAAGTGGATATAATTTACTATTATCATTTATTTGTGCATTTTAATTTTATTATTTATTATTATTATTTATTTATTTATTATTTGTTTTAAAATATTTTGTTGTCGGGATAATTGTATGTACGGGTTATTATATTAGTAAAGTATTATGTTACTCTCGGTCGTTAGTGACCGAGAGGGTAGACAGTTACGTCACGACGTTTCGGTCGTGACCCTTCGGGTACTTTATATACTCTCTTAGAGGTTGGACATGGGATATGATTGTATGATCATTACGATGTAAATGTACTTGCCAGTATGGAATGATTAATGAAAGTATTTACTATTCTATGATACATTCTGTCTTTATTATATTTCCTGTACTATGTCTGTGCAATACTAAGTTTACCCCAGCGGGCAAACATCTGGCGTCGTTGCCTAGACGTACTCGGGAAGAGAAGTGAGGAAAGGATTTATGCCCAATGTTTTAAATAAAGATAAAAATAAAAAGGCACGAGATGACGAAGGGAAAGCCGCACAGAAGGCTTTGATATCCACGCAGCAACGTGAACGTCGGTGTAGGCTCAGGCAACTTGCCAAGGACCAGCTTGCCGGAGGGTTGCCCGAAGGGAACCTCGGAAGTGGCACGGAAGGTGTAGAAGCCGAATTGGAACAGTTCATTTTGCCGGAACATCGAAGGGTGCGAAGTAGTGAAGAATTAATTGAGGAAACGCGAGCGTTGAAGACCTTCCTCCAAGAAGAACGAAACCGGTTTGAAGACTGGGTCCATACACCACGTGTGGAAGACCGTGATCACAAAGGGAACCGTACAGCTAAGGGTGACGGTGACGGATCAGCCGGAGGTACCAGAGATAGTGCGACCAAAGACACTCGGGAGGCGCACGTAAACCCTCCATTGGAGCCCACGACTCCACACAACACAACTCCACTGGTTACAGAGGCTCAGCAAGTGCCATTAGTAAATACTACAAGAAGCAATACAGTAGGGGTGGGTGCGGGTACCACAGGCGGTGGTGTCAGACAACAAACGACCCAACCACCTATGGCGACTCACAAAGAAAAGTTGCCCAAGTTCCATGATGATGGAAAGGACGACCCAGCACGGCATTGCCGTACATGCGAAACCATCTGGTCAGCCAACGGGGTGACTGACCAGGACGAATGGATGAAGCAGTTCCCCGCCACACTGAGAGGCGTGGCCATTGACTGGTACGCGGATTTGGATAGAATGAACATAACCACATGGGATGACCTGAAGGGGGGATTCGAAAAGGAATTCCGGCTACTACGAGACGATAATGAGATAGTCTCAGAGATTTATGGAACGAAGCAAGGGAAGAGGGAGACCGTACAAGCGTATGGCTGCCGGCTAAAGGAATTAGTCAGAAAGATGGAAAGCCAACTGGCTGACGGCCTAAAGAAGAGGTGGTTTGTCGAGGGCTTGAATCCTAAGCTACGACGGAAGATGAAAATTGTGCCTCCGACATCCTACAATGATGCATACAACCGGGCCATGGACCTGGAAAGCGAAGATAAGACGGCCAAAAAGAAGAAGAATAGATCTTCGTCATCCGAAGACGATACATCCGAAGAGGAGAGTGGTAGCAACGAGAAGCCGAAGAAGAAAGTCACGGCCCTTCAAAAGGATATAGAATGGATGTTAAAAGAGTTTAAAACAATGAAGGGGACAACAAGCAAGGATGATGAACTGTGGTGCACGGATTGTAAGGAGAGCGGCCACACGAAGGGTGCCTGTCCCAAGAAGGCATTCTGTGACATCTGCCAGATTATGGGACATTCTACGAAGGAATGCCCATATGATCTGAAGGCGCGTAACCAGCAAGTGCTCTATACACAAGAACAACCATCCACATCAGAAGGGACAGAACCAAACAATAATGCATCTTCAGGAGGTTACCGTGGCAACCGGCGAGGTGGAGGGAACAATAATAATTCCACCAGTAACAAGGTCCAGTATGACGCGAAGGGACGCCCAATGATCCAATGTAGGGCATGCAACCAATGGGATCATTACGCAAGCGAGTGTAACAATAATGACGCCCCTCAGCAGCTGTGTCAGTGGTGCGGCCCTGGGGACCATGAAGATGCTAATTGTCCGAAGTCTGGCGTAGGGGCCAATCTGATTGATATCGAAGGCAACACACGGATTAAAGAAGCTATACTTGCTCTTACTCGAGGGCAAGCGAAGGAAGCCCGCTACCCCCATCCCCGAACGGAGAAGCAGAGAATGGCGGAGGCAAGGGAGGAAATAAAAAGGGCGATGAAAGCCCAACGGGGAGAAACACGAATCATCCGGACCCTACTGCACAGACACGGAGAGGAACATTGTACGGCAGATGCTTCAACTGGAGGTGCCTGTCAAGCTGGAGGACCTCCTATACACCATGCCTCAATTGGGGACAATGCTGTTGGGTACAAAGGTTGATAAACCCAAACCGAGACACACGGACGCTTCCATACCAGGAAGCTCGGCAACAAATCCAATGCTACTTGCCGTCAACAATGGAAGACATCCAGCCGTGGTGGAGATGGGCATCCTGGGCACCATCCTAACGGATACTATAGTAGACGGCGGATCCGGGGTAAACGTCCTCTCGGAGGACACATGGAAAAAGCTAGGAAAGCCCACTCTGTGGCCACCTACGTTTAATCTGCTAAGTGCCGACCAGCACGGGATTAAACCCCTCGGCACGTTGATGGCACAACAAGTCACCGTGGGTGCACAACCATTTGTGCTCGACTTTGTGGTCATTCCGTTGAAACAAAAAGGGTATGATGCCATACTCGGAAGAGGATGGCTGGTGGCAGCAAAGGCAAACCACAACTGGAAACGGAATACACTCTCGATGGAGAGCAGAGGCAAGAAGTTTACTATTGATCTCCAGACCCAGTTGGTGAGCGAGGAACTTGCCTCTTCCTCGGGATCCGAATCCGAAGGGGAGAATGACCCACGAGACGAAGGCAAAGGGGGGATGGATCTGGATGCCGAAGGGATACTAAAACTCGGAGGATGCTATTCGGAGGATGACACGGATTCACTAAATGGATTGTTCCATAGGCAGCAGGAGGACTATGAGATGTTCTCACCCTCCTATAATGCATTAAGCGTCGACGAAGAGGAGCTAGATAAGTATCCTCCAAAGTATGGGGAGTATAAGGAAGGAGAAGCTACAATGGACACCGTACCCACACACCAGTCTAAAAACAAGGAGGAACCCATTTTGTACAAAGAAGCAAAGTTGAAAGAAATAAACCTCGGGGATGAGAGAAATCCGAAAACCATCGTCATGAGAGACAACTGAAATCCTGTGTGGAAGATTATAGCCTTCAAAATCTTGATTCTCCTTCTAATGTATGGGCAAGAGACCATGGTCCTGGTAGAATTTATGGTTCCAAGCCTTTGGATTGCCATTGGAAACAGACTCAGCGACAGGGAGAGGGAACGGCTGCACACTCTATGGACTTTCGACGAACGGATACATGATGCCATCAACGGGACCAAATTGAAACCTTCCCTGGAGAGGAGGGACAGAGCAACCAAGAGGATGGAAAATGACTCAAGTGGTCATGCAGGGGACCCGAGAGCCATCCGTACGGGCGACCAGAGAAGCCTCTAGACAAGAAATTGAAAAACACCCGTACGGCTATGCACGACCGTACGGTGGAGGGAAAAAAAAAAATTTGAAAAAAAAATTTTGAAAAATGAAAAAATAAATAAATTTGAAAAATGAAAAAATAAAAAAAAAATTGAAACGAAGCAATAAAGGCTGTACGGCAGTACGGCAACTTGGGAGCAAAGGCAAGCAAGCACAAAAAAAACAACAGACGAAGACAAAGTCCGAAGACAAAGACAAAGTCCGAAGACAAAGACATAAAGTCCGAAGACGAAGACATAAAATCCGAAGACATAAAGTCCGAAGACGAAGACATAACATATTGAGCGAAGACATAATGAACGAAGACATATTGAGCGAAGACATAATGAATGAAGACATATTGAGCGAAGACATAATGAACGAAGACATATTGAGTGAAGACATAGTGAACGAAGACATATTGAGTGAAGACATGGTGAACGAAGACATAACATGCTGAACGAAGACATAAGGTGCGAAGACATAAAAGTATTAAACGAAGATGTAAATTATAGCCGAAGACATATTTATGAAACCGTACGGCCGTACGACAACTTGGAGAAATGAAGGTAGCTTAGAAAAGGTACCGTACGGTTAGTATAAGTCCAAAATGATAACCGTACGACAAGTTTATAAGTTTGAAGGCGATTTGACAAAGGCATAGGTCAAGCAAAAATGACCGTACGGTAATAGTTTTAATGAGTATTAAGTGGCAACTTTCAAAGTTCGAAGGGAATGAGTATTTAATCGTACGGACATCACAGGCAAAGCAAAAAAAGGCACCATACGGCCAAACAGAGGAAAGGAAAGAGAGGGAGATGTCCGTATGGCCATTTCATTAATAAAGATACGATACGGCAGGTTTCATATTTAGGTGAAGACTGTGCAGAGGCTATATGAATTGCAAAGTTACAACCGTACGGTCGAAGGAAGAATACATAGAAAACAACGTACGACAATTTTAAGAGAAGCTCGCAAGTAATAAAAGCTGAACCGTACGGCCTTCTTTGGCAAATTAAAAGTTGGAAGGCGAAACAAGAGCAAGCATACGGCACTAAAAGGTGTAACAGGAATACCGTCCAAGGAATGTAGCATTTCGTACGGCAAGGAATAAGTCTAGAAATCAAAAAGAGTACAGAAGAATTTAGTTCTTGACGGCAAAGAAGGACTAGCAGCAAGGAGAAGGTTCTTACAAAAGAAATAAAAAAAAAAAGACGACAAATCAAGACAGTTCAAAATGAATAATGTATGGTACTGAAGGGAAGGGCATAATGAGGTAGTAAGGAAAACATAAGCGCTTTACAGAAAAGAGTATGGGATCAGAAGAAAATCACAAAATGGTGTGTTCCATAGACTTCTGTGTGGGTTTGAGAGTGCTAAATTGGTCTTCCCAGGACCCCGCGGGGGCGCTGCCCCTCGACCCCGCTGGGGGCATTGCCCCCTAGACCCCCAGTTGGTTCAATTATCAGCCCTTGGAGAGTGTGACCTGTTGGTGAGATCGGAGCTGCTACAGGCATGGAGTGTCTGCATGTCAGAGGTGAAGAGAGAATTGGAGCAAGTCTTTCAAGAGGGGTACTACGCTTTGAGGCACTTGGAGTAGGTGTTGGCTAGACGTGAGACTGTCTTGGTGGATGCATAGAGAGCTCGGGAGAAGCTGACCACCCAGTTGGAGGCAGTAGAGCAACACTTGGCTCAGCGTACCCAGGAGTTGGACGCAAAGAAGTTGGCACGAGCGGCTATCAAGGTCAGATTGGCTAGGGAGACAGTATGGTGTTAGTGGAGGCTATAGCTGAACAGTATGTTTTGGAGACAAGTTTGGTGCAGGCACGGGAGAAATGGGATGTGGCAGAAAAGACCTACTGGACACAGCATTGATGGGGAGGGCGGCACTTCATCTTTTCAGGGACGCCCCTCTGCCCCTTCTCAGTGATTTTCTTCTTCTATGTGGTGTATTTCATCTCCCTGTTGTTATAAGTTATCAGAGACGACTTGTTTTTTTGGGGGGGATGATGTTGTCGGGATAATTGTATGTACGGGTTATTATATTAGTAAAGTATTATGTTACTCTCGGTCGTTAGTGACCGAGAGGGTAGACAGTTACGTCACGACGTTTCAGTCGTGACCCTTCGGGTACTTTATATACTCTCTCAGAGGTTGGACATGGGATATGATTGTATGATCATTACGATGTAAATGTACTTGCCAGTATGGAATGATTAATGAAAGTATTTATTATTCTATGATACATTCTGTGTTTATTATATTTCCTGTACTATGTCTGTGCAATACTAAGTTTACCCCAGCGGGCAAACATATTTCTTTTATGATTATTTATTATCAAACTCCAAGACAGGGACATCACACGAGGCAACATGTTACCTAATTGTTTTTCCCCTTCTTGTACTTGATCACCAAATGGAACAACAAGTATGTAATCCAGTTCATGTGACGTGCATTCCCAAGCATACTCTATGTGCAGAAACTAGAGCAGCTTATGATCAATTGAATGACTATCTCCTTACCAAGAAAGTAGTGAGGCCACTACTTAATATCTTGTACAATGGCATATAATTCCTTTTCATATTGGTATAATGCAAAACCATCATTAAATGTCTTTGAATGATATGCAACTAGAAGCCCATGTCGTTGAGTATATCATTGAATCCATAGTCAAATGTATTGGTTTGGATTTCAAAGGGGTGTGCAATGTCAAGCATTATCAAAACAAGTGTTTTGCAGAGATGTTGCTTGAGTTCCTTACAGGTGCAAAGTTGTGTAGGTATCCAAAAAGATGTTGCCTTGGCATGCATAATTTGGCTAAGTGACCAAGCAATGTGTGAGAATCCAAGGACAAAAGTAAAGTGGAAGTTAGCCAGTCCAAGGAAGTTGTGCAATTCAGTGATCATATGTGGGGTACACCAATCTCGAATCACCTAGATTTTCCCTAAATCTGCATAAATACTTGTTGATCAATGATGTAGTCTGGCTAATTAATTTGCACACTGTCAAAGGTACACTTGCTAAAGTTGGATTGCAACTTGTATTAGCATATATTGTCTAAGACATGCAAGACAAGCTCAGCATATTCCTCCTATGTCTTGTTGAAGACAAGAAAGTCATCCAAGTAGACAATGATAGGAACTTGTGAAATGTCATAAAATGTCATTCGTCAAGCACATAAATATGATTGGCACATTGGTCAGGTTAATAGGCATAAATATCCATCTATACAGTTCCTCCTTGGTTTTGAATGTTGCTTTCCGGATGTCTTCAAAATGAACTAGCATCTAATGGTATCTGGACTAGAGGTCAATCTTCATCATGCACCACGGAGCTAGTCGAAAAGGTCATCAATGTGCAACAAAGGTTATTGATTCTTCATCATAATCTTATTAAGCACACAATAGTCAATATAAAGGTGCCATGTTCCATCCTTCATTGGCACAAGAACTACAATGTTGTCACATGGATGAGAGCTAGGTCTAATCTTGCGTTGATCAATTAGTTCCTAAATTTGGCAACAAACTTCTTCATTCTCCCAAATAGATTTGCAGTTTAAAGGGATGTTTGGAAGAGGGCATCTGTGTAATGTCCCCTCATATAGATAACTAATGATAAGAATTAATGCCTTGCAAAATCAATGGCAAGAGACTTATTTGTGTCCAATTCTTTTATTTGCTACAAATGTATGTATTTAATGTGACTTGCAAATGTATGCAGTATTAATATCCTTAATTTTATGAATTGGACAAGAGAGAGATTGATCAATGCAAATGTCTACTGTGGCACTGCCTTGATACTAATGAAGACTACTCTACAGGGGATTGATGCCAGCAATATTTCTGATATGATTCTCAAGCCGATGATGGTGTAATTTGCTATATAATGGGGACTGTCTTTGTTCAAACAGATATCGATTATGTAATCCTTATATTGAAATGTTGTTATTGTAGTTGTTTATATCAACCAATGCAAGTTTTGATACTACTGTGATAAGGCTCGTTGTATACATATATGTGGTGTGCAATGAATTGGAATATGAGAAGGCAATTGATTCTGTTATTCTTGCTGTATCTAATGGTCTGAAAATTTAAGTTTATATTTAGAGTTTACCTGCGATCTGAGAATAATCTATGGTTCCTTTTTATACTTGCTTCTCGATCTCGCAAAGGTGTCTATAATTGTGGGTGGCTAGCGCTAACAATTGAGGAGCCGGGAAATGATTATTCTCCACAAGATATTTTGATTCTTCTCAGCCTGAGAATGTGCGATAGCCTTTATAGATGGACGATTTGGAGACCAAGCTTCCCCGGTTGGGTATGGCCTTTTCACCAAAGTCTATCTCTTAAACATATCCGCTTGTGCCTTCTATATACGACTTTCCTCCTTTGAATAAACAGGGAACTGGTTTTAAATTATGTACTCAACACTAACAGTATCAATTGGAGATAAGGAATCTTCATTCGCCAACATAAGGACTGTCGACTGGTCAATACAATGATTGTGTGTGTCGCTTCTTCCCTGGAAAATTCCCTTCCTTATCGCTGAGTGTAAATGCTTGAGAGGATCTCTCTTTGAAGTTTGGTGTTGGATTCATATCGTTCTAAGTTGGATGGAAGTTAATTTAAATTATGTCTGCAAAACTTTATCTTTCCTCCCTGTATGATTTCGAACTCCTCTTCCTCTATCACTCCTTTCTTTCACTATCCATCTGTCCTCCCTCTTATGGGGACGTTATGCAATGATATGTCGTGCACTCCTGCGGTCGCGACTACTCCCATTTCTAATTGGGAATGAAAGTGGTGCCGACTAAAGCTTTAAATTCCTAATCGACTACTTTAGTCGATTCTATATATTTCATTTATATATTTGTTAAATAATAAAATATTTATTAGCATTGATTAATGATAAATATATTATAATTAGTAATAGATTATATTATATTATAATATTATTATATTCATTTATCATTATAATATTTTATTATATTCTATCAATTTATGTATTATATTCCTTTCTATTATATGAATGGTACAATTGATTTTTATTAAATCTATATATTATTATGATTATATATTGTCATCTATTATTATATTAATAATATATTATTATATTTAATAACATGACTATATAATGTTATATTATTTCCTTTCATTAAAATATTAATAATAAATTATATTATAATTTATTATTAATGATTCAATTATTAATTTATTATTTAATATTAAATTCTATTGGAGAGAGGGGACATTACAATCTGTGGATCAAATCAATCTGATGCTGTACTGCATAGCATGTAAGAAGACCTTTGCCAAAGACATCCTTTTACCATTGGAGTATTTTGTTAAGTCATTGCTGCTGCAACGATGTCAACTTTTCATCCTACCAAAGCAATTTTGATTTCTTGCATAGATGCCTCTAGACTAACCATAAGAAGCGCAAACTTTTGCATGTCTGAAATGATCTTGAAGCATTGTTTGGCAAATAATAAGACTACTTGTGAAGATTGAAGCAGAAATCATTCACCTGCACAATCCGTTTCTATCATGCACACATATGGCCTTCCAAGTAGAATGTGGCAAACTTATAGCAATACAATGCCATAGGTGATTGTGTCCTGCATGGGTTTGACAACATGAAGTACATTGGTGTTTAACCTGAATATCCTTTCCTTGTTACAACCATCCCAAAAAAATATGGTCTTGACTCTTGCATGTCCTTAAGTGGAAAGAACTAAGCACTTGATTAAATCTTACACAAGGATGTTCTTTTCACTATGAACAACAATGATGACATGCATTGGTTGTTTATTAGCCCAGAAATTTGTATGGAAGAGATGCTTGTGTTCCTCCAAAATGTCAATTGTCATGGTGCGTGTGCTAAGACACTAAGCTTCCTAAATAGTCTCTTTGGTTTGCATGGAATTTGATGTAGTCTAAAGTTCTAAACAACCAAAGACCATTGCAGGTGACACTCGGCATCACTTTGGTAACTAATGCAATGGTAATGGCACCAGTTATCACCTTGTTTCATCTTGTCCTTATACTTAGTAAGGCCCAACCATGTTGCAGCCTTTGCCCCACTCTTCTTGCATCATGATTCTCATGTTGTTAATTAGCTCTAATCTTGGCAAGTGAATCTTCCAATGCCTAATGTGTTACACTTTCATTCATCAATGATATCATGCTTGATAACCCTTTTGACTTGTAACTTATAGGAGGGGTGGATTCATAAGTGGTTATTGACTAGAAGGAAATTGTGCTTAACCCTAATATGCAATTTTGTTAATGATGATCTAACTCTTTGTTGTATTCATGAAGGTATGATCATAATTAGAGCTTTATGTGATTCAATGCATGAATCAAGAACTTATAACTATAGGTTTAAGTATGCAATTACTTAAATTACCTTGTAGCTTTTAATTAGATGTTAACTAATGATTGAATTAAATATAGATACAAAGGTTTCATTTACTACTAGTAGGTGGAGTTAAATGTTAATATTGTTCTTCTAATTGTTATGAGGATAATGCCAATGATATTACATTCTTTGAGAATGAATTTCATAAATAATGATGTTTGTATCTGACATCAATTTTCAAGGTAACTTTTCAACGATTAGGTTTGTGATGTTTTGACCATTGATGTAAGGCTTATGAATGGTCTATCATATTTTCAGGTTTGCTCGATTTTGTTAATTTGTTCATAAGTACATATGCAATGATTCAATAAAATTCAAAAAGACTAAAGTAATGATAGTGCTAACTTTATTAGGCGTGGATTATTGGTAATTGAACTAATAACAAATAGTACCATTGATGTGAATTGATCCTTGTTGATTTAATTTGAGTTATTGTAATTATCTATTATTACTAACCCTAATTTTGTATCGTCACTAAAATGAGAATTTGAATGATATTTTGGATCTAATGTGATTTTAAATGGATTATTAATGTTATGAAAACATCAACTTGAATGCATGTTTATATTTTAAAGTGGTTCATTTTGAATGCTGAAATCATGTTTGAATGCAAAAAGTAATTTTACAAAAAATGTTTAAATTGATAATGTGAAATTTATTAGTGTAATTGATGTGGTTTAATCTGTAATGTACCCACGTTGCCCCACCCGATGACCTACTGTGTTTGCACTCGACTACCTGATATGGTCCTCAAATAGAACAAATCGTACAGCAATATACCAATCTTGGTGTTTGGCTATGAGTCTCCAACACACGACATAATCATACCTAGTACAGTCACTGTACAGACAACTAGACCCACGTTTGAGGTTCTTTTACCCTTGGCATACAGCACACACCCCCCACCAACCACCGTACGGTGGTCTTGGTTGATCCCGTATGGCAATGTGAGTTGCCAAACCGTACGATGTCAGTCTTTGTTGTACGGTGCCAAGCTACACGCAGACCGTACGGTAGGAATAAGTGACTTGTATGAAGTGTAGGTAATCGTACAGTCAATCTCCTTGACTCAACGTACAAACTAAGAGTCGTACGACATCATGTGAACCTCCTTTCTATGATGCGTACAGATATCGACTACTGGATTCAAACGCCGGTATAAGATAGGTCACAAACAATAATTTGATGCAGCAATAGACACAAATTTGGAAAATCCCATATGCAATAGGAGCATGTATTTATATAATGATAGCACTTCAGATTACAATAATTCCAAACTGAGAACAAAGCAGAATAAGGTGAGGAGTTACTCCCACCGAAACTGCGGAAACCAAATAGGGAGGATCTTTCACCTCCGAAATGGCAAACAAGGAAATCCAACTGGAATTCGTAATTCACAAATAAAATCCAAAATTGCATACTAACAACTTCCTACATGCCGGTCGTAAATACCCCTTCGGAGAAACTCCCGAGGGTTTACAAAGAATGCCAACATGGGAAACACCTACGAACAACAATAATAAAAATGGGCCCCTTTATTAATTAATTAAAGGTCCATTTATAATATTATTTAAATTCTGGGACCATTAATTAAATAAAATAATTTATTAAAATTGGGGACATTACAAATCCTCGTCGCCCAAAGATTGCTTGTCCTCAAGCAATCCACAAACTCCAACATCCCAAATTGTGTGCGGATGTGGATAGCTATATTCGTTGAAGCTCCATGCTGCTTCAGGATCACATGTGCATAACTGGATTTAGTTGAGACGAGTAGACCGCCACCAAGCCTCCACTGCGCTACTCTGATATAAACATTGTTAAGTCTGAAGGTACCAGGGTCCCATAGAAGCCAATCATAAGACACATTGGTGCTCCAATCCAAAACCTTTATGCAATCATGCACACCAATTTGTCATCCACCATCAACCCAATTCTGCTTGATCTCCTTTAGTGACTCAACCAAAGTGGGCCTATCCAATTCTTGTTTTTGGATCCTCGGAAGGAAGGTCAGCATTGTCGGGCCTATGTTGTACCACTATAATGTCTCGAAGGGGATTTCGGCCTAAAGGGGATCTTGATTTGAAGGGAATCTCTGCCCAAAATCCATCTTGGCATTTCGTGATGCACCATTGTAATGTCCCGAAGGCGATCTTGGCCCAAAGGCAATCTTAGGCTGAAGGGGATCTCGACCTGATGGCGATCTCAGCCTGAAGGCGACCTCAACCCGAAGGGAATATCGACCCGAAGGGGATGTCGGCCCAAAGGCAAAGGGGATCTCAACTCGAAGGCGATCTTGACCCGAAGGAGATCTTGGCCCGAAGGCGATCTCGGCATTGTCGGCCCAAAGGGAATCTCTGGACGAAAGTGATCTCGGCATTGTCGGCCTTGTGTTGCACCATTGTAATGTCCTGAAGGTGATCTCGACCCAAAGGGGATCTCGACACGAAGGCAATCTCAGCCCAAAGGGGATCTCGACCCGACGACGATCTCGGCCTGAAGGCGACCTCGACCAAATGATGATCTCGGCCCAAAGGCAACCTCGACCCAAAGGGAATCTTGACCCGAAGGCAGTCCTGGCCCGAAGGGGATCTCGACCCGAAGGCAGTCTTGGCCCAAAGGGGATCTCGACCCGAAGATGATGTCGACCCGGAGGCGATCTCGGCCCAAAGGCGATTTCGGCCCGAAAGCGATCTCAGCCAAAAGGCGATCTTGACTCGAAGGCGATCTCGACTTGAAGGGGATCTCTACCCGAAGGCAATCTCGTCCCAGAGAGGATCTCGGCCGAAGGCGATCTTGACCCGAAGTGGATTCGTAGACCCTCTCTGTATGCCCTGTGTAGTACTGTAAGCCCTCTCGTGATGTATTGTAGGCCCCGTGTTGTACCACTTTGAATCTCCCTTTGTCCTTGCTTATTATGTCAAGGGTTTGAGCATATCCTCCATCACTTTGCCCGCAAAAGAATTCTTGGAGTCCTCAACCAACAGATGTGCCTTGCAATCTACCAAGATCCATTTATGTTGTCGCTGGCTCAAGTCCTTCTGCTCTAGGAAGTATCTCAGACTGTTGTGGTCCGTCTGCACAAGTTTTGCTCCAACAAGGTACTACCTAAACTTGGCCAGTGCATGCATGATTCACGAGAGCTTCTGACTATCAAACACAAATGGGTGATGGTATTGCATCAGCACAACTCCAATGCTTTCACCAAACGTATCGAACTCCAACACAGTCACTATACCAATCAACATTACCATTGTACTAGCCAACACTGTCATCGTACCAATCAACGCTCCCATTGTGCCAGTTGGCAATACCACCATGTCAATCAGCATTGCTATCGTACCAATCAGCATTGTCATCATGCCAGTCGATAATATCGCCACCGTGCCAGTCGACACTGCCACTATGCCAATTGGCATTGCCACCATCCCCGTACTACTTGAAACTACCACCATGCCAATTGACACTTCCACTATACTAGTCGGCATTGTACTCGTACCAGTTGAAACTACCACCATGCTAGACGACACTTCCATCGTACTCATACCAATCGGCACTGCTACCATACCATTCAACACTGCCATGATGCCAGTAAATTGTACCCGTACTAGTTGACACTGCCACCATGCCAGTAGACACATCCACCGTACTAGTTTGTAATGTCCCCTTTTCGGGGCACATTATTTCGTGTCGTGTCGTTAGCCTTTTCATCATGGTCTGGTGGGCTAACCGAGGCTTGGCAATGACCAAGGGGATATTTGGCCTAGGTGATTTCAATTTCAAGCCAATTAGAGCAGTTTCCACAGGGTTTCCAAGGTACTTACTATTTATAGTAAGTCGACAGAACTCAGTTTTCTTGGCATTTTAGTAGTGGACTTGGAGCGTCTCGCCGAGAGCTTTCCAGCAAGCTATCACACATCATCATCCGAGTTCGTTTGGTCCTCCATTTTAATGCCAGAAGATTCCTCACTTTATTTATTATGTCACTTTATAACTTAACAGTTATATTTATTTAAAAGTGACTTTAAGTGGAATATGAAGAGACAAAGTAGGGAAACTGAAGAGTCACAGCTGCAGCTTCAAAAGAAGGCTTGGAGTCTTAGTATAGTATGCTTAGTTTATGAATTTTATTTCTCTTGGAGAATCCAAGAAGCTTCAGCTTTCGATTCTGAAACCTGAGGACGGAAACCTTCAAGCTTTCTCGGTGGATTGGACGGAAACCCAGTTCATCTCCGGAGCGGATTCATAGCAGAGTTTGTCATTGTATTCATAGGTTCTTTATCATCCAATCTTGTTGTAGCATTCTGTGTTTCAGATTGGATTATTGTAGTTTCATTGTTTCGTATTGCTGTAGTATAATATGATAACATTTTCTGAGAAGTTTTATGGGAATATATTGCTGGTTACTGTTATTGGAATCAATGGTTTATTGCATGTATTTATTTGTTTAAATTTGCATGAGATATATTTGTGAAATTTCGGGAAAAGACCAGTTCGGGTCATTACAGTGGTATCAGAGCTAAAAATCTTGCCAGCCTGTGAGGTTCTTTTCAGTAACAAATTTGCAGAGATTTTGTGAAGCTTTCTTCTACAAAAATATTTACAGAAAATCGATTAACAGGAGGCTCTCAGTTGTAACAGATAAGAAGTCGCATAGTGGTATCAGAGCTAAAAATCTTGCCAGTCTGTGAGGTTCTTTTCAGTAACAAATTCGCAGAGATTTTGTGAAGCTTTCTTCTACAGAAATATTTACAAAAAATCGGTTAATAGGAGGGTCTCAATTGTAACAGATAAGAAGTCGCAAGGAAATACGTTTATCCTTTCAGTAATGAAGAAGACAAGTCACGATAGATTCCTAAGCGCAAGCTAGATAGCCAGTACGGGAAAAGGAAGATTGGTGACTGGGTAGACGTGCACCAACAACAAGTAAATGTTATGTGGAGGCAGACGGGCATCTTCATTGAGTGATTTTTCTTCTGTCGTGGGCTCGAGCTTTATTTCTTTGGACTATTCTAAAGTTCGTATTAATATTTCTAACGTGTTTGCCATAGTTCATATTGATGATAACACTTTATTCAAGAATGGAAAGACTATTATTTAATGGCAGTGATTACAAAAAATGGGAAATAGTGGTAGTGGAAGAACGGTTGGGCCATCTTAACGCGCAGGTGCTGGGTGGTCGAGTCTTAGTCTAGACTCGGTACATGTAGAAATGGGCCCCTCCACGCGTGTCGAAGAACTCCCAAACACAGCGTTACCTCACAAACACCAAACGTTGGCTCAGTAGACTCTGTCGGGTGTGTGTACAAGTCCCTACAAGGTGCATGTGAGTGTTTATTACTCACGGGAGACCCAAACGCAATACCTTCAGACCTGTGACTGCTAGCGCTGGCTTCCAGTTCCAGTTGAGTGTCGTGACTACAGCAGAGGCAGTGTCTAGCATATGACATGTGCTCCACACTACCAATCCGAGCTGGTGGATCACCGAGTATGTTAAGATGGACGCATAGTAACAAGGAAGAGAAATACAATATACCACAGCAGGAAGTATATTTTAAATGATAAGGATTTGAGCTAAGAGGGAGGTCGGTGTTTACCATACTCTCCTAGACGGTATTTACTGGTTTGCGCACTCCTGATTATACACACGGAAACAGTCATCCTTGCTCACTGCTCATCCCAGTCAAATGTTGGCACAGAGATAATGCGATACGAGGAAGACCAAGCCTACAACACAGGTGTTGGAAGAGTGAGCCACCTCGGATTGTTGGGCCGCACACGCACTTCCCATATCGCATTCACTGTGGTATGAAGGCGCAATGTCAATACGCGAGCAGGCAGCACGCAGAGGGATTGCGGAACCTTCTCGTCAAGCCAACATCCTTGCACACGGGTTACATACTAGCCTTCAGTGATAGCATTTGTGGCATAGCACATATCTCGGATTGTGTTGCGAGTTACCAGGTGCATCCTACAAATTTTAAACTCTTGTCTGGTTGAATATATATAAAATCCCAAGCTCGAAGTTGTATTGGAATTGCAATAATTTTTTGTCATTTTTAAAATCAATCACTCGTTTAGCACTGGTTTCTAGTTGAGCTCTTCTTGTTACGGAAATGTATTATGTACATTTTGAATAATTCATAATAGAACACACTCCTCATTCTAAGCAAGCTTCTATTTGCAAGTGTAAACCAAAACAGCTCTAGGTGAATTATTCAGTCACTGGTCGGATAGATTGGGAAAGGAGATATTTATTTGTATTTATCGGTGAGGCAAATGCTGACGCGACAATAAATTCTTAGAGACATCCCCAACTTGAACAAAGACACAAGCAGTTGAATAGCAGTGCTCTTAATATCATCGAATCAGAAATTTTATTGTGATTATAGCGTTCCTCAGCTGTAGAGGTTGATTGTATTAAAATCTTATTCAGTCTATTGCACGAACCTTGGAGAAAATTGAACAATGGAGACCTTGGAAAGCCCAATATTCTCAAAGGAATTCAATGACATGTTCTACAGTGTGCAACTAAGAGATATTCAGAAGGAAGTTGAAATAGGAAATGAGTTATGTTGCCTTGGATGGCAATTGGAGCAGAAAATTATGGGAAGTATGCTAGCTAAATTAGATGAAATAAATTCGTATTTATCTAGGATAGATCAATCTGATTGCAGACTTTTCAATTGGGCCATGCATCCCTCAATGGTTGCCTTAGTACAACACAGGTATATGAACCATCCACATAGAGATGTCAGGCTTGCAGTCGCCTCCTGTCTCAGTGAGATCACACAGATTACAACTCCTATTATTCCTTATACCGATCACATTTGGATACAGGTTTTACAGTTGATTGTGGACAGTTTAGGAGGATTGAAATATGACAGAGATTCTACCTTTGGTAAGTAAGTAAAAATCTTGGAGTTAATGGCAAGTACTCGGATTTTTAGTCACATGTTGAATCTAGGCCATGATAAAATGGTTCAACAATTATTTCAGTGCCTCTTAAGTAATTTCAAGAAGCGTCATCCAGATGAGGTGAAGGCGTGCATAAAGACTATCTTATCTTTGATCTTAGATGAGGACAATGACATATGCAAACAATTGCAATTAGAATTGTTGGCAATCTAAAGAGGAGAAATAAAATATTCATCTGTGGCAAGTGAACTCTCAACTGAATTAATTAGGCTTCAGGCTGAAAAATTCAGGAGTTCATTGACTGAAAATGAACAAGTATCATTAGGCTTACAAGTTGCAGGATCTCCGGTAATGCGCAAGGACCAAGCGAGAACAGGGCAGATTTATTTTTTATGCCAAGAGGGCTGGTCACAAGGGCATGTTTGCAATATTAAGCAAGGGGAAGATAAATTGCAGCCTAATGATAAAGAAAATACAGTTGTGACTACATCTCTTTCCGGACATAGTGGAGAGTTCAGAATTCTACTTTGGTGACTTGGTGGGGGAGTTTGACAAATCCATGGTTATAAGTTGTGGTAGCCAGTCGGAGACCTTTAGCGATTCATGTAATGAGGAATCGTGTGACTTCTTTAGCAGCACCTCACTCATGCATCATGCTGATATGGATAACCCATTTTGTAGTTCTTCCCAGAATAACATTGATCTGAAGTATGCCTTGAAAAATCAGCTGAAGGTCAGTGATGATGCCATTATTGCAGCTCTTGTTCACCACGATAGCACTCACCAGATTATTGATGATCTCTACAAAAAGGCTCAGAAGGATAAAGGGCAAGATGGAATAAGGATTGGATCCTATGTTGCAGTTTTACAGGGGGTCAGAACAACATTTGAAGATTGGAAATCAAAATATCTGAGTTTACTTTCAGATTGTGACCACCTGTTACAGGTCGCCAGGAAATACGCTAAGCAGTTGAGGGAAAAGGAGGATGAGATCAATAAGCTCAATAGGGAGCTTAGTGCTACTCAAGGCACTTTGGAACATACCCATATCGCTCTACAAGAGGCAAGAAATCAAATTGTTGTCTCTAGCCAGTACAGGGAACAGGATGACAAGGAAAGGTCTGAATTCTTTCAAGAGGTGATTCAGGAGCTTGATAGCATACAAAAGACCTATGACTTGGATAGTTGTCCAAAAAGATCTTTGGGTCACCCAAAGTTTCTTTATGAGTTAGATCACTTTCAGACGGTGGATAATTCCTTGTTTGAAATGGGTGTTGAGTTGACATTTGATAATCCCCTCTTTGAGATAGATGAGGGAGATACTTCCTATTCCCTGGATGACGACGAGGTTGGTTGCAGGATTTGGGACCCATGTTCAGTTATGGGAGAGGAGTCTTGGCCACCAAGTAGGAGTAGCGGGATGAGCTCAGTTGTTGAGCAGTTTGGTTTTTACATCAGTAGTCCAGGATGGGCAATTATGTCTTGTTGCATGATGGGTGATATGCCTTTCCTTGCATTATCTCTCGCTGATGGAGAGATGTCTCATGTTGGTGAGCGTCCCTTGATTTATTCCTCTCTTCACACAGCTGTGAGTCCACTACATTATCATACCGATTCATCCAGTGCTTATGGTAATTCTATCACCACATATTTTGGGCATGATGATGATGATTGGGTAGAGCTTATTCAGTACGGGGTTATTGAGCTTGGGATGATGATTATGCTGGTTGGGGTGAATTTTTTACACAATGGTGTGCAATGCATGGCTCCAGGTATAGAGAGATGGCCATGGAATCCTAATGCTGATTCAGGATTTCCGATGGAGTTGGTTAGTGCATCACATGATGGCCTTATTATATGGGATGCATTTTGTTTTCCATTCAGCCCACCTACAGAGAACTTTCTTCTCTGATTATTGCATAGGTGTGGGATGAGTGATTGGTTGGGTACGCCTCTTTGCTTGCAGGAGGAAGCCTTGTTCGACAGTTTTGGTAGCTTGCCTCTTCAGTATAGTTTCCGGTTCAGGCTACAGATCAAAGGGGCAGTGCTATGGCAATTGGACATTTCTGGTGATTCACTCAGTATGGGCATGGAGCGACAGGATATTCTAGTCAGCAGGGGAGATGGATGGCCCTTTTGTTTATGGGATCTAGGAGGGATATACTCACGGTTGGTTATTATTCAGAGAGCTGATTGGTACGATGTTTGGTCTCAGTTGGAGTGAGGTTCTTAGTTGGATTGAGGACTTTCTCATAGGTGATAGCAGCACAAGGCAGATTGATTCGACTGATCCTGCGGTGATTTGGGATCCTGGCATTAGACTGGTTGCTGTATTGTTGCTATGTGAATGGCTTCACAAGTCAGATCATAATGTTTGTTGCAGTTTTTCATGACAAATTGGCGGAGCAACTTCCTTGAGGTTGGTATGAGATCCAGGTATTATGATCACAGCATGCAGATATCGATTGCTTGAGGGCAAGCAATCTTCGGGAAGGGATGATTTGTAATGTCCCCTTTTCGGAGCACATTATTTCATGTCGTGCCATTAGCCTTTTCACCATGGTTTGGTGGGCTAACCGAGGCTTGGCAGTGATCAAGGGGATATTTGGCCTAGGTGATTTCAGTTTCAGGCCAATCGGAGCACTTTCCACAAGGTTTCCAAGGTACTTACTATTTATAGTAAGTCGGCAAAACTCTGTTTTATTGGCATTTCAATAGTGGACTTGAAGCGTCTCACCGAGAGCTTTCCGACAAGCTATCACACATCATCATCCGAGTTCGTTTGGTTCTCCATTTTAATGCGAGAAGATTCCTAACTTTATTTATTATGTCACTTTATAGCTTAACAGTTATTATTATTTAAAAGTGACTTTAAGTGGAATATGAAGAGACAAAGTAGGGAAACTGAAGAGTCACAGCTGTAGCTTCAAAAGAAGGCTTGGAGTCTTAGTACAGTATGCTTAGTTAATGAATTTTATTTCTCTTGGAGAATCCAGGAAGTTTCAACTTTCGGTTCTGAAACCTTAGGACGAAAACCTTCAAGCTTTCTCGGTGGATTGGACGGAAACCCAGTTCATCTCCGGAGCAGATTCACGGCAAAGTTCGCCATTGTATTCACAGGTTCTTTAACATCCAATCTTGCTGTAGCATTCTGTGTTTCAAATTGGATTATTGTAGTTTCATTGTTTCGTATTGTTGTAGTATAATACGATAACATTTTCTGAAAAGTTTTATGGGAATATATTGCTGGTTACTGTTATTGGAATCAATGGTTTATTGCATGTATTTATTTGTTTAAATCTGCATGAGATATATTTGTGAAATTTCGAAAAAAGACCGATTCGGGTCATTACATAGTTGGCACTGCTACGATGCCAATCAACACTACCATCGTATATGTACCAGTCGACACCACCACCATACTGGTCAACACTGCCACCCTACCCGTATCAGTCGGCATTGCCACCATACTAGTCGACACTGTACCATGTACCAGTTGACACTTCCACTGTAATAGTCAGCACTACCACAATGCCAATCGACACTACCACCATACTCGTACCAATCAACACTACCACCATGCCAGTCGACACTGCCACCCTACCTGTATCAGTCAGCATTGCCACCGTACCAGCCGGCATTGCCACAATGCCAGTCGGCACTGCCATCACACCCGTACCAATCGACATTGTCACCATACCAATGAAGAGTAACTCTCCATCAAGCTTCCACTGCTCCACTCTGATATAAACATTGCCATGCCCGGAGTCATCAACATCCCACAAAAGCCAACATAAAACACATCGGAGCTCTAATCCAAAATCTTCATGTGGTCGTGCAAATAAAAAGGATCACTGGTAGTGTCTACTTCATGTAGCGGATTGATCAATGTTGTCTTCCAGACAAGCTCCATGCAAGTATCTTCTTCAACCTTGCTTTTGTCATGCAGGCTTAGGTTTTCTCCACTTGTAGGGGTAGCAGCAGATTCTTGCATATCCTCATGTGGCTCTTCATCTTCTTCATGTAGTGCATCACTCTTATTGTCGTCACCAACTTCCTCACACTTGTGCAAATGAGACTTAATTTTTCTTCACAATGCTTATGCTTGAATAAATTGTTGGCCAATCTACATGCCGCAATTGAATGAATACATTCTAGATTACGAACAACCAATAATATAGATATGATAGGTTGGGTAATTATATCCATCTCAATACATGAAATCATAATATTCTCCATGGCACAGAAAATCTTATTATCATGGTGCTCCTTTATTGTGACCAAGAAATGATGAAACATATTGCGGATCAAATCTGCAATCCTAGATCCAAGAGGAGATTACTTTGATATTTGTGTAGATTTCCAGTATGGTAAATCTACTAGCAAGTGGATCACTATTGATGTCATCCAGGCTCTGAAAGCTGTCAATAATTAAGTGCAATATTTATATCAGGGTGTCATCATCATATGGTACTTGCGGAGCAGACATTCTCAAAATCTCACTTAGACATGTTGTAACGGCCAACTTGATTTCCTTGTCATGGTGTCTCAACAAACTGGGTTGACTTAAGACGATCGTAATCGAAGCAAGGATCTTTTGTATGAATCTTGAAGGCAATTGGTCCACCTTACACAAACATACTTCCAATATATCTAGAGGAAGGTTAATACCATCACTTAGTTCCTTTCCTATCTTTTGTAGTGCCTTCAACCACCACTCTCCATCGCTACTAGGCACCATAGTGTGATTCAGATCCCAAAATCTCTCAAACATCCCAACAGGCTGGCAAGATCACCAGCTCTAATACCACTGTAATGTACCAATGTTGCCCTACCTGATGGCCTACTGCGTCTGCACTCGACTACTTAATATGGTCCTCAAACATAGCAAATCGTACGGCAATATACCAATCTTGGTCTCTGGCTATGAGTCTCCAACACACGGCAGAAACATACCTCGTACAATCACTGTACCGACAACTAGGCCCACATCCGACATTCTTTTCCCCTCAGCGTACGACACACACCCCTCACCAACCACCGTACGGTGGTCTTGGTTGATCCCGTACAACAACATGAGCTACCAAACCGTACAGTGTCAGTCTTTGTCCTACAGTGCCAAGCTACACAACCCGTACGGTAGGAATAAGTGACCTGTACAAAGTGTAGGTAACTGTACAGTCAATCTCCTTGACTTAGCATACGGACTAACAGTCGTATGGCATCAAATGGCCCTCCTTTCTTGAAGAGCACACAATTATACTGAGAGGGGGGGCGAATCAGTATAATAACAATTTTGCCAATTTAAAACTTTTATCCAAACAATAACTTCAAATACTTAAATAAACAATTATGCACACGAACATAATAACACAATGTTTAAGTGGAAACCCAATGCGGGAGTAAACCACAACAAATAATTTCTTTTATATAAACTTGTTCTTTTACATTGATTTGTAGGCTACCACCTACTAGAGGCTCCAACCCCTATGTTTATGAGCACCGACTCACTAGAAGCTCCAACTCCCACACTTCGTAGGCACCGACCCACTGGAAGCACCAACTCCCACTGCTGTCTTCATGAGCACCAACCCCCTGCACATAAATCTGTTTTTCCACCTTGTCAATGTTGCTTTCTCAACTGCTGATGGATGCTGTTTTTTAATACTAAATATATTTCTTTCCTCAATCTGCTGCTGTTATGGCAATAAATATATCATGAAACTGATTGTAATTTTATCGTGGAATTCTTCATAAATCTGTTCAATTGCTTCTTTGTATAATTCTCCTATAAACTCTTTCAAGTCAGCCTTCAAATCTGTATATATATATATTCACATGCCTCACTCTCCTTTTGTAATTTTGATATGTCTATATATAAATCAGATTAACAAATGATCATATATATATATATATTCTTTCTTCACTTTAATTACTTCTCTCTTCCTTATCCGCTGACTTACTTTACTCACTTACAGCACGATTGATTCACAAAATTTATTTACATATATATGTCTTTTTCACAAGAGTCGCATCCTTTTAACTTGAATGGTCATCTCTTTTTACGGTTCTTAACCTTTTATTTTATTAATAATAATTATATGACATGGCAGCATTATTTCTTTAACTTTTACGGAATTCCTTTTGATCGCTGACTTGTCTTTAAGAATAATACAAACAAACATTTGTCTTTTCTTTGAATAAGACAAAATAAATTGTCTTTTATGGGACATAAAACAAATCACTTCTTTGTCTTCAAGGAAGTCGAACATATTCAATAATAAAAATCGTTGCTTTTGAAATTATCATAATACTATTACTGTCTTAAAATATGACTACTGTAAGTGAATTCTTTATGCATTATTTCATCAGACAACTCACGTGCTTGGCCATGCTTCCAGGTTTTGCATACACGTTGATCAATTTCTAAACTATTTTTTAGACATAGCTGTGTGATACGTGGGCCAAGCAAGAAAGTCAACATCTTTTATAAAAGATACTTGCCCAGTTTGGTTTGTTTGTTGTTATGCTACTGTACCTCAAACTATCACTCCTTTATTTTCTAGGATGCTCTTAATCATGAACCATAAGGAACCATAAGCAACTGCTGTAGGATACATTCATTGAATGGGATTGCTGTGACTCAACCATTATTTCATGCTGTGAACTCATATTCATTCGATGTCATATATCATTTGCTTAACTATGTAATTAAATTGCCTTCATTATGTCATATTATGTCTTTCTATGCATCTCATGTCTTTGACTTTGACATCAATGACAATATCTCCATCAATTTCCCCCTTTGTCATTGATGGCAACTTCTCAAATATATGGTATTGATTGTGCGAGGCTCCCCCTTAGTTCGCTGCTCCCCTCTTCTTCTATCTCTCCCCCTTTGTCATCAATGGCAAAGGGTCTCCAAGGCTAGAGACTAGCTCCCCCTGAACACATGCTTCTCATGAAACCTTTAATGGATGGATGAGAGTGACACTCCTCCCAATTTCCCCCTTGGTACTCAAAAGTTTCCTTTGGAAGTGGTTTTGTGAAGATATCCGCTATTTGCTCCTTTGTATTAATGTATTCCAACTTGACTTGCTTCTCAAGTACTTGTTCTCTTAGGAAGTGGTATTTGATTGAAATATGCTTTGTTTTGGAGTGCATGACTGGATTCTTTGATATGCTGATTGCACTTGTGCTGTCACAAAAGATGGGAATTGGATTCTCAAATTCAATCTTGATATCTCCTAGAGTTTGCTTCATCCAAAGCACTTGTGTACAGCTTGCTACTGCTGCAACATACTCGGATTCTACGGTAGATAAAGTTACCGACCCTTGTTTCTTGCTTAACCATGATACTAGACTGTTACCAAGGAAGAATGCTCCTCCACTTGTACTTCTTCTATCATCAATATTGCCTCCCAAATCTGCATCTATATAGGCTGTGAGTAAAAAGTCTTTTCCTTTTGGATACCATAAACCAAGATCCATAGTGCCTTTTAGGTACTTAATTATTCTTTTAACTACTAGAACATGAGTTTCTTTTGGCATTGCTTGGAATCGAGTTACAACTACAACTGCTTGCAAGATGTCAGGTCTTGTGGCAGTTAGGTACAACAACCTTCCAATCATAGATCTATATTGAGCTTGATTTACATCGGGGGATTCATCCTTTTTGCTAAGCTTGCATCCTGTAATCATGGGAGTGCTAACTGGATTACAATCTTCGATCCCAAACTTTTTCAATATTTCTTTGATATACTTGCTTTGAGAAATGAATAATCCTTTACTTGATTGCTCAATTTGCAATCCAAGAAAGAAAGATAATTCTCCAAGCATTGACATTTCAAATTCTTGTTGCATATTCATGGAAAATTCTTTACACATTTTGTCACTACCTCCTCCAAATATTATGTCATCCACATATACTACTACCAAAAGTTTGTCATTTTCAGATTTAATGTATAGATTACTATCTACCATTCCTCTTTTGAAACCTTGATCTTGAAGATATTTATCCAATCTTGAGTACCAAGCTCTTGGAGCTTGTTTTAGCCCATAAAGTGCTTTTCTTAGTCTACACACATGATCTTCCTTTTCTGAATATGTAAATCCTTCAGGTAATTCAACATACACTTCCTCTTCTAAGTCTCCATTTAGGAAAGCTGATTTTACATCCATTTGGTAAACCTTGAATGCTTTATGACTTGCAAATGCTAAGAACATCCGAATTGCTTCTAGTCTTGCAACTGGGGCAAATGTCTCTTCAAAATCCACTCCTTCTACTTGAGCACAGTCTTTACAAACAAGCCTAGCTTTGTTCCTTGTGACTTCTCCATTTTCCTTCATTTTATTCTGAAACACCCATTTGGTTCCAATGACATTTTTGTCTTTTGGTCTTGGAACAATTTCCCAAGTATTACTCTTTTCGATTTGGTTCAATTCTTCCTCCATTGCTTTTACCCAATGCTTGTCTTCACTTGCTTCTTTGAAGTTCTTTGGTTCTATTTTAGATAAAAGACAAAAGTGTGCATGCTCAATAGTGTTGACAAATTTCTTTCTTGTTTGGACTTCCTTATCTAGGTCTCCAATTACCAAGTCTTCAGGATGATTTCTCTGAACAAATTTTGATGGAGTTTTTGCTGGTGTCTTCAAGGGAGTTTTTGCTTTCAAAGGGATTGTGGAGTCTTCTGGTTCTAGTTCTTTTTCTTCTTCATCTTTTGGATCTTCTTCTTCTTTACATATACTTGGTATTTCAGCATTTTCTTTTACTTTTTCAAATTGTTTTCCTGCATCAATCCTTACACTTACGCTTTCTACAATCTTGTGGAGTCTTTTGTTGTAACATCTATATGCTTTACTCTTAGAGGAGTATCCAAGAAAGATCCCTTCATCTGCTCTAGCTTCAAATTTACCCAAGTCATCTTCATCCCTTCTTATATAGCATGTGCTTCCAAAGACTCTGAAATACTTGACTGTTGCTGGTCTTCTTTTCCATAGCTCGTAAGGTTTCTTATCATGATTTACTCTTATTTGTGCACGGTTCAAAATGTAGACTGTTGTATGTACTGCCTCCTTCCAAAAGGAATCAGCTATCTTTGATTCATTTAGCATTGCCCTTGCCATTTCTTGAACAGTTCTATTTTTCCTTTCTACAACTCCATTTTGTTGGGGAGTTCTAGGTGCTGAAAGTTGTCTTTTTATACCATTCTTTTCACAATACTCATCAAATTCGTGGGAAGTAAACTCTCCTCCTCTATCTGTTCCAAGACATTTTATTTTTGTATCCATTTGATTTTCAACTAGTTCCTTGAAAGCTTTGAATTTGTCAAGGGCTTCTGATTTCTCTTTTAGGAAAGCAACCCAAGTCATCCTAGAGTAGTCATCAATAAATAGTATGAAGTATTTTTCTCCTTGTAAGCTTTTTGTCCTAGTTGGTCCACAAGGGTCTGAATGAATGAGTTCAAGTGGTTTTGATGTAGAGTACTCCTTGGCTTTGAATGTACTTCTTGTTTGCTTCCCTAGTTGGCATTGTTTGCAAATGATATTTGTAGGTTTTGATAACTTTGGTATATCTCTTACAGCTCCTTTACAACTGATTTTGACAATGTTGTCAAAGTTTAAGTGCCCCAATCTTTTGTGCCATAGCCAATTTTCATCTTCTTGTACAAAAAAACATCCTTCATCATTCATCTCTTGTAAAATATACAAGTTGTTTGCAGTTCTACAAGCATTAGCTATCACTTTCCATCCTTCTTAATTTCACAACCTTTAGGATGAAATGTTATATTATGCCCTTGATCACAAAGTTGACTTACACTTAGTAAGTTTTCTTTTAGCCCTTTTACATATAGCACATTCGTTGTTTTGGTTTTTCCATGATCTAAACTAAGAGTTCATTTTCCTTTTATCTTTCATTTTGAGTTGTCACCAAATCTTACTGATCCTTCACTAGCTGGTTCAAAGGAAATGAATTTGCTTTTGTCTCCTGTCATGTGTCTTGAACATCCACTATCAACATACCACCTATCTTTCTTATTTTGAGCATGTAAAGCTATTTGAACAAATAGCGACTTTTCTTTCTTTTTCCAAACCTTCTTTTTAGGAAGATCTTCTTTCTTTGCTTGAGTCGTAGGAAAAATTGTTCTACACTGGTGGGCAGCATGTCCAAAATTGTTACATTTTGAACATAGAATATCAAAATCAACCAATGGAGCAAAAGGATTTTGAGTTCTGAAATTTGGAGTGTTCTTCTCTTTGCTTCTGCAGTTTAGTGCTTTATGACCGAACTTGTTGCAAGAGTAGCAATATCCATTGAACGTGTAAGAGAAATGTTGTCTATGATATGACCTTTTCCATTCATTCATATTTTGTTTTGGTATTCTACATTCTAGTGCTTTGTGACCAAAACAATTGAAAGAGTAACAGTAGCCACGAAAATTATGACGGGGCTTATGAACATCATTCTCTTGATTCTTTTTGCAGTCCTTATATCCTTTAAGCCTGTCCTCTTTTAATAGTTCATTTACGACTATGTTGCTTCCCTCTTTTATGAAACCTTTGAATGTATTGTTACTATTTGAGTTTCTTTCAAAACCAACCCTTGTTTTGCTGGAAGAGGGCTTTTGACTATCAATGATATCAATTAGGATTTTTGAACTCTTTCCAAACTTGAGACTATTGTGCAGTTTGATGGTGCTTTCCTCCAACTCCCTTTTTAATTTTTCAATTTCTAGTTTTAGATCAGTTTTAGCTTGTTTGGTTTCTTCTAATTGGATCTTTAGATCTTCAATTGCTTTTTCTGATTTCTTTAATGCTTCTAGATTCTCCATAGCTTCTTCTTTAAACTTCACTACTTTTCTTTTCAATTTTTCATTTTGTTTATATGCATAATGAAGTTCTTATTCAAGATCAACATTCTCTTCCTCATTGCATGATTCGTCTTCTTTTTCCTCATGATTATCACTCGTGTCTGCTTCAGCCATGAATAGAATTTCATCCTCCTCATCACTTGGGCATTCCTCGCTGCTTTCATCCGAAGAGCTGTCCTTTTTGGAATAAAAACTTTTTTTATTTTTGTTTTGATATTTTTTGTTTTTATTAAATTTATTATTATTCTTCCATTTTTTCTTAGTGTATGCTTGCTTTTCATCTTCACTGGAATCACCATCATTTTGGGGACATTTTTAAGCATAGTGTCCTACCTTTCCACAATTAAAGCATTTGAAAGAGAATTTCCCCTTATATTTTTCACTTCCCTTTTTCAACTTTCTTAAGAAATGAGCTTCAGCTTCATCGGTTTCGCTACTTGAGCTTTCGCTTGAGATTTGTTTTTTGCTTTTACCCTTTTTAGAAACTTTGAATGATATTTCCTTTTTCGGTTCCTTGCCTCCAACCCTCGTTTCATAAGCGGTAAGAATTCCATGTAACTCATCTTTTGTAAGTTTGTCCAGATCTTTCCTCTCCTCGATTGCTGACACTTTAGAATCAAATTTAATGGGTAGGGATCTCAAGATCTTTTCAACCACAAATTGTTCCTCTACATCTTCACCAAGGGCTTTCATTGAATTGACAACTTCATCAACACGAGAAAGGAATGAAGCTATGTCTTCATCTTCCTTCATTTTCAGGCTTTCGAATGTGCTTCAATGGGTTTGAAGTTTGGCTTTCTTTACGTTGTCGGCCCCTTCATAAATATTTTTCAACTTGTCCCATATCTCCTTTGTAGATTTACAATGCATAACTTTTGTGAACTTTGAGTCGGCTAGATTGCATAAAATAGCATGTTTTGCTTTGGCATTATTTTCACTTCTCTTCTTTCCGGCATGATGTTGCTGGTGGTGTATAACCATCTAGTACTGATTGCCAAACATCGAATCCAATAGCATTTAAATACGCTTCCATCTTTATATTCCAAAATGCATAATTTGTCCCATCAAAAGTTGGTGTCTTGTTTTGAAAACTTTCAGCCATTTGTGCTCTTTAGATCTACCTTCAAGCGGTTAGGCTTTATAGAAGGAACCCGCTCTAATAGCAATTGAAGAGCACACAATTATACTGAGAGGGGGGGTGAATCGGTATAATAACAATTTTGCCAATTTAAAACTTTTATCCAAACAATAACTTCAAATACTTAAATAAACAATTATGCACACGAACATAGTAACACAATGTTTACGTGTAAACCCAATGCGGGAGAAAACCACAACAAATAATTTCTTTTATATAAACTTGTTCTTTTACATTGATTTGTAGGCTACCACCTACTAGAGGCTCCAACCCCTATGTTTATGAGCACCGACTCACTGGAAACTCCAACTCCCACACTTCGCAGGCACCGACCCACTGGAAGCACCAACTCCCACTACTGTCTTCGTAAGCACCAACCCACTGCACATAAATCTGCTTTTCCACCTTGTCAATGTTGCTTTCTCAACTGATGATGGTTGCTGTTTTTTAATACTAAATATATTTCTTTTCTCAATCTGCTGTTGTTATGGCAATAAATATATCATGAAACTGATTGTAATTTTATCGTGGAATTCTTCATAAATCTGTTCAATTGCTTCTTTGTATAATTCTCCTATAAACTCTTTCAAGTCAGCCTTCAAATCTGTATATATATATATTCACATGCCTCACTCTCCTTTTGTAATTTTGATATGTCTATATATAAATCAGATTAACAAATGATCATATATATATATTATTTCTTCACTTTAATTACTTCGCTCTTCCTTATCCGCTGACTTACTTTACTCACAGCACAATTGATTCACAAAATTTATTTACATGTATATGTCTTTTTCACAAGAGTCGCATCCTTTTAACTTGGACGGTCATCTCTTTTTACGGTTCTTAACCTTTTATTTTATTAATAATAATTATATGACATGGCAGCATTATTTCTTTAACTTTTACGGAATTCCTTTTGATCGCTGACTTGTCTTTAAGAATAATACAAACAAACATTTGTCTTTTCTTTGAATAAGACAAAATAAATTGTCTTTTATGGGACATAAAACAAATCACTTCTTTGTCTTCAAGGAAGTCGAACATATTCAATAATAAACATCGTTGCTTTTGAAATTATCATAATACTATTACTGTCTTAATATATGACTGCTGCAAGTGAATTCTTTATGCATTATTTCATTAGATAACTCACGTGCTTGGCCATGCTTCCAGGTTTTGCATACACGTTGATCAATTTCTAAACTATTTTTTAGACATAGCTGTGTGATACGTGGGCCAAGCAAGAAAGTCAACATCTTTTATAAAAGATACTTGCCCAGTTTGGTTTGTTTGTTGTTATGCTACTGTACCTCAAACTATCACTCCTTTATTTTCTAGGATGCTCTTAATCATGAACCATAAGGAACCATAAGCAACTGTTGTAGGATACATTCATTGAATGGGATTGCTGTGACTCAACCATTATTTCATGCTGTGAACTCATATTCATTTGCTGTCATTTATCATTTGCTTAACTATGTATTTAAATTGCCTTCATTATGTCATATTATGTCTTTCTATGCATCTCATGTCTTTGACTTTGACATCAATGACAATATCTCCATCAATATGATGCGTACAAATGTCGACAACCAGATTCGAACACGAGTATAAGATAGGTCACAAACAATAATTTGATGCAGCAATAGACACAAATCTGGAAAATCCCATATGCAATAGGAGCATGTATTTATAGAATGGCACCACTTCAGATTACAATAATTCTGAATCGAGAACATAGCAAAATAGGGTGAGGAGTTACTCCCACCAAAACTGTGGAAACCAAATAGGATCTTTCACCTCCGAAATGGCAGACAAGGAACTCCAACTGGAATTCGTAATTCACAAATAAAATCCAAAATCGCATACTAACAAATTCCTACATGTTGATCATAAATACCCCTTTGAAAAAACTCTTGAGGGTTTATAACTACGTTACCGGATTTGGACACTGGACCCACGAATCAGGTCCGGGTCGGGTCCAGGTTCGGATTCGCGGACCGATCCATGCCGGATCCAGGCAGGGTTCGTGTTTGGACCTGTGGGTCTGTCCGGATCTGGCGTGGACCCTCGGACCCGCGGCCTATGAATGCATAAAGTGGGTCCAAACCACTGAATATGCCATCTTTGAATTATTTTTTTCTTTCATCTAATCCTAAATTGACCCAATTTTCCAATCCAAGGGTGGGAGGATTTATACAAATATAACATTTAAGTATAAGTTTGATTTATTTAATTTCTTAGATTTTAAGTTATATTTGTATAAATACTTTCAAGATGTTTGAGATAGGTTCCATCTTCATAGGAGTTAAGATGCAAATTCTAGATTTTGGGGGTTTTCGAAAATTTCAGACTAAGCCAAATTTCAGGATTTAGCAAGCCTTCAGCAGGGTTACCTCCCACAATCCATCATGGCTTTCTAAGGTCAAACTGAAGCTGGCAAAAGGATTCTCAAAGGGTTTTAACTCATTTTATCACAAATCACTTGGTTTCAACCCCATCTCTATAACAGACTTAGCTTAGCTCTCGCCCAAATCCGAGATAGACATGACTTCCCAACAGACCAAAATCACTCAAACCTCATTTGCTGGACCTAGGGACTTGAAAACAGCCACCAACAAAGACTACCTAAGACCTAGGTATGAAAAATCTGACATTTGGCATTGATCAATAATCAAACATCATAGATTCATACTATGAAATGATTTAGTTTTACAATTATGTATATTTATCTTATTTTTTTGTATATATATATATACACACACACACACATGAACCCATACGAATCATAATGGGAAAAAAAAAATTTCACGAATCCACAAACCGAATTCTCGAACCTGAATCCATCCCCAAACCTGAACCGACAACTTAGGTTTACAAAGAACGTCGACACGGAAAACACCTACGAACAACAATAATAAAAATGGTCCCCTTTATTAATTAATTAAAGGTCCATTTATAATATTATTTAAATTTTGGGACCATTAATTAATTAAAATTGGGGACATTACATAATCACAATGCGTCATATCTTGTATTATCTATGGTGTTGAGGTGTAATCTTAGTGTATATGAGTTGATGTCGTATTTGGGAATGAATAGTGCGAATGCCTTGAATATGCCTCTACTATATATTTCTCAATGAGATTTGATGTGCATATCATGTGTGTAAGTATACATAGGTTGCTAGTAGGACACAAAAGATTTACCAAGAACCCTTACCCATTTCAATTTACACAGTAACATAACAAATGCCAATGTGCTAAACTACTATAGCCAAATGTCTTGACCATTAGCAATTAAGATCCCAATGGCGAGTCACGATTCCAGATTATGTTTTAGTCAGGTTCAATTATTCCAAATATATTAGAAATGCATGTTGTCAAGAATGATGGACTCACTGATCGATATAGCATCCTTATCAGATTTGACAATGAGAATTCAACAGAATTTCTATCGACATTATAATGAAGACCTTTTTCATCTTTGGAAGAAAAAGTATGTCATTTTCTATTTACCACTGATGTACCATTTATTGGATCGATTGAACATGCAACCACTCCACCAACTGGATTAACTGAACTCCCTACATGTCCAGTTTGCCTTGAGAGACATGACAAACACATTAGGGGAATTCTAAACACAGTCTGCAATCATTCTTTCCACTCCACTGGTATGTCAAAATGGATAGATTCGTCCTGCACAGTCTGTAGATATTGTCAATAGCAGCTTGAGAAATCAACATGTTCTGTTTATTCAACATCAGAAAACCTATGGGTTTGTGTTATATGTGGATTTGTGGAATGTGGTCAGATCATGCAATTAATTATTGGAAAGAAACCCAGCATTGCTATTTACTTGAGTTGGAGACTCAACATGTTGAAGATTTGTAGGGGATAACTATGTTCATCAACATATTCAGTAAAAGACTAATGTAACACTGGTTGAATTAAATACTCATTGCAGAGATGTTGGTCATGAATGTGGAAGACATGAATGCGGTCATGATTCTAGTCTTGAGGGCATCCTATATGAGAGCGAAATGGAGGCGATAGCTGATGAGTTTAATAAGCTTTTGACAAGCCACAGAGAATCAATGTCAGTATCATGATTCATTACTTCCTGAGGCCAAGCAACAGAAGGATACTACCATTTCTGAAGCTATAGAGAAGACTACAAATATAAAAGTACAGAAATTGGAAGCCAAGCTTGACAAATGCATCAAGGACAATGAATTTCTTTGTGAGGTGAATAAGAACTTGTTTGCCCGCTAGGAACCATTTAAGAAAAAAGTTGCAGAAGTTGATAAAAGAGATGAAAATGCCTTACAGCTTGACAAAAGATTTAAAAATGCTTGTTCTAGTAGCAGAACACAAAACTCAATCTACCACCTCCCAAGAACCAACATAGTATCAAAATCTTGGTAAGTATGTAACTACTCATTTACAAAATATGGGAGATGAATCTACTGAGGATGCAACATGGTAGGAGAGGAGATTCTAAAGCACCCTAATCTACAAATGCTTGAGGACAAGCAATTTTGGGGCGGGGAGGAGTCAGGACTGTGATGTCCCCAACTCAAGCCATGAGGATTAACAGTGCATTGGCTGTCTTTTCCTTGGTTTACCCAAGAGGAAGAGGACTTAAAGTATTATTGGATAAGTGTGGAGTCTTAGGCTTGTATTCTATTCTAATCTTAATTTGTGGGCATCTCTTTTTATGCAAGTTATGTGATTTTAAGTTGTGGGTACATCTTCTTGTGCAACTTAAGTAATTAATAATTCCTAGCCTAAAGACTTAAATTGTCCCCTTTTTTATGTACTTAAGTGATTTTAAAAAGCATGTGGCAAAAAAGCCAAGGGGGCGTGGGTTTTCGAGGAGCCTATTGGCTCATTTTTAGGGTTTTAAAGTGGAGCATTGGATTAAGTGGTGGTGGATCTAAAAACTGAGGTTAATTAATTTCTTTGGAAGTTATTATATAACTCTCTAGGATACTTTTAGAGCTCATCATGTTATGAGTTTGTTATCTGTTGCTGCTGCAATCTTGGCTTAAGGTCTGAAATCCTTGAGTATCTGTAGAATAGTTATACAGACAAAAAATATAAAGCAGAACTTATTATCAATGATACCAATAGTACATTAAACATCAATGTCCAAGAAACACAATACCATAACATAATACCAAGATACCATAATACTAAGATGGCGAGGAAATGCTATTTCTTTATTGATACCAAAAACCAACCCTTCAACATAATAAACAAAAGTGCTTATATAATAGTCGGTTGGTTGGGGAAACCAACGAATGCACCTCCTCGCTCCTAACTACCCTCTCGACATAACATAACTAAGTCTAATACAATATTACTTTATTCGTACTACATATATCCCCAAAAAAAAAAACAATCGTCTTCTAGACGACAAATAGTACTCAACAGAAATTAGACTTTACAGTTGGGTTGTGAAGACATCCCTAGATTTGGAGCTTGTTCCTGAATGCGTAAGAGTTCTCGTTCCGCAATCTTCTGTTTGGCCCAAACTCCTTGGAGGACCCGTAATGCATCCATCTTTTTCGCTTCAGCTAGTGCTACTTTCTCTTCGAGGCCAGCTCATTCCATCTTCCATTTAGCTTTCCACATAGCCTCTTCTTCTGCCCATTCCTTTTTCATGCAGTTTGTCAGATCCCTTTCTTGTTGAAGTTCCAAGAAAGTCCTCCTGAAGGCCACCTCCATTTCTGTAAGTGCATCCCTGAGGGTTGATTGTCCCTGTACCTGCTCCATGGCACATGGGGTTGTCCAGGTTGCAGTTATTTCTCCCTGATTGTATCCACTCTACTGTAATAGGCTCCAATCTGTATGACACTTTCCCTTCATGAAAATTGCCAGGGATTCTGCTGCTCTAACTATGGCTTCCACATTCTGACTTCTGGCCTGCTGTATGATTTCCATAGTTCTGTGTTCCATAGCTTGCAACTCTTTGAGGACTCTTGTTGCTTTATCTTCCAGTGAGCTTACCTCCAAACAGTGCCCTATCTTGTTTGGTGATCCTGTGATGTTTTCTTCTTCTAATTCCCTCCCGGGTGGCGGCGAGGGTGGAAATACCATCCCAACTTCCTCAAGGAGTCTATCTGCCTCTTCCAGGACTGTGTCCACTCCAGTCTCCATACCCTTTATACCTGGTGTAACTGTCTTTTCCTCTCTCGGAGTACTACTTGTGTGTACCACCAATGCAACTGGTTGAGCCACCTCTATACCCTATGGTGTGTGGAGCCTTAGATTGCGCCCATACGTTTGCTAGCCTCTAAGGTCTATGACCTTGGTATGAGTGTGTTGATCTATAGGAACGAGGTTGGCTACACCAGGCAAGGAAAGTCTTGTTGCCCCCCATCTAGGGATCGTGTGTTGTTTGCCTCCTTCCTCCTGGTTGCTCGGCTGTTCCTTCTCCGTACGACTATCCTCTCCTGTACTCGGAGTGGCATGGACACCTTCCAGCATACTCGGAGTGGTACAGTCGTCCTGATGAATTTGCGCTAACTCAGGTATGTCGCCTGGCAATGGACCTTCTACCTCTGGTAAAAATGTAATGTCTGCCGATCAACCCTTGAGATTGCCAAAGTGGATTCTTTCTTCTTGGGAGTCTGAGGATGTGTCTGTACCCCCTCCTCTTCGGAACTTTCTCCATTCTCCTCCTGGCTTGATCCAGACGGACTTTTTGTTGCTACCTGTTTTAGTTTCTTTTTCCGTGGTTCTCCCCCACTTGCTCCTGCTTCAAAGGTATCCAAGTGAAACCAATATGTCATTGTTGGCTTGTAGGGTTCTACCCTGTTAGCTAGGACCAAGGCTCCTCTATGTTCAGCTGCTACCTGAGTGCGCACTGCCTCCAGAAACAATGCTATGGCGTGATGTGTATAAAATGCCTTATGTTTTAGTTCCATGAATTCTCGGAGCCTCTGTGAAAGGAACTACGCCCAATTGTATATCTATCCTCTGTTTAGCCCATCCACCACAGGCAACATCCATATAGCTATGTCTGAGGTACAACTTCCCGCAGTAAGTTTACTTTTTACCAAGTCCACGATGCAACGCCATTCTTCATTCGCTATGAAAATTTTCTTTAGGCCCTTGTTGTTCCTTTTGTGGAGAATGCTTCCCCATTCTTGTTTAGTGAGATTCTTCCTACACATTAACTCTAGCCACTTCTTCTTTTCCTCCATTGCCATTGGAGTTTTTGTGAGTTCTTGTCCCCGGTTAGGTATTCCCAATACCTTGTTTATTTCTTAGGCAGAGTAGGAAATGGTTACAGTTTGATGGGAATAACGGTTTACAGACTTGTGATTCTACCTATCATAGCCAACCACCATAGTTCGCAGTATAGCTTCAAATTCTTTCAAATAAAAAATGGGCATAAAAATTATTGTCTACCTCTGCTTTCCGTAGAGCATCTTTCAAGATGTGCCTGTCTTCTGCATTCTCCCACCAAGCACAAGATCCGCTTCCTATTACACTCTTAAAAGTGATATTCGCAGTCGTGATTTTTTCCATGCTCTTCCCTTTGTCCTTTGTGCTTGTCATCCTCGTCACCTTTCTCACCTGTAAGGGTGGATTTTTCAGTTTGGAATCAATAATTTTCCCTTTGCTTGGGTTTCCCACACTTATCTTCACCATCTTATGGTTTTTCATCAACTGTTGTATGCCTTTATTAACTGTTTTGCCACAACCGTTTTGTGTATGGCCTTCTCCTCCGAGCGTGCGGCCTCCTCCACCTTGCATACAGAACCACCTTCTATGTACGACCTTGTCGTCCGTACATCATACGGTTTTGTTTTCCCTCTCGTCCTGCAGTTCGTACAGCTATGTGGTCCGTACAACCATGTGACCACTTTTGTCCTCGTACGACTCTTCTGCAACTCGTACGTGCTACCTTCTGTATGGCCCTGTGACCACTTCCGTACATGTTGCCTTCCGTACGTGTCGCAACCTGTCTGTACGGCCTTGTGAGCACTTCTTTTCTCTCGCTCCTCTGTGCTGCCTTCCGTACGGCCTGTCCATACTCCATACAGGCTGCTCTTCCTTTGCCCTTTCATGATGCCTTACGTACAACCTGTCCGTACGCCGTATGTGTATGGGTTTCTTTTCCCTCGTTCCTGCGTGCTACCTTTCGTACGGCCTGTCCGTACTCCGTACACGGGCTGGTTGTCTAATCAGCTGGTTGTGCTCTCACGTACGCTCTTTTGTACGCCTCCTCTTAGCTTGATCTTGTACGGTTTGTATACAAGTACCTTCTTCTCCCGAGTGTTGTGAAGTGTGAAATGGCACCGAATTCTTTTATAAGGCTTGTAGATGTTAGGGTTTGCCTTTGTTTTGTCTCCTTTTGAATTTTTCATTGCTTTTTCTCTTATTTCTTCTATTATGTCTAAGTGACATATGGGATGTGTCTCTTTTTGTAATTTGGCCTCCTTGTATTCTACCTTTTCATCAAATATGTGTGCTGGTTTGTCATCGATGGTTGTGGTGCCCTCTTTGTATTCCTTGTGCTCCTCTGGGTAACTTTCTTCTCGTTCCTGAATTTGCAACATGTTGCATTCTGGCTGGAATACCTCGTAGTCCCCCATCTACTAATGGAATAGGCCGTTAAGGGAACTAGTTTCATCTTTGGAGTATTCACCCAGTCAGAGCACTCCCTCTTCATCTAGTTCCACTCCTTCCAGGTCTTCTCCTTCTGAGTCGGATGCTAGATCCTGACTTACACACTGATTCCTCAAGTCTATTATGTATTTTCTCCCATCTACCTCTATGGATAGAGTATTCTTTTTCCAGTTGTGTGTGGCCTTTGCTGTGATTAGCCAACCTCTGCCCAACAAGGCATCGTAGCCTTTCTTTTCCAAAGTAATCACCACAAAATCTAGGAGGAACTCGTGTGCCAGTTATTACGTTTTGTCCCATCAGGGTTCCAATTGGCTTGATCCCATGTTGGTCTGCTCCTACCAATTGGAATGTGGGTGGCCAGAGTGTGGGTTTTCCTAGAGCCTTCCAAGTCTCCTCTGGTAGGACGTTCACACCAGACCCCCCATCCACAATAGTATTGGATAGTTTGCATCCCATTATCTCCATTTCGACTGTTGCAAGTGTCCTCCCTATCCCTATAGTGAGTATGGTATTAGTCTTCTCTATTGTTTCCTCTTCTTTCTCCTCCACCTTAAGGGTTTCCTCCTGGTTTCTTATTCCTTGTGATATTGCTACCCAAAGCTGAGGTAACATTTCCAATAGATCCACAATTTTCACAGGGATGGTGGTTTCCAGTACTTGTTTCATGATGCTAGGTACTGACCCCTGGGTTGAGGATTTAGCCGTACTTCCTCTTCCTTCTTCTGTCATGTTATTCCTAATGTCTTTTGTGGGTTCTTGAAATCTTTCTCTCTCTGTAACTATGTTAGGGTATGTAAGTGTCTTCGCCTGCATTCTTGTGATGGCCAATACTTCCGTCTCAAAGTCTACAATGTCAAGCCTATTCACCCCCTTTTGTCTAGGGCAATTGGCATCCTCATGGTTACCCGGTCCACACCATTTACACATCCCTTCATTTTGTCCCCCCCCCCCATTCTGGCAATCTCGTGCGAAGTGTCCCCATTCGTTGCATCGCCTACATTGGATCATGGGTTTTCCCTTAGAATCGTACTGGATTGCTCTCCGGGGTGTGTTGTTATTACTGTTGTTGTTGCTTCCTAGTCTATTGTTTCGATACCCTCCCGGTGACACTTTTGTATTAGTGTTGCGTGGAGGAGTGACGGGTGGTGTGGATTGTTCTCCTTGGGTAAAAAGTACTTGAGCATTCCACGCCTTTAGATTGTAGGGGTAGTCTTTGATTGCGTGGCCTAACACCTGACAGATGTCACAAAAGGCCTTGCGAGAGCATGTTCCTTTTGTATGTCCCTCCTTTTCACAATTTGCACACCACAGTTCCCTCCCTTCTTTTTTGTCTTCCTTGCTTCCAGTAACTTCCTTCATCAACCGCATCATGTCTTTTCTCAAAGCTTGGATGGTCTTGGATTCATCCCCTTTCTTCTGATCTCTCACTTCCGCTTCCCTGTCGCTTAGCTTTGGAGGTTTTATTCTCACTTTCTATGTCCATAGCTCAGGTGCATGCCTCTCCAAAGGATGGTGGTGGCACTATTTTCATTTTTCGTTTTAAGGACGGGGTTAACCCTTCAATGAACCATCATTTTTTTAATCCATCAGCAAGTTTGTTATCCAACTTCCCTATCAATTCCTTGAGTTTCCTGACATAACCCCTAACTGACTCGTTTTTTCCTTGTCTGGTGTTATAAATTTTTGTGACTATCTCATCATCATCACCTAGGAGTCTGAATTCCTCCTCAAAGGCAGTACGGAGGTCCTTCCATGTGGCTTTCTAGCCAGCCTCCAAGTCCGTATACCAATCAATGGCAATCCCTCTTAGGGTGGCAGGGAAGGCTATTAACCATTCGTCTGTATCATTTTCTCCATTGGCTTGCCATATGGTGATACACGTTTTACAGTGTCGGGTGGGGTCCTCCGACCCTTCTCCAATAAATCTAGGTAGTTTTTGCTTAACTACTGCCATTCTTTTCCCGCTCTTCCCTCCTCCCGGGATGCTCCCTCCTGTTGGGACACTCCCTCCTCCTGCCGGGACACTCCCTCCTCCTGCTGGGACACTCCCTCCTCCTGCCATGATGCTCCCTCCTGCTAGGGCACTTCCTCCTGTCTCGCCAGAAGCAGTGGTCTCTCCTTCTCCTTGTGATTCCTCTGTCACGGCCGGATGGTGTACCTCTCAGTACTCTCTCCGAGCAGGGGTTTCAGGGTTCTCCCCTCCTTCCTTCTCCGAGATGGCCAAGTTAGCTATTCCTTCTATGGCATTTTCAATCAGGCTCTCCTCAATTTGTTTTTTACTTATAGACTGGTCCCCCAATCCTCTCAAGCGGCGACGTCTTTCTTCTTGTTGTTGTTGGCCAAGGCTTTGCCTGGCGGCTTCCTCTTCACTTTCTTCTTCGGCCTTGCGCTTTGGATACTTATTTGGAAGCAGGGGCATGAATTAATAGACGAGTTGTCGAAGTGGAGGAATTCCCCCAAGTAGATCATACACTACTAGTGGTACCGAAGTTGTCCGTACTTTGCTTATGTGGAACCACTCTCTCTGGCTTCCCTTCACACGTACTTACTTCCTAGGCTACCACCAAACCTTGTGCCACTTGATCTTCCTTTGGTATTCCCTCCTCTTGTCTATGACCTCCGGGTCCGAACTTAAGCAACCGCGCCAAAATGTAGAATAGTTATACAGACAAAAAATAAAGCAAAACTTATTATCAATGATACCAACAGTACATTAAACATCAATGTCCAAGAAACACAATACCATACCATAATACCAAGATACCAGAATACTAAGATGGTGAGGAAATGCTATTTCTTTATTGATACCAAAAACCAAAATAGTCGGTTGGTTGGGGAAACCAATGGACGCACCTCCTCGCTCCTAACTACCCTCCCGACATAACATAACTAAGTCTAATACAATATTACTTTATTCGTACTACAATATCCCTGTTTTCGGAGAGACGTGTGGGCTCCCCCTAGTAAGAAGGGTGTGTTTGAATGGAAGAACTTTGAAACCCTAGTACATCATTTTCAAAGTCGCAAAAGATTATCAGGCTTGGAGGTCTATCTTCACATTTCAGAGCATCATTGACGACTGCAACAGAAAGGACATTTTCATCAAACCTACCATGGGTTTATTGGGAAGTTGACAAGGTCAGCTAGGGTTTGAAGTCTTTTCAGAGGACAACTAGGATTCAAAGATAAACAAGTGCCACGTAGTGGCTAGTACTTGCCTTTAGTTATGTAATTAATTGTAGTTTTAAGTTATATAATTAGTTGTAGTTTTAATTGTATTGTATATAAAATTAATTTTTTCAAATTTATCTAATATAATATTATAATTAAATTTATAGTTCAATTAGAAATAAAATTATGGTAAAATTAGAAATATGTTTAAAATTATATTTTTCAATATTTTCATTTAACATTAATTTTAAAGGTTTATTTACAATCTCAATTAAATTACTTCAATAAAATTAATCAAATTAACTCCTCTACTTATAATATTATTATTTACATTTAGCCATTACATATATTTTTTATATAATTTTTATTTTATCATAATTTTACTAAATGTGAAATTATAAATCTTATAGAAAAACAAAGTAACTATCATCAAACCCCATAAACTAGATGAGCCATTGAGCATCAAATAAATAAATAAAAAAGACTCTTAAAAAAAATGGTGTGCCCCCCTCAAGCAGGTTGTAATTTATATTTAATGAATTCACCACAACCAATGGTAAGAATTAATGCCCCTGTGTTATGTAAAATATTTTTAAAAAATTTACGAAACTAATTTTCAAAAAAATAGAATGATATTTTTTATAGAAATAAGTGGTGAAAATAATGCATTATGGGTACAAATCCAAAAATTTCGTGTATAAGACCCAAACTGATTTAACCAATCAAATAATAGAAAAATAATTTTTATAAATTATAAAGTTAAAAATATTGCATCTAACTTTAGAAAACATGAAATTTATTACAAAATACAAAATCTAAAGAATTCTAATTGGTCTAAACAGTTTTATTTAATCACTAATTAACACTAAAAACTCAAAAACGGATGCAATAGTACTTGCTTAGCCTATCGGCAAGTACTAATAAAGAGGTATTTGTATCTAAATCCGCATACTTAAATAATCTTCGTCTAAAATAAGAGAAAATCATCATATTCCATTTCTGAAATTTCTGGGCAGAATTAAAGGGATTTTTCGTTACTTTTCTAAGTTCAGTAATACTCAAAAATCTATTTTTATCAGCAGAAAAATCAGATCAGTAATCTAATTATAAAACTGAGTTTGTTGTAGAATTTCTTAAATGCAAATAAAGTTTCAGATCTTTTTGTGCCCTAGTTTTGGAAATATTGTTATTTTTCTATTATCCCTATTTGAGATATTAAATTATTTGGAGCATGTGGAATTCAGAACATTGTTGATTTGGTTGGTGTTTTGGATCAGTTCCAAAGTTTGTAAATGTGTAGTGTTAAACGAATCGCTTTTGTAAGGTTAAAATGTATTCGGAGACAGTTCTTAGGCGGTTGTGTTCTATTATGAGTGACAATTGAGATCTTCCTACAGAAAAAGAAATGTATGCATTGTATCTTGATAAAATGTAGAAGTCGTATTTTTCAGAAGTCATCTATTTTGAAATAATGTTCAAATGTACTATAGAGATGTATTTTGCAGTACGAAAATGATTGAAATGTGTTGTTGGGTGATTTTAAAATAAGTAAAACTCATTGCAGGAACTATTATGATGTATTTTGAAAATTTGTGTTTAATAATAAAGTTTAGCTTGTTTCCCTCAAATTGTGAGTTCTAGTCCAAATTGTTGTATAATTTAGGATCTTTCCCTTTAAATTAGCTTTAAGTAAAAAAATGGAAGTGAACATTTTTTTAAATGATTATTATTTTGTCAAATCTGGCCAAACCATGGTCACGACCATGATAGTATGGTGGTCTCCTAACTTCCAAGGTAGCAAGCCTAGGGATGTTAATGAAAATAAGATCTGGGAATATATCTTCTGCTGTAATATATAATGTCTAGTTATATATGTGATGACTGTATATATATTATATTGAGATACTTATTATGCTGTAATCGCAGATTGAAGAAGCTATGCCGTGGTAATTGATTGTTCTTCCAACTTGCGATCACAGCATATAAATATGCTTTGCAACAGTCACATTAACAACAGATGTGCCTTTCTAATTTGAATGGACACGACCCTTCAAGTTGCTGATGCATTAGCATAAGCGACTGTTAACAACAGTCACTTATGTTAATGCATAAGCGACTAGTTTATTGTAATGAACGCAGTCAATCAAAACCGAACATTAAGTTATAGATAATGATATCGACTTATTAGTTGATACTTGCATGTTAATATAACCATCGAACATAGTTCGATTTACTCCAATGTGATTTAATATATATTGCTATGTTATTATCATTATTATATTTCATCAATATAATAATGATAATAATAATATAATCACAACTCTTCTTTATAATCATTGTATACTATAATATATATATATATATATATATATATATATATATATATATATATATATATATATATATATATAATACGAATGAAACTATATCTTAACACTCCCTCTTAGTAAGTGAGTATTAAATATCAAAAGTCTATCATGACATCCGCCACTTCGGGACACTCAAGTTAATGTAGTCTCGTCATGAAAATAGACATGAATATCATGAACTCCGCACAGTCGGGACACACAATTAAGTAGTCTATCATGATATGGTTTCGTTATTACACATCCAGTAATAACAAGAGTCAAGATCTCTGCATAGTCGGGACACACACTTAAGTAGTCTATCTTGACACTTTGGTTAACTATTTACAAGATCGTCACCTTGAAATGTTAACCCACACACAAATGATCATTTTACACAATATTGCAATATATACATTTTTTTATATTTATTCATGAATAAAAAAACTTACAATTAAGAGGAATTTAAACCATACATCACAACTTGATCATGCCAAGTTTGTTCTGAAGTATTCTATCTTCAGCTTTAAAAGTGGCTTAGTGAAAATATCAGCACTCTATTCTTCAGTACTAATGTACTCTAGCTTTATGATATTTCTCTCTACCATATCTCTTATGTAGTGATATGGAATCTCAATATGTTTGGACCTGTTATGGAAAACTGGATTAACAGATAACTTGATACAACTTTGATTGTCACAATGAATCACAGTTGGATTTAGAGGTTTTCCAAACAATCCAAATAATAGCTTTCTTAACCATACAGCTTCACGTGCTCCCATGGATGCTGCCATGTATTCAGCTTCAGTGGAGCTTAATGCTACTGCTGACTGTTTTCAACTGAACCAAGAGATCATAGCTGAACCAAGACTAAAACAACACCCTGTAGTGCTTTTCCAATCAGTAGTACTTCCAGCCCAATCAGAATCAGAATACCCTTGAAGATTGATTTCTACCTTTTCATACTTTAGCCCAAATCCAATAGAGCCTTGTAGGTATCTCAAAATATGCTTAACTGCCATTAAGTGTATTTTCTTGGGCTCGCACATAAAGTGACTCACTACATTAGTTGCATAGCAGATGTCAAGTCTAGTGTTCACCAAGTGCATAAGAGATCCAACAATTTTTCTATATAATGTAGGATTGGTGGGTTCAGACTCTTCTACTTCAACTTTGAGTTTGTGCAAATTTGTTTCCATAGGTGTGGATAAAGGCTTACATTCCATCATTCCAAACCTGGTTACTATATCAATAGTGTACTTATGTTGATTTAGCAAAATATAGTCTTTCTTTTGAAAAACTTCCAAACCTAAGAAATAATGTAAGTGTCCTAAATCCTTCATGTCAAATTCAGCAGTTAGCTCTTGCTTACATTTTGTAATAAGATGATCTTCTCCTGTTATTAAGAGATCATCTACATAAAGAACCAAAATAACCATGTTGTCGTCTAATATCTTGAAGTAAATGTTAGGATCTGCATCAGTTTTACAATATCCTAACTTTGAGAGATAGCTGTTTATTTTTTCATACCAAGCTCTAGGAGCTTGTTTCAATCCATATAGTGTTTTCTTAAGTTTACAAACATATTTTGATGCTTCATGTATAATGAACCCTTCTGGCTGCTCTAAGTATACTTCTTCTTCAATAGTGTCATTTAGGAATGCTGTTTTCACATCCATCTGGTGTATCTTCCACCCCTTAGAGGCTACTATAGCAATAATGGTTCTGACTAATGTATACCGAGCTACAGGAGCAAATGTTTCTTCATAATCAATACCTGCTTTCTGTGAGAACCCTCTAGCAACAAACCAAGCTTTATGTTTTTCAATACTTCCATCAGGAGCATATTTAATTTTGAATAGCTATCTAGAAGAGACAACGGTTTTGTTTTTAGGTCTAGGTACTATGTCCCAGACATCATTCGTTATTTTAGATTGATATTCTTCAATCATTGCCTCTCTCCAAGCTTGATTAGATAATGCCTCTTTAGGATTTGATGGTTCTGAGTTATTGATTTCTGTTATAAGGGCTGCATAACATTTCTAAGTTCTTGTCCTTTTATTTTCATGAGATATTTCATTGGTTCTACATTATTTTCTTTAATTATTTTCCTTGCCCATAATGGCCTTTTCTTATTATTGATTACATTAGTATTTTCATTTTCAATGATTGGTAGTTCAGGTTCTTCCATATCCTCCCTCTCAATTTCAGCTGTGAGATCTTCTTCTATCTCTGGGATGTTATCCTCTTCAAAGTTTTTAAATGTGCTATTTTCATCAAATTTTACATCTCTACTCATCTCAACAAACTTTTGTCCTGGAATATAGATTCGATACCCTTTTGTGTTTTCACTATAACCAACAAGTATGCCTCTCTTACCTGATGGTTCTAGTTTAGTCCTCTTTTCTTTAGGTACATGAATATATACAAGACATCCAAATATCCTGAGATGACTTAGATCTGGTTTGATCCCTGTGAATGCTTCTTCTGGTGTTATATTTTCTAGTATGGAGTGTGGACACCGATTTTGAATATATACCGCTATATTTGAAGCTTCTGCCCAAAAAGAGTATGAAGGTTTTGATCGAGCATCATGGCTTTTGCTACTTCGATTATGGATCTATTCTTCCTTTCTACTACTCCGTTTTGTTGAGGATTATACGGCACAGTATACTCCCTCTTAATCCCAACAGAATTACAAAACTCTTTAAATATGTCAAATTTGTATTCACCTCCATTATCTGATCTTAATACTTTTATTCTCTTGTCTGTTTGATTTTCTACTAGTGCTTTGAATTCTCTGAATTTAGATAGTACCTCACTTGATTCTTTAACCTTAAAAAAGTATATCCAGGTTTTCCGAGAATAGTCATCAACAAAGATAATATGGTATAGTGATCCTATTAAGGAAGGTGTTGACATGGGTCCACACAAGTCAGTATGGATCAATTCTAAGATTACTTTAGATTTGTGCTCTCTTGTAGAGAAAGATCCTTTTATATTCTTCCCTAGTGCACAACCTTTACAAATACCAGAATGATCAGCTTTTAAGTGTGGAAGACCTGTAGTAATTTTGTTTATCATAGGTAGGGCATTATATCTTAGATGTCCCAACCTCTTATGCCATAATTCACTGTGGTTTGTAATTTCATGAGTTAGTGCAGCTTTCTGGTCATTACATAGTTTGTATAGACTACCATCTCTTGTCCCTATAATTGTGGCATTTTTCATATTTGAATTTTTAGGCCATAGTAGAACTTTGTCTTCATTAAAGGTGACACGAAACCCTTGATCTGCTAGTCCTGATATAGAAACTAAATTTTTTTTGATTCCAGGTACAAATAGAACATCTTTAAGTTGTAAGGATACTCCATTCTTTATCTTGATAGTACAGGTCCCTATTCCTTTTACTGGATAAGTGGAGTTATCCCCAATAGTTACTTCTTTGGTTGAATAATTTTCAAGTGTTTCAAACTGATTTTTGAATCCGGTTATATGTCTTGATGCACCACTATCAATTATCCAAGTTCTATTATTTGAATTTAGTTCACTTGAGAGAGCTGTAAGGAAAAGTGGAATTTCTTTTGCTTTAGTTACGGTGGCTTGAGTCTTTTGTCTTTCAGGACAATGTCGATGAGTGTGCCCATATTTATCACATTTGTAACATTGGATTTTAGAAAAATCTCTTTTGAATCCCCTCTTTTTTTTTAAGGATTTTCTCTTTTTGTTGTGAGACTTTGTGTTGAGAGCTTGTGTTTCTCCCTCTTTCTTTAAACCTAGTCCTCTGGTAATGAGTCTTGATTCTTCTTGAGTGCAATCGTTTTTAAGTTGATCAAATTTTGGTAAGGGTGGACAAGTGCTTATACATTGAATGAAATTCTCCCAAGATGTTGGTAATCCCCTTAGTGCTATTAGAGATAATTCTATGTCTTCTACATTGTTACCAACAGAGAATAGTTGATCTCGAATTTCAGCAATTCTTAGGAAATAAGATGTAACTGTTTCCCCTTTATTCATCTTTATTGACAATAGTTGTTCCTTCAAGGTTAATATTCGACTTGTATTGTTTATTTCATATGATTCTTTAATTTTCTTGAAGACCTCATATGCTGTTGTTAATCTTGCTATACTTGGGAGAATGGAATCTTTAACTGAATCAAAATTAATTTCTTGGCTTTATTGTTCCTCCTTTTCCAAGTTGTTTTCTCTGCTTCGTCTGTAGGCATTTCTTTTTCCACTTCTATGAATGATTCTAATTCCAGTTCTTGCAATAGTGTGGTGATTCTAATTTTCCATGATAGAAAATTTGATGCTCCTTCCAATCTGTCTTCCATTCTGATTCCGGTGGTCATTTTTAATAATTTGTGATGACTCTTTACTTTTAAGTAATATTTTTATTTTGTATTCCAGTCAAAGAATAATTCAGAAGTTAATTCCCTTTAACTCTGCTCTGATACCATGTTAATGAAAATAAGATCTGGGAATATATCTTCTGCTGTAATATATAATGTCTAGTTATATATGTGATGACTGTATATATATTATATTGAGATACTTATTATGCTGTGATCGCAGATTGAAGAAGCTATGCTGTGGTAATTGATTATTCTTCCAACCTGCGATCACAGCATATAAATATGCTTTGCAACAGTCACGTTAACAACAGACGTGCCTTTCTAATTTGAATGGACACGACCCTTCAAGTCGCTGATGCATTAGCATAAGCGACTGTTAACAACAGTCGCTTATGTTAATGCATAAGCAACTAGTTTATTGTAATGAACGCAGTCAATCAAAACCGAACATTAAGTTATAGATAATGATATTGACTTATTAGTCGATACTTGCATGTTAATATAACCATCGAACATAGTTCGATTTACTCCAATGTGATTTAATATATATTGCTATGTTATTATCATTATTATATTTCATCAATATAATAATGATAATAAGATAATAATAATATAATCACAACTCTTCTTTATAATCATTGTATACTATTATATATATATATATATATATATATATATAATACGAATGAAACTATATCTTAACAAGGGAAATAATAGTAAAAGCATCTTTTAGAGTTGAAAGTTCAATTTTTTTCATAGTGCCTTTGTATGGCAGTAGATACCAATACAAGGCAGTCATGACCCTTGCTCCCAAAAACTTTAATTTTGGGATGTTCACTTGCATTCTATTGTTTGATGTGTCTAATGCTTTCAGAATCTATTTGTGACAGAAAATAGTAGTCTAAGCAAATTTACGAGGTCACACATACCTTATGATACCAAATGAAATTAAGTCACTACAAAAGAAATGAATGCATTGTGTAGTCAATGAAAACTTCTTTAGTCTTGTATATTCATCTTTGTACTATCTCTTGATTCGGTCCTCTTGGTAAAATGGAAATCTATCTCCCTTTCCCTTGCTAAGCGCAGTTACAAAAGAAAGAAAGTGGATGGAGTTGAAATGACTTAAATGATTCATAGTGCATACTAGATTATTTTATGACGTTTGCATTTTTGCAACCTCAATTATCCTTGGAAAAGTAAAAATCTCTTTGTAGGACTGTCATATATGATTCTCTCCCTCCTAGGTGGTTGCACCATAGATAGTCAACATGATAATGTCCAAAGTCTTAGTGACTGCATTATCATCTCCATTATTTGTTCAAATCGCACTGGTACTATATGGTCTTGTTTAGTGATTTTTCATGATGTTTGCTTTCCAAGATCTCATTTTCCTTATTGAGATCCACGGTAGCATTCATTGATTGAATCTGATAGTCCACTTCAAATATATGTGGCTCTAAGTTCGTAGGGGAAACTCTTCCTACTCAAGATATCTTCATTGTTATGAGTTACTTTTCCCTACCTCATCTCCTTTTGTCATTCACATAGATGGGTTCCCAAATTCTCCATAGTTGGTGATGTCATTCTTTTGGGTGACTTTAACACCTATACTGGGAACCACCAAACACCCATCAACAATCTTACAAAGGATGAGCTATGTCTTCATGAGAGGGATCCAAAGGAGCTTGGTCTTCAAAGAGTTTCTAGTAATGGTACTATTGTTGTCATGGCTAGCGAGAAACATCTTCTCCAATTAGGGGAGTCTTGTAATGTCCCCATTTTTAATAATTTATTTTAATTAATTAATGGTCCTAGAATTTAAATAATATTATAAATGGACCTTTAATTAATTAATAAAGGGGCCCATTTTAATTATTGTTGTCCATAGGTGTTTGCCGTGTCGGCGTACTTTTGCAAACCCTTGGGAGTTTTCTTCGAAGGGGTATTTATGACCGGCATGTAGGAAATTGTAGGTAGGCGATTTGGAATATTTTATTTGTATTGCAAATTCCAGTTGGAGTTCTATTGTCTGCCATTTCGGAGGTGAGAGATCCTCCCTATTTGGTTTGTTGCAGTTTCGGTGGTTCACAACCACCCTGGTCTGCCGTTGGAAATATCATTCTGATATTTCACTGTGTGCTCCAAATTTGTGAAGTCTTCTGTAGAAGACAAATTTGTAATAACCAGCGATATTTGATATTTGTCCGAGATTACGGATCTCTGATATTTATTTGAGATTGTTGATCTATGCAAAGTAATCTGAAGTTTGTAATCTAAAGTGCTATCATTATTCTGGCTAATACGACTAGTTAGTCCTGTGGTGTTCATCTCCTTGCTTCTGGCATTAAGTGTTATTGACATGTCAAATTATCGCAGCGGAATCGGTTATGGTGTTTGGTATATGTTCATTCTTGTACCCAATTACTCCTCTGCGAAAGAGTTAAGGGTTGAATCGTATGGTTGGCCGTAGTTGTTGAAGGGTCCGTACGGTGTGGAGTCCGTACAGCTATCACCGTACACATCTAGTTGTGACCGTACGGGATAAGGAGACTTGTTAACGGTGGACTTGGGAGCCGTTTATCTGACAATGTGTTATGAATAATATTTATTCCAATATTTGTTCGGATTGAACATCTTGTATTTATCTTTGGGAGAAGTAATCATATATATTTGGCAATCGAATATCCTCTGTCTCCTAGCGCTATGCTGAAATAAAATTACTTGTCGTGCATGCATGTTGTGTTTCTGTACGGGTCATAGTTCACATACCAAACACAAAGGAGGAAAGTCATACGGGTGGACCTTCAACACCACATGGGTGAGATCTCTCATCGTACAAGAGTTACTTCACCATACGGGGTTCTACCCAACCATACAAGTGAGACACATCCACATACAGGAGCCTCAACTCTGAACGAGTGAGATGCACCATTGTATGAACCTCTCAGGTCAATAGACACAGGGGGTGCTTGTGAGTCCTACGCTACTTCGGGACATTATAGAGTTTGTGAGTCCTATGCTACTTTGGGACATTACAAGTCTCAAAGCCTCCATAGTTTCAATAGGCTCCCTTGCTTTCCCAACTCTAATAGATTCACATGCTTTCCTCATAGTGGCGGTATATGTGTCATGGACTATGTTCATACATGCATGTCCCTAATCCCTGTTACAAGATTCAAGAATTGGCAGATTAACGGATTTCTGGATGATTGATTAACAGAAGAACAAACGTGTTCCTTATAAAGAATTACAAGGACATTGTTTCTAAAAGAAACAACGTAGACTGAAGACGAAATTAGAAACAAAACTGAAGATAGGATAGGAAACATTCCTATCTAGACTAAAGACAAAAGAGACAGGATAGGAAACATTCCTATCTAGACTAAAAGACAAACTACAGACAAGTAGTTGACCATTATAGAAAGTATTTAACTAAGGAGATAATATCTTAATAAAGATATCTTTATCTTAATACCCTCCCTTAATGGTCAATGTACGAATGTCGAAACATTCTATGATAACTGAGACCCTCCCTGAAACTACAGAATGCTGAAACCAAGAAGCTTTGCCAGAAGAGTGCTATGACTCAAAATAGACTACAATTACAAAACTTCGTTTTTTGTGGAAAAAACGGTAAAAACCCAGGATCTCACGCAACCTTGCATATTATAGACAACATGAAATGATTTTTAAGGAGAAAATCAACAAACCCAAAAACAAAAACAGATTCAAAAAGCGAAAAATGCAGCTTCGCCTTGGTCAGGAAGCTCGGCAACTTGTGTTGTTGGCTAGGAAGCATTTTGCTTCGCTTGGGCAGCCAAACATTTTCGACACTCAAACTTCATATGGCCAAACTTGTGACAGTAATTACACTGCACATTTTGCTTCGTAGAGCCATCTAGGCAACGATACTCAAAGATAGTGAGCATACGCTGCTTCTAGGTGTTATAATTATTGCCATTGAATCGTTGATTGCCCTCCAACATCAAATTAGTCAGTGACGCCATCTTGCACAATTCCCAATGCACGAAAAATGAAGATACATAGAAGCGCTGACACGTACTTCGAGGCAAAAAATTGGAAGACCAAAAAAAACTAAGTACCCAAAAGAGAGCTCGAAAAACCCAAAAAGAATATTGTTGAAATCGGGATTCGTTGGCTCAAAAATCGTGGCACAAAAATTGAGGCACCCAGAAAAAACGGACAACCCAATTGAGCTCTTGAAAAACCCACCAAGAATCTGTAATTAGAAAAAAAATTCAAGCCCAAAAATTAGGGTTTTGAAAAAAACCGGCCTGCTACAAAAAACCTCCAAAAAATAATGGCGAATTTGCAGAAAAAACGTTCAACAGGGCCGAAAATTGGCCAAACTCACAAACCCTAGAGGTGAGTAGCAGCAGATCCCACAATGTGGGAATAAACAGAAAGTAATTCGAAAAATTTGAGCAAATAATTTCGAAAGAAATTATAAATTTTTTGAAAAAATTTAAAGAAATGGCTCTGATACCATGTTACAAGATTCAAGAATTGGCAAATTAACGGATTTCCAGATGATTGATTAACAGAGGAACAAATGTGTTCCTTATAAAGAATTACAAGGTTGTTGTTTCTAAAAGAAACAACGTAGACTGAAGACGAAATTAGAAACAAAACTGAAGATAGTATAGGAAACATTCCTATCTAGACTGAAGATGAAAGAAACATGATAGGAAACATTCCTATCTAGACTGAAAGACGAACTACAGACAAGTAGTTGACCATTATAGAAAGTATTTAACTAAGGAGATAATATCTTAATAAAGATATTAAAGATATTATCTTAATAGTCCCCACATCCATGATTTCCTTATTTCCCCTTGGCTTCCACTTGTTGATCATGCCACGATGACCTTCAATGTTCTTGCTAATTCTCGCTCCTTACCCGCATCCTCTCACTAGACACCCCACCATCCACTTTGTTAGTGATTATACCTTTGGCTACTCCCATTCATTTGACCAACTGTTTTTCTCACCCTCTTCCCACAATTGATTCCATGTTTGAATTCCTTTGCCAAGCCCTTTGGGATGTTGCTCTTGAATCTTGTCCCCAAACTTTACTTTCTCCTCGACCTCCTTGCCTCCACGGATTTTCCCCAAATGCTTTGGCATACTCTTCTCGGAGGAAAAATTTCCAGTATAGCTTATTACATTAACCCTAATTTGTGGGTTTACTCTTCTCACTCTCTTTACAATGTCCCCAACCAACTTCTTGTCACAGTCACCAATTCTATATTTTCTCCATAAGTAGTGTCAAGAGTTCCTTTATGAAGTTACATACTAATAGATGTTCTAATTGTGAAGATCTCCAAGCTAAATTTAACATAAATGGCATGGATTCCCTAGCCTCCCATTTGGTAAATCTTTTCAATGTGGTTGGATTCAAGCTCTCCTCAATCTTGGTCTTAGCATATCATTCATCCATTCATAACTCTAGGAATCTCTTCAATCCTAGAAATTATAGGGCTATCATGAATGGGTATACCTTTGCCAAACTTTATTCCACAATGTTAGACATGTAGTTTTCTAATAACTTGGAGAAGGTAATCTTTGTGCTCATGGGTAAGCCAACTTTGAAGGAGATTCTTAGACCATTGACCACATCTTTACACTACAAGCTATTATTGATAGGCCCACCACCACTATTTTGTAGTTTCTTGCTGTTCCATAAACTTTGTAAAAATCTTTGATACAATTTTGAGACACCTACTTTTCCAACAAGTGTGCAATGTTATATTTTCATTTCTCTCATTACTACTACTTGGAGGCTTTATGAGACAATTATTGGGCAGCTTCATATTTCTCATGGTCTCTCCAACTTGGTGAGAACCATTGGATCCAAGCAAGGGTGTATCTCTCCAACCCTCTTTAGCATCTACATTGACAAGTTGGAGGAGTTTCTTCAGCGACAAATTCCTATGGGTGATGGTGGCAATTTACATGAGGTATTTTGTGTTGTTTTTATTTTTTCTATTGATGTTCTCCTCTCTCATTTTGTTGAAGGTTTACAACAGCAATTTGATGCCCTTGCTTATGTGAACTTCACCAACTGCCAAAAAACCTTTAGTAAAACTAAGGTCATAATTTTCAACATCTCAAAAATCTTTACAAAAATCAATTCTTATAAAAGGAATATGCATCTCTCTCTATCTTGGAACATCAATGTTTCAAGATACCCCTTCCAAATTATGTCTTTTTTGATACCATCATCAAATCTACCATTTTGTAGGCTCTATTGTCGGGTATTCTGGGGTAGTTAGATGGTTGGAGTCCAGAGGCATTACACGGGTGCGATGGTTCGCCTCGCACCCCTTCGGATGTTATATGTATGAACTTGTTCCTTTAATGAAGGCACGATTGTTATGTACGGAAATTCTTGTGATTACATCAATACAATAGTCTTTTATATTACATGTTGAGTATTTGACTGTGTCTATGCAATTACTGTCTATTACCCCACGAGGGTAAACATCTGGCGCCATTGCCTAGATGCACTCGGATGGCGTGTGGACAAAATGGGCTTACCCGTTGGTGAGATAAATCCGGAAGTAGATGATGCCCATACAGAGTTGTATGAAGGGGAAGATATCCAGACACGAGAATTTAGAATCTTATTCCAAGTAGCAATCGAAACCTACGTTCGACGAGACACCACGAGCGAGGAAGTTCCGACGGGCGCCGTGTGGGACGCGATTGGGGCTAACCCTGCAGCCAATCAACTGCTAAACCATCTTCCTCGGTTGCTAGCACAAGCAGCATTGGCACAACGCACTCGCCAGGAGGACATTGCTCGAGAGGAACACCACCAGGAAATCCTCTGTGCATACCACGCTCAGGAGCACCTCCGCCGCCGCTAGGAAGAAGGCGATGGCAACAGTCGGGGTCTTTGAAATATGAACGGAAGAGGGAAGGGAACACATAAACAATTGTAATGCAATTGGAAATGTTGTAAATCAACATGAATAAATAAAAATAAGTGTTCTTTTGGTTGAAAAGCAATGTTTTTTGTTCAGTTTTGATGCCCAATACTTTAAATAAGGATAGAAATAAGAAAGTAATACATGACGAAGGGGAGGCCACACAGATGGCTTTGATCTCCACGCAGCAACATGAACGTCGGTATAGGCTAAGGCAACTTGCCAAAGACCAGCTTGCCGGAGGTTTGCCTGAAGGGAACCTCGGAAGTGGTACGGAGGGTGCACAGGCCGACGGAGAACAGTTCACTTCGCTGGAGTGTCGGAGAGTGCGGAGTAGAGAAGAACTACTCGAAGAAACATGATTGAGAAAGGTCTTACTGCAGGAAGAGCGAGACCGGTTTGAAGATTTGACCTGTACACCAGGTGCGGAGGACCGAGACCATGAAGGGAACCGTACGGCCGAAGGGGATGGTACTACCGGAGGCGCCAGTGACAGTACGGCCGAAGGCACTAGTGACGCGCAGGTGAACCCCCCATTGGAGCCAACGACTCCACACAATATGATTCCACCAGTTACACAAGGACAGGGACAAGTGCCATTGGTGAATACTATACAAATCAACCAAGCAGGGGTGGGTGCGAGTGCTAGCACAGGCGGTGTCGAAGCACAAAATCCACAGCATACACAATGACCAAAACTGGCCCAACCACCCATGGCGGCACACAAGGAGAAGTTGCCAAAATTTCATGACGACGGAAAGGACGATCCAGCACGGCACTGCCGTACGTGTGAAACCATCTGGTTAGCCAACGGGGTTATTGACCAGGAAGAATGGATGAAGCAATTCCCCGCCACACTCAGAGGAGTTGCCATTGACTGGTACTCACTTGGATAAAACCAAGATAACCACATGGGACGAACTGAAGAAGGGATTTGAGAAGGAGTTCTGGCTCCTCAGGGGTGACAACGAGATAGTCTCGGAAATTTACGAAACGAAACAAGGTAAGAAGGAAACCGTACGAGCATATGGCCGCCGACTAAAGGAGCTAGTCGGGAAGATGGACAACCAACCAACAAATGGTTTAAAGAGCTAGTTTGTGGAGGGTTTGGACTCCAAGTTACGACGGAAGATGAAAATAGTACCTCCAACATCCTATGATAATGCATATAACCGGGCCATGGACCTGGAAAGTGAGAACAAAACGTCAAAAAAGAACAAATCCTCGTCATCAAATGACGACACTTCCGAAGAAGATAGCAGCAATGACGACCAGCCGAAAAAGTTAAGTCACGGCACTCCAATAGACATGGAGAGAATGCTAAAGGAATTTAAGTCAATGAAGGGGAATACGAGTAAGGATGATGAACTTTGGTGCACGGAGTGTAAAGAAAGTGGCCACACGAAGGGTGCCTATCCCAGAAAGGCATTCTGCAACATCTGTCAGATTATGAGACATTCCACAAAGGAATGCCCATATAATATGAAGACACGAAACCAGCAAGTGCTCTTTACACAAGAGCAGCCATCCACATCAGGAACGATGGAACCAAACAATAATGCATCTTCAAGGGGCTACCAAGGCAACCGACGAGGCGGACGAGGGAACAATAATAATTCCACCCGTAACAGGGTCTAGTACGATGCGAAGGGACGCCCAATGATCCAATGTAGGGCATGCAATCAATGGGGTCATTACGCAAGAGAGTGTAATAATAATGACGCCCCTCAGCAGCTGTGCCGGTGGTGCGGCCCTGGTGACCATGAAGATGCCAATTGCCCTAAGTCTGGCGTAGGGACCAACTTGCTGGACATTGAAGGAAACGCAAGGATAAAAGAAGTTGTATTGGCTCTTACCCGAGAGCAAGCAAAGGAAGCCAGGTACCCCTATCCCCATACGGAGAAACAGAGGATGCGGGAAGCATGGGAAGAAATAGAAAAGGCTATGGGAGCCCAACGGGAGACACAAGAGCCAACAGGACCCTACAACATAGACGCGGAATGGAACATTATACGACAGATGCTCCAACTGGAGGTACCTGTGAAACTCCAGGACCTCCTACACACCATGCCACATTTGGGGACAGTCTTACTGGGCACACGCGTTGGCCAAACCAACACGAAGCACACGGACACTTCCATACTCGGAGGCTCCGCAACGGATCCAATGCAGCTAGCCGTCAATAATGGCAAACACCCAGCCGTGGTGGAGATGGGCATTCTCAGCACTATCCTAATGGACACCATAATAGATGGCGGGTCCGGAGTAAATGTCCTACTTGAGGACACATGGAAAAAATTAGGAAAGCCTACCCTATGGCCACCAACATTCAATTTATTAGGTGCCGATCAGCACGGGATTAAACCCCTCAGGACGTTGATGGCACAACCAGTTACAGTGGGTGCACAGCGATTTGTACTTAACTTCATGGTCATCCCACTTAAGCAAAAGGGGTATGACGCCATCCTGGGAAGAGGATGGCTAGTGGCGGCAAAGGCAAATCATAACTGGAAACGGAATACACTTTCGATGGAGAGTGGAGGCAGGAAATTTACCATTTATCTCCGGACCCAGTTGGTGAGTGAGGAACTTGCCTCTTCCTCAGGGTCAGAATCCGAAGGGGACAACGACCCACGTGACGAAGGAAGGCATGTGACGAAGGAAGGCATGGAATGGAACCCAATGAAGGTGTATTAAACTTGGGTGGATGCTTGGAGGATGATACCGATTCACTCAACGGGTTGTCCCATTGGCAGATGGAGGACTACGAGATGTTCTCACCCTCATGCAATGTATTAAGCATTGAGGAAGAATCAAACAAATTTCCCCCAGAGTACGGGGAATATAATGAAGGAGAGGCTACAATTGATACCGCACCGGCACACCAGTTTAGAGACAAGAATGCCATGAAGTATGAGGAACCATCCGTGAAACCTCTGAATCTCGACACGAAGGTGGAAGAAAAAGTCATTCTCGTAGGGGATGACTGGAATCCAGTCTTGAAAACCGCCGCGTTTAAATTTTTTACCGAATACAAGGATGTGTTCGCGTGGACGTACAAGGACTTGAAGGGGGTCCTATTAAGATATAGCTTCATTCGTATTGTTATTTTATATATATATATATATATATATATATATATATATATATATTATACAATGTTAATAATGAAGAGTTGTGATTATATTATTACTATCATATTATCATTATTATATTATAATAATGATAATACCATAGTAATATATATATTAATAATATCACATTAATATTGATCAAACTATGTTCGATAACCATGCTAACTGCTGGCATCGACTATTAAGTCGAATGAATAAATAAACGACACAAACTGTGATTGTTAATACAGCCGACTAGCACTAATATAGTCGCTGTTTATATTAGTGCTAGCGACTGTTGTTAACAGTCGCTGGTACTAATGTAAACAATGACTGTTTGGGTCGTGGCCTTTCGTCTATGAAGGGACGTGATGTTTGTTGTTCTACCGATCACTAGCATATATGCATATGCTGTGATCACAGGTTATAAGCAACCAATTAAAGTGTTCATTGTCTTCTATACCTACGGTCACAACATAGTACATATTCAGAATATTTTATAAGCATCACAATTTATCAGAACAGTATATATATATCAGTAAATCAATAAATTCCCAAAGATCTAATTTCCTAACATGGTATCAGAGTCAGGTTAAACGGAAATAATCTTTGAATTATTCTTTGACTAGAATACAAATAAAATATTACTTAAAAGTAAAGAGTTATCATAAATCATAAAAATGACTACCGGAATCAGAATGGAAGACAGATTGGAAGGAGCATCAAATTTTCTATCATGGAAAATTAGGATCACTACACTATTGCAAGAATTGGAATTAGAATCATTCATAGAAGTGGAAAAAAAAATGCCTACAGATGAAGCAGAGAAAACAACTTGGAAAAGGAGGAACAATAAAGCCAAGAAATTAATCGTTGATTCAGTTAAAGATTCCATTCTCCCAAGTATAGCAAGATTAACAATAGCATATGAGGTCTTCAAGAAAATTCAAGAATAAAGACTCATTACTAGAGGACTAGGTCTAAAGAAAGAGGGAGAAACACAAGCTCTCAACACAAAGTCTCACAATAAGAAGAAAAAATCCTTCAAAAGAAAGAGGGGATTCAAAAGAGATTTTTCTAAAATTCAATGTTACAAATGTGATAAATATGGGCACACTCATCGACATTGTCCTAAAAGACAAAAGACTCAAGCCACTGTAGCTGAAGCAAAAGAAATTCCACTTTTCTTTACAGCTCTCTCAAGCGAACTAAATTCAAATAATAAAACTTGGATAATTGATAGTGGTGCATCAAGACATATAACCGGATTCAAAAATCAGTTTGAAAAACTTGAAAATTATTCAACCGAAGAAGTAACTATTGAGGATAACTCCACTTATCCTGTAAAAGGAATAGGGACCTGTACTATCAAGATAAAGAATGGAGTATCCCTACAACTAAAAGACGTTCTATTTGTACCTGGAATCAAAAGAAACTTAGTTTCTATATCAGGACTAGCAGACCAAGGATTTCGTGTCACCTTTAATGAAGACAAAGTTCTATTATGGCCTAAGAATTCAAACATGAAAAATGCTACAATCATAGGGACAAGAGATGGTAGTCTTTATAAACTATGTAATGACCAGAAAGCTGCACTAACTCATGAAATCACAAACCACAGTGAATTATGGCATAAGAGGTTGGGATATCTAAGATATAATGCCCTACCTATGATAAACAAAATTACTACGGGTCTTCCACACTTTAAAAAAGATCATCCTGGTATTTGTAAAGGTTGTGCACTAGGGAAGAATATAAAAGGATCATTCCCTACAAGTGAGCACAAATCTAAAGTAATCTTAGAATTGATCCATACTGACTTATGTGGACCCATGTCAACACCTTTATTAACAGGATCACTATACCATATTATCTTTGTTGATGACTATTCTCGGAAAACTTGGATATACTTCCTTAAGGTTAAAGAATCAAGTGAGGTACTATCTAAATTCAGAGAATTCAAAACACTAATAGAAAATCAAACAAACAAAAGAATAAAAGTATTAAGATCTGATAATGGAGGTGAATACAAATCTGACATATTTAAAGAGTTATGTAATTCTGTTGGGATTAAGAGGGAGTATACTGTGCCGTATAATCCTCAACAAAACGGAGTAGCAGAAAGGAAGAATAGATCCATAATCGAAGCAGCAAAAGCCATGATGCTTGATCAAAACCTTCATACTTCTTTTTGGGCAGAAGCTTCAAATACAGCAGTATATACTCAAAATCGGTGTCCACACTCCATACTAGAAAATATAACACCAGAAGAAGCATTCACAGGGATCAAACCATATCTAAGTCATCTCAGGATATTTGGATGTCTTGTATATATTCATGTACCTAAAGAAAAGAGGACTAAACTAGAACCATCAGGTAAGAGAGGCATACTTGTTGGTTATAGTGAAAACACAAAAGGGTATCGAATCTATATTCCAAGACAAAAGTCTATTGAGATGAGTAGAGATATAAAATTTGATGAAAATAGCACATTTAAAAACTTTGAAGAGAATAACATCCCGGAGATAGAAGAAGATCTCACTGCTGAAATTGAGAGGGAGGATATGGAAGAACTTGAACTACCAATCATTGAAAATGAAAATACTGAAGTAATCAATGAAAAGAAAAGGCCATTATGGGCAAGGAAAATGATTAAAGAAAATAATGTAGAACCTAATAAAATATCTCATGAAAATAAAAGGACAAGAACTCAGAAATGTTATGCAGCTCTTATAACTGAAATCAATAATTCAGAACCTTCAAATCCTAAGGAGGCATTATCTAATCAAGCTTGGAGAGAGGCAATGATTGAAGAATACCAATCCATAATAAAAAATGATGTTTGGGACATAGTACCTAGACCTAAAAACAAAACCGTTGCCTCTTCTAGATAGCTATTCAAAATTAAATATGCTCCTGATGGAAGTATTGAAAAACATAAAGCTCGGTTTGCTGCTAGAGGGTTCTCACAGAAAGCAGGTATTGATTATGAAGAAACATTTGCTCCTATAGCTCGGTATACATCAATCAAAACCATTATTGCTATAGCAGCCTCTAAAGGGTGGAAGATACACCAGATGGATGTAAAAATAGTATTTCTTAATGGCACTATTGAAGAAGTATACTTAGAGCAGCCAGAAGGGTTCATTATACATGAAGCATCAAAATATGTTTGTAAACTTAAGAAAGCACTATATGGATTGAAACAAGCTCCTAGAGCTTGGTATGAAAGAATAAACAGCTATCTCTCAAAGTTAGGATATTTTTAAAATGATGCAGATCCTAACATTTACTTCAAGATATCAGACGGCAACATGGTTATTTTGGTTCTTTATGTAGATGATCTCTTAATAACAGGAGAAGATCATCTTATTACAAAATGTAAGCAAGAGCTAACTGCTGAATTTGACATGAAGGATTTAGGACTCTTACATTATTTCTTAGGTTTGGAAGTTTTTCAAAAGAAAGACTATATTTTGCTGAATCAACATAAGTACACTATTGATATAGGAACCAGGTTTGGAATGATGGAATGTAAGCCTTTATCCACACCTATGGAAACAAATTTGCACAAACTCAAAGTTGAAGCAGAAGAGTCTGAACCCACTAATCCTACATTATATAGAGAAATTGTTGGATCTCTTAAGCACTTGGTGAACACTAGACCTAACATCTGCTATGCAACTAATGTAGTGAGTTACTTTATGTGTGAGCCCAAGAAAATACACTTAATGGCAGCTAAGCATATTTTGAGATATCTACGAGGCTCTATTGGATTTGGGCTAAAGTATGAAAAGGTAAAAATCAATCTTCAAGGGTATTCTGATTCTGATTGGGCTGGAAGTACTACTGATCGGAAAAGCACTACAGGGTGTTGTTTTAGTCTTGGTTCAGCTATGATCTCTTGGTTCAGTCGAAAACAGTCAGCAGTAGCATTAAGCTCCACTGAAGCTGAATACATGGCAGCATCCATGGGAGCACGTGAAGCTGTATGGTTAAGAAAGCTATTATTTGGATTGTTTGGAAAACCTCTAAATCCAACTATGATTCATTGTGACAATCAAAGTTGTATCAAGTTATCTGTTAATCCAGTTTTCCATAACAGGTCCAAACATATTGAGATTCCATATCACTACATAAGAGATATGGTAGAGAGAAATGTCATAAAGTTAGAGTACATTAGTACTGAAGAACAGAGTGCTGATATTTTCACTAAGCCTCTTGCAAAGCTGAAGATAGAATACTTCAGAAACAAACTTGGCATGATCATGTTGTAATTCCTCTTAATTGTAAGTTTTTTATTCATGAATAAATATAAAAATGTGTATATTGCAATATTGTGTAAAAATGATCATTTGTGTGTGGGTTAACATTTCAAGGTGACTATCTTGTAAATAGTTAACCAAAGTGTCAAGATAGACTACTTAAGTGTGTGTCCCGACTGTGCGGAGATCTTGACTCTTGTTATTACTGGATGTGTAATAACGAAACCATATCATGATAGACTACTTCATTGTGTGTCCCGCATGTGCGGAGATCATGATATTCAAGTCTATTTTCATGACAAGACTACATTAACTTGTGCGTCCCGAAATGGCAGATGTCATGATAGACTTTTGATATTTAAAACTCACTCGCTAAGAGGGAGTGTTAAGATATAGCTTCATTCGTATTGTTATTATATATATATATATTATACAATGTTAATAATGAAGAGTTGTGATTATATTATTACTATCATATTATCATTATTATATTATAATAATGATAATACCATAGTAATATATATATTAATAATATCACATTAATATTGATTGAACTATGTTCGATAACCATACTAACTGCTGGCATCGACTATTAAGTCGAATGAATAAATAAATGACACAAACTGTGATTGTTAATACAGCCGACTAGCACTAATATAGTCGCTGTTTATATTAGTGCTAGCAACTGTTGTTAACAGTCGCTAGTACTAATGTAAACAACGACTGTTTGGGTCGTGGCCTTTCGTCTATGAAGGGACGTGATGTTTGTTGTTCTACCGATCACTAGCATATATGTATATGTTGTGATCGCAGGTTATAAGCAATCAATTAAAGTGTTCATTGTCTTCTATACCTGCGGTCACAGCATAGTACATATTCAGAATATTTTATAAGCATCACAATTTATCAGAACAATATATATATATATCAGTAAATCAATAAATTCCCAAAGATCGGATTTCCTAACAGGTCCCACCTGAACTATGCGTTCACCGCATTCCGTTGATACCCAATGCAGTACCAATACGGCAGCGGCCATACGGAATGAACAAGAATTATGCCGCGAAAGTAAAGGAGAAAATCGAACAGATGTTAGAGGCTAGAATTATCTTCAGGGTTCAAACTAGTGAATGGGTATCTCCCATTGTGATTTCCCTCAAAAAGGATGGAAACCAGATCCGGATTTGTGTTAGACTTCAGCGTCTGAATGCAGTTACGATCAAGGATCCATTCCCCTTTCCATTTACAGATTCTATCCTCGAGGAGGTGGCCAGCCACGAAATCTATTCATTCATGGACGGATTCTCCGGCTACAACCAGATATCAATCACAGAGTAGGATACACTAAAAACAACCTTTGTGGTGGAAGACGGAGTTTATGCCTACAACCGGATGTCGTTTGGTCTATGCAACGCCCCAGCAACGTTTCAGAGGATAATTCTCCATATCTTCGACAAGATGTTGGTGGGTAATTTCAAGGCCTTCCTGGATGACTGGTCCATCTACAGCGGGGAGGAGACACATCTGAAGGCACTCGGGGAGTGCATGGACAGGTGTCGAAGGGCACGGCTAGCACTTAACCCCAAGAAATGCCGATTCATGGTACCTCGGGGTAGGCTATTGGGGCATATAGTGTGCAAGGCAGGACTCAAAACAGACCCTGATAAAGTTCGGGTGATTGTGGAGATGGAACCACCACAAGATGTCACGAGAGTCAAATCTTTTCTGGGACATATTGGCTACTACCGAAGGTTCATAAAAAAAATTTCCCAGATATCTTACCCTCTCGATAACCTTACCAGAAAAGGAGAACCCTATGTATGGGGAGCGGCTCAGAAGGAATCTTTTGAGGAATTAAAATCTCAACTGTTGGAGGCACCCATATTGGCCTATCCAGATTGGGACAAAGAATTTCACGTGCACATTGACGCTTCTAATTATGCCATAGGTGCGACACTAGCACAAGTGGGGAACCGTGGGTTGGATCACCTGGTCTACTTCGCCAGCAGACTACTCTCAAAGGCGGAAAAGAACTATAGTACGACGGAAAGGGAAACACTCGGCATGGTCTATGCCGTACAAAAATTTAGACACTATCTGTTGGCGACACCCTTCACATTTTATGTAGACCACCAAGCCCTAATATACTTGGTGAATAAACCAATAATCCAAGGACGGGTGAGCCGATGGTTGTTGCTACTACAAGAATTCACATTTACTATCATAGTGCGGTCGGGCAAAAGCCATGTGATTGCAGACCAACTGTCGAGAATTAAATCGAGAGAGCGAGCCGACGGGGTGAATGATGATTTTCCGGACGCGCACCTATTCGGCATCGCGGTTTTACCAGCTTGGTACACCAACATCGGGGAATACCTCTCGACATCACAGTTTCCCCGAGAAATGCCACCAGGGGAACGACGCAAATTGGTCCTGAGAAGCCAAACATTCCAACTTATCAACGGGCTTCTCTACAAGATGGGGCTGGACCAAGTACTCCGACGATGCGTAATGGAGGAAGAAGTCCCTAGTATTCTGAGGGAAGCACACGAAGGGCCGGCAAGAGGACATATGGGGCCGGATACAATAGCCAGAAAGGTACTGCTCGCGGGACTGTGGTGGCCAACGCTACACAACGACACCAAGGAGTGGGTCGTGAGCTATGATACATGTCAGCGGACGGGAAATCCACAGAAGAGGGATTTCATACCATTAAACCCCTCGACTGCTCAAGAGTTATTTGAGAGATGGGGACTTGATTTTGTGGGACCATTGAAAACCAGCAAACCAAGGCGGTGCAGGTACATCATAGCGGCTACAGAGTACCTAACGAAGTGGGTAGAAGCACAGGCCCTACCGAACGATACGGCTGTGAGCACAACAAGGTTCATCTATGAACAAATCATCACTCGGTACGGCATCCCAATCCACCTAACAAGCGACAAGGGAGGTCATTTTGTGAACCATGTAGTAAAACTCCTCACAACGGAATTTAAGATTTTTCACTCCCTATCTAGTCCTTACTACCCGAGAGCCAACGGTCAGGTGAAGGCAACAAATAAGGTTTTGGTCTCTGTGATCTACAAGTCATGTGGTGTGGAAAAGGAAGACTGGGAGGAGAAGCTACCATCGGTCTTATGGGCATACCGCACCACCTACAAGGTAACGACAGGCCAGACACCCTTTCAGCTGATGTACGGCCAGGAAGCTGTAGTCCCAATGGAATTTATGGTGCCAAGCCTCCAAATAGCTATCGATAACAAACTTGGCGATATGGGGAGCCTTCAGGAACGCCTCTACGCTCTAAATAAACTGGATGAGAGGAGGATGATGGCACAATGGGCAACGGATGTTGTCTAGTAACGCAGGAAGCACTGGCATGATAAGCACATCCTGCGGGCGAGGTTCACTCCCAGACAACTCATTCTGAAGCACAACGGACGAAATGAGATTAAGCTTGGGAAATTTAAAGTTAAGTGGCTAGGCCCCTACAAGGTTCGGGAGGTTGCAGTGAACGGATCGATCAAGTTGTGGACGCTGGACGGACGCGAACTCCCAGACGCGGTCAATGGCTCGAAATTGAAAGTTTATCACGAGAGGCCAGAGACGCACCGACGGCAGGCAACCGAATTTATTTTTTTTTTAAAAAAAAAGGAAAAAGTATGCCGTACGACCGAAACTGAGAAGACACTACACGGTATATATCTGTACAACCAAGCGCAAGAAAAAAGAAAACGGCATAAACACCGTACGACTAAGTAAGAAGCCAAAAAAAACATGCCACAGATACCGTACAACATATAACCACACAGGAGGAGCACCATATGGAACCAAAAGCATAAAGCAGAGCAACTAACCTATCGTACGGTAGAAGACTGAAACCGAGAACAGTACGTGTGTCGTATGGCTATACGGCCAACTTCACGGAGAAAGGCAAGCGGTTTTGGTTTCACGTGACCGTACGGTGAGGGGAGAAGAGAATACAGTGCGGGTGTCGTACGACAACTGAGAAGTAAAGCATGCATAAGGAGGAAAATAACAAAGCTTTCCTTGACCAAGCATTCCATACGGCACATGCAGGACTTATGGCATTGTACGGAAAAGGAGATATCCGTTAGAAGGAGATCAAGAATAACATCATTGCTTGCATTTCCATACGATCACAAGCATATGCAATTTGTACGGTACCAAGAGAGCAATAACAAGTACGGCAGAAGCAATAGTTTTTAAAGGGTTCTGTACGGGCAGAGGGATTTGAGGAGACTAATTCATTAAGCGTAAGGCTAAGGAAGAAGACAAAGACAGAGAGCAGTTGTACGGTAGTTGGCAAACGGTTACACTTCATTGGAACAAGAAGCATTAAGTATGCAATCAGCAGGCAAACGTAGTTGGAGGAAGAGATTGGAAGAAGATCCTAGAAGCATGAGCAGAAATACACCACGAGTTGCAGGCACAGGTACAAGGAAGAAGCTGAAAATTCACAGGCCCCAAATGGTGGTTGCAGGATCTCAGAGGGAGGTCAAAGCACAGAACATTGCATTCGAGGGTTTGAATGGCCTAGAATGCCGAAGATGGTGGAATGAGAGTGATAATTCTCCGGACACCCTACTCCTCAAAGACAACCTGTCAAGGGCTCAGGTACAATGGGTCATTCAAATACCCATTTTTTGTATCAAGGATTTCGAAGGACCACTGCGGACAATGATTGAGGCCTTCGACAAATTTTCAAAGACCAGCACTATTCCCTACCTGAACCACTCGGTGACAGTTTCTTTTACAGTATCCGAGTTTCGCAAAGTATTCGGGTTGCCAGCCAGAGGGGTACGGGTTGACCTATGGCCACAGAAGATGACTGCAGAAAATAAAGATTTCTACATCCGACTGATTTGCAGAGATGATCCCACCCCGGCAAAGGAGTCTCTCTGAAAGGCATCGCATAACCGCGGCATCAAGAAGACATTTATCAGGGAAGGCGACTGGTGAGGTCTTATGGACTTGGTGAAGAGCCGGCTTACAAGGTCTAGCCGCGCCTCCGACATTTCATTTCAGCAGGTCACATTGATGAATCACCTCCTCGGTGGGAGAATGTACGATTGGGCAATGGTGTTGGCAAAGCAGATGTATACTTTCATGACATTTCAGCACCGCACCTTTTACATGCCACATTATGCCGTTGGGCTTTTCTCGGACGCAATTGAGCAGTAGAACCCAGCAGACATACTATCATTGGAGATTAAGGTGGGCCCCTTGGTGGAAGGCGAGTCCCCAATCATGCGATGGCATCACCTAGATATACCTGGAGGTTAGAAGGTCAGAGCTAGTTCGAAACGAACCAGGCAAGAGTTGGAAGTCAGTTGGGATCACGGGGATACAGATAGTGGCCGTGAAGCGACATTAGAGGAAGGGAGCGGTTCAGAGGATGATGATGAAGATGAAGTAAGGGTAATCTCAGCTACTTCGTTGTTATTTCCACGTTTTGTACCCTCCAGTGGGACCCAAGTTGCTTTGGTCTCGAGCCCTACGGCCATTCCAGCATTTGGCCAAGTACGGACCCCAATTCAGTTGACTCCACCTGTGGCCACATCAGCGGGGATTTTTGTAATAGATACACTCTTGGAGCTAGAGACTGGCGATAGTGAGAGTATCCCTTCTGGCAGAGACATGGCAGAGATGATGGAGCAGTTTGCCGAGCAAGGTAGGACGGAATCCGTGTTGATTGAGTCCAACCATGACAGTATGGATGGATGAGTGCCTATTGAGGAGTGCTCGACACCTATGTGTCAGATTGGACCACCCGTGCTAGGGTGTGCTAGTGCTTTTCTGACACAGAGATCTCTCACACCAGTGGTACGGGGATCTGCTATTCTGTCCCCTCAACGAGAGGACTCCCATTTGGAGGAAGGCGCAGTGGGTGATGCTGGAGGTGGCAGACAAAGTGTAGAGCCAGAGGCAGCTGAGGTGCCAGCAAGGAAAGGGAAACCGGTCGAGGCAATGATGGCAGAGGATCTGGCAAACTATATGGAGTCTCTGGAATTGGTGATTGGTAAGGGCCGGCGGTTGGTGCAGACAGTGATCACGACACGTGAGACAGAAGAGGCTCGAGAGAGGGCTCAGGAGGCAATGGAGAGATCTCGGGAGGAGATAGCCGCCGAGTTAGCAGCAAAGCGGAGTGCTTGGCACGCCAAACGGGCAACACTGTTAGCACAGCTGGAGGAGTAGAGGGCCTGGCAGGCAGAACGTGCAACATTGTTGGCACAGCTGGAGGTAGCCAATACCGGCAGGAGTCTTGCAGAGGGCCAGTTAGCTCAAAAGGATACGGAACTCCAGGAGGCTACCCTGATGCTCAAGGAAGTAGTTGAGGTCAATTCGCAGATCCAGACAAATTTGGATATCCGTACGCAGTGGGTCTACCAGTTGAGGCGACAGGTCAACTCTTCGACGTCCCAATCATCGGTTCCAGGGATGCCCCCTTCCACCTCTGCTTAGCTGATTTCTTTGTTTATGTACTAGACATTATCTCTATTTTGTTGTTAAGTCGCCGGAGACAACTTTTCTTTTGGGGGGGATGATGTTGTCGGGTATTCTGGGGTAGTTAGACGGTTGGAGTCCGGAGGCATTACACGGGTGCGACGGTTCGCCTCGCACCCCTTCGGATGTTATATATATGAACTTGTTCCTTTAATGAAGGCACGATTGTTATGTATGGAAACTCTTGTGATTACATCAATACAATAGTCTTTTATATTACATGCTGAGTATTACAGTTTGGGGACCTAGCTTGGGATCCATTCAATGGGCCTATATTGAGACAAAACATTTTCTAGGCTGAATTTGTTGCCCAACTACTACATCTTGAGACTATCTTTTGAGTTACTTTCTACATATACAAAGTCATATCCAAGGAGATTGTGCTTATGTTTACACCAAACATCCATACTTAGCTCTTCATTCTTCTAAGGGGATTCTTTCATTAGGATTAGTTTAGTGCTATAATTGTCGGTAATTTGAGACTAGCTTGCTCCTTTCCATTGGCATCTCCATTGATAAACTACCTCCTTTTATGTATTCCTTTGATGCTTGTTTACTACTATACTTGGTAAATTACATATGAAATAATACAAATGGCAGTGCGTACTAGATACAGGAGTAAAATATATCTTTATTAGCTCATGAATTCATCACAGAGAAGATCAAAGATGGTTGGCCAAGGATTACAATTTATCCAACTACACAATACCCTCTTCCTTGGTGGTACACAACATATTAAAGGACTCGACGGTTTCCAAGAGGAACGTGACCATCAACCAAATGACACTTACAACTACTCGAAAGTGACAAACAACTTAATACAGACAATTAATACATTGACAAATAACCAATATCATCAAACATAACAATAGGCATTGTGCAATGACTACAATGCTTCTCCTTGGCTCATTTCTAAGAAAACCATCACTAGAGTTGTTAAATGGAACATTTACAAGTCGTATATACAAATCACTTGGAGTCCCCTATTATGCCACTTATCCCAAAGCTTGATTTTTATGTTGAGCATTCTTATAGGTTGAGGGTAGTATTTTATGCCATCCTCACTATTTACAACGACCTTAGTCACATCTCTTGAAGTTTCCCCTTCACCAAATGAGGGTGTGTTCCCACCAACTCCAAGTCAAGTCAGACCACCATATTCCTCAACCTAGTCAGATATGTTGCCCTTCCTCCTTTTTAGAGTAGAGACCAAGGAGCATTTCATCTTCATATGCCCAATTTACTATGAGATCCAAAGGAGATACTACAGCCTCTACAAGTACTTAAAAAAAATCTCTCTACTTTCTTCAAATATCCAAACCAACAACATTTGTCCCTTTAACTTTGGGAAGCCACCATCCTTCGACACAAATCCTTACATAAGCTCTCTTGGGATTCTAGAACTCACAAGTTGATCACCTCCTCCTTCCAACACATTTGAGAGATTGGTAGCTCTAAAGAGCCTTTGGATATTGTGACTTCTCTTATCAATGCAAACAACTCTGTGAGACAACACCTTTCATTACTTTTACCTTATCACATTTCTCCTCAACATCATGGGCCTCTTTCTTCTCGACAACAAGGTTTAGCTTCTTTACCATCCACCAGTCACAACGGTAGATACAAATTACAATCTTTTCCCTAAAACAAAGGTTACTTCAACCTTGGATATTAAATGTGCTCCTAGGGAGAGTATCACAGTTGACCTCCCAAACATCAACACTCCCTAATGAGCATTATCAAATCTTGTATTAGTCCATTCACAATGACTGAGTGAGAACCAATGGCTTCACCATTTCTAATCCAAACAATGATACTCAAGATCTCTAATTTTCCTTATCATTTGTTCCTTGGGATTTTCTTCTTACCCCTTCCTAGCTATATGTACTAGTTTCTTGATCACTTGTATAAGTGGTCCCTTGTTTGGTATTTCTATACCTTTTTTCTTTCCATTTGAGGGGTCTTTCTAGGTTTCTTTACCTAGAAGTTTCTATTGTGAACTGAACTGTCGTACTCTTGATTCCATTGACCTACTTTTGGTCATTTGTGGTAATTAATAATTTCTCTCTCTGCCTTAGTTGCATTGGAAGCTAGAGGGCTTTGAATGATAACAATGCATTAGGAAAGAATGCATAGTGTATTATCTCTCTTCTTACTTTATCTCCTCTAGTAAAATGTGCATGCTCGAAGATGAACAAGTTAATTTGGTTAGTGATGTAAATCAAACCAAACTATTTCTTATTGAGTCTCCCTAAACTTAAAAAATGACACATCATGAATTCTATGTCACCATTGTATGCTTAATTAAATAACCTTCTTGTTTTATGCTTGCATATCAAAGGTTATCCTAGATGGGTGAGCCCATGCTAGGTAATAAGTTGGATGAAGTAGTTAAATGTAGATAAAGTATGTATGCTTAGTTCTCCCCTCTTTAGCTCACATGACAAATGATTATTTGTTATTTCTCAATTCATTAGAGTAGGTAAAAGATGATTTAAAGTGTGTCCTATTCTAGATTTTTGCGTTTGGAAGGTTGATGATGATTATCAAATGTATGCTAGTTATTGCATTGGTTGGTATTGATAAAGACAAGTTTAGTCATGCATGTTTAATCACATGTTTAGGCGTACTCCATTGTGAGCTTGGGAGGACATCACCCTTTTTCTCATCTAGAATCCTTGCATAGTGGATCATAAAGGTGACCCTCCCATAGCCACCACACATGTTAGTGCTCCTACCTTGTGATTAGCTTTCTTCCTCAGTGTACATTGTGCCATACAGGGATGTGTGCTACCCATCCATTGACTAGTGTTCTTTTCATATTGTCAAGATATTGCTAAAATGCAGAGGCAGATGCGGAGCCAGATGCGCTTTGGATGCGTCCAGGAAGCGCATCCCATGGCTCTGGATGCCCTCTGGATGCATTCCAACGCATCCAGAGGGCATCCAGAGCCATGGGATGCGCTTCCTAGACGCATCCAGAGCGCATCTGGAAGCCTCCAAGCACAAAAATGTTAATATTGACATTAAAAAGCAAAAAACAAACCTTGATTTTCTCCGTATGAACATTTTGATTCTCCTGTTTTTTATTCTTTTAATGTATAAAATATTAAAAAGGATACCCACACTCCAAAAGACAATTGATAAAAGCAATCATGATAGGTATGCAATATTCTAATTATTAGTTCTTTGTTTGTTGGTTGTGTAAATTAAGCTGCACAATTTAAGGCATATATTGATTGTGTTTTTAAGGCACCCTGTGATCTGTGATTGGGTTTCAATTTGAGTCTGCATATTTTAAGAGACTCTGTAGATAGAACGCACAAATATTGAGGTTTAGGGCCGTCAAAACAGGCGTGTTACAGACTGTCAGAGGCTCCTGTGCACGCTAGGGGAAGGTGCAGAAACCTAGACAAATGGCTACAAATGGCTTAATGGATTAGAAGTCTCAAGATATAAAGCTTACATGACATTGTTTTGAAAGTATCCTCTTGTTGCTGCCAAATTCAATTAGGGCTAAATCAGTGTTGTGTGAGCTAAAAGTTAGTTATATATATATATATATACACACACACACACACGCATCCAAACGCATCCGCATCCTCTAAAAAAAAAATTTCACGCATCCGCATCCGAATCCGCACCTGAATCGGTAACTTAGAATATTATAGATGCAATAGAAAGTACTCATAGTGAAACCATGAGAGAATTGCATTGATTCAGTTGTGAGTTTACTTTGCTCCTGCAACAGATCAACTTGTGAGTACTTGTAGTTTTTGCAGGTATTTGGCAATATTTTTGAACTCTGCTTCTATGCTGACAAACTGCCACTGAAAATACTATCCCATTCATATGAGTTTGATTTTGAGGGAATGTACATGACAAGTTCAGCTTTGGCCAAAACAGTATGACAAGTACACCTGCGGTTGAATTACTCAGATTTTATTCTTTTTTTACCTATCTATTTGCTTTATTCTGTAACCTACTTCCTGTAACTGCCTTCTTGTGCTGTTCTCTTGAGCCCAGTTGACCTACTTTTGCTCATCCAGGAATATTAATTTAATTTCTTTCTTTCTTCCTTTCTATCAACAACAAACCCTACTTCTATGAGTGCTAGTTTTCTTGCCAAAGTGACAAACACAAGTGATAGGGAAATAAAATGCAATAAACAGAAATCTAAAATGTGTAAGAAAAACCTACAAGCTCAAGGAAAACCTATTTTGATACCAATATGATCCATAAAACTCATGGATAGTTTATTGGAAGAATAAGTAATATGAATTTTGCATTCATTGCTTTTTTGCTCATTAGTTCTAGTTCTATGTTAAAATAGAATAACATGGAAAGCTAAAACTAATACAGATAGGAACATTCCCATCATCCACAACATATGTCTTAATTGTTAGAAACTTGTAGCAATATTGCATAACAGTAATTGAAAAACAACAAACATAAGCACAAGATAACTCAAGAGGTTTACCTTGGAGAAAACCAGGATGAGGGAAACTCCAGTAAAGGAATCCACTAAAAGAAATTAGTTATTACATGCTTGCTCTCTTCAAGTTCAAAAGCTTCTAAGGACAACTCCCTTTTAGCATTCTTCACTTGCAGCTAATTTAGTGAACTCCAACGTGACTTCTAGTTTTAATTTCCAATAACCCTAAGATTAGCATGATTGAAATGCAACTCTTTAAGGACAATTCTAACTCTAATAATCCTTCATTGTTTTCTCAATAAGGAAAGAAAGGCGGCCTTCACAATGCAGAATTTGCTTGGTAGACAACCCAATTGGTCTGTTCATACTAGAGAATGAGTACACAAATTAACTAAAAGGACAGGTATGTCTCTCACACATCAGGAAGGATGGAGAACCAATTCAAGTCCCTAGATGACCTTTCAATTCTGTTGTTTTGTCCTAAATCAGATGAGCTTGTAACAACCAAAACTTCTGCTCTGTTCCAACCATGACTAAGTTCATACGCTGCTGAATTTGTTGTACTAGTTCAACTGTAGTTGTAACCATTGACTGTAGACATTCTTTCACTGTTTTCTTCATTTTTCCATCAGACTCTACCTCACAGCATGATTGATCTCTCAACCACTTGACTATGAGAAACCATCTGAAAATTTTCCGATCAATATTTGGTGTATGTATTTGGCCACAGCTGAACTCATTACCTCTGAACAGTAAATTGACCAATCTAAAATCATCCACGTACAACAGATAAGAAGATTAACCACCCATCACTGAAGATGGGATGTTCTATATCCCAACTTTTGACATGGAATGCCAATTGGGTCCCTTTGCACTAGTGTGACAAACAACAAGCTCTTGTAAAAATCATCCAGACTTGTTTTATGCGCTTTCAGCTGAGTGTGCAAAATATGTGATGTTTCAGTTGCAAAGAAGATCAAGCTAGGAAGAGTATTTTAGCAATGTTGATTGAGTTCCACTGTGTTTTTAGAGGCTCTACATAAGCATTTGTGTTGTAATCTTGGTAATTTTGCAGTTCACATTAGTAGACACAGACTCATTTTGCTGGAATTTTCCCACATTGACTTTCTCCAAGGTAAATCTTGTGTTCTTTCGTTATGTCATTGTTTTTGTTGCTTTCACTTGCTCATTATAATATTGTATTCATTCATTCACAGTTGATGTGCTCTTTCCACCACATTAGCGAGCACCACATTTTATGTCAAGGCTGCTATACACATTGTTTTCAAGATAGAATATCTACCCAGAAAAAAATAATCATAATTAGTCACATAAGATTTTAGGAATAGAATATCTACCCATTTTTTCCAGGTGGCGAAAGAGCAGGAGGGGAGGGATGATACTATCATTATAGATATCAGTAAGCTATACGAAAGAATAGAACATGTGATCTATCTAATTAGAGTTTATGCATTAAAAAGGAGTATTCCTACTTCCAGAAAAAGCTCACCAGGAGGACCTTTGTAAAACACATGTGCTCTGCAACTATTAATTTGGGAAATAGAATACAGTAATGGCATAGTATGATGGTTTATTCGTGGTATTGTGATCCTTGTTACTAAAGTTCAGACCCCTTCTGGGGTGTTATTGCTAGAGTATTGATGTTGGAAATGAGGTCCCCTGATTGTGGTTTCACTGGTAAATTACTCCAATCAAAAGCATTTACTAAAAAAAAACTGTACAGAATCCTTAATTGCAAGGACAAACTTGGACTGTGATTCAACGGGATTAGCTAAAGTGGAAAATCAAAGAGGCGTCCCCGCGAGACATTTTTAGTTTCATAATTCGGTAAAATACCACAACCTGACTCTGTATGGAGACAATAGTAGAAGTTGAAATTGGGTATAATTCAGCGTCAAACACTGGTTGGAGACATTTTTAAGTGTTAGATGTTGGGAAAACGTCGCATTCAACTCCACGCCATCCACGCCAATGTTCGCCCAGCAAGAACAAATCTACCAATTAAATAGAAGAAACTTAATTGATAATCACAATCCGAACAATACCTGAAGGAAAAGGAGATTGGGTTGTTGCAGATCAGAGCGAACATCATGTATAAACTTCTCTAGATTTTTCTGGTAACAGTCAGCAGACTTCTCGTGAATTGCATCGCTTTCACCCTGGTACCACAAAATACATCTCAGAACACCTCCTTTAGCAAGAGCTGCTTTTGTCCTGTGAATCATACTATTATACAGTAAAGATCCCTTCTCCCACTCTTTGATTGCAGTGCCACCAATTGCACAGGGCACCAGGCCAATACAACATGAACCTTTTTCATAATCCCTGTAATGTTTCAGCACATTGTTTGCAAATGCCATCCCTGGTCCTACTCCACACGTTTTGTCTGCATTTCAATGTCAAGCAGCAGCTACAATTGTTTATATTAAAAAATGAATAATTTTCAGCTTTCAACGTCAAAGAGCAATTGGGAGGATATTCACAGATTCGAATTGGTTGTACAAATTTATGAGTAAGCACATTTTCAAAAGTGTGAAGAAAATCAATTATTTTCATTAAAACCCCAATAATTGAAAAAATTGCTATGTGGGTGAGTTTGCTTACGTTTGTCTATATCTGCATGGAGAGGGACATGAGCTTTCTCCCAGTGAGTATAAGCATTGAACCTGAGAATGGAAGAATGTGATTGACACTGAGGAGGAATGAAAGAGTCCCATTTGTGCGCAAATACTCCTCCTCTGCCTGCCATGTTGCTTTGCCCTGAAAGAATGAAAACATCCATTTCTACTGGCGAAACACCATCTATCTGCACTTCGTCCATTTATGCGTGCAGTATAGACAAAATTCAAATAATTGCTCAGCCGCGCGCCCCCTCTCAACTGGTTAGGATTTTGTGACTGGTCCAATTTGTTTAAATACGGGCATTTAGTTGCCCTGCTCTTATGTCTGTCGTTCAGAACCAAGTGGTCTGATGAATTTATGGTAGGTACCGAGTGTTTTTATTTGGTGGAAAAGAAAGAAAGAAAGAAAGAATTTTAACGTTTGCGTGGCTAAAGATAGTCTATGGGACAGACTGTCCCAAATTGCTCAACGGTCTTCTCATTGAAAATATCAAACCACGAATTCACGGTCAAAAGAGTATTAAAATTGTCCCTATTGTTTTTGAAGGTGTCACATTCTAGAATGAAGTGTTTCTCTGTTTCTATTTTACCGAAGTGCAGTAAATACAAATTTTTTTAGGCCTTTTCCAACGCCTGATTTCATAACAAAGTTGATGTAAATTGGTCCTTAATTGGGCAATGAGAATCTTGGCTCTCCAGGAGATATTAACCCCAATGTACGTTTTTTGATGGAAGTTACGAGTGGGATTAAACTCTACAATATAATACTCTTTCTTTCTAGTTAAACCTTTATCCCAAGAACGCTTGTGAAATTTATTCATAACAAAAGTTTTTATTTCTTTACTATTTGTGGGGCAAGAATTCAAGTGAATATCCCATTTATTGAGCCACTTGTTGTTTTGACGCATCCACGTCTTCTTTCTTTTGCACAATGTGTTCCTGAAGACAACTTTAAGCAATCTGTCCTCATCCATTTGTTCAATTCTTTTTAAGTTTCTTATAAGACGCACCATAGCAATTGCTTCAATAGGACCAACTCCAACCTCACTCAACATGATATCATACAAAACTGAGTTATTTAGTTTGAACTTGTTTGTAATCAAACGTTTTTGGATTTTTTCAATTTCCTTCCATTGTAAATCTGAAGTGTTGTTGGCCCACAGTTCACACCCATAGAGAACAACCAGTAACACTAAAAGACCAAAGAGAATTTGAGAAGTCTTCCAATCCCATAGCGCAGCCTCTCTGCATCTATTTTGGAAGGCATAAAACGCTTTCCAACCTCCTAAAATACGCTTCTTTCTGCACCCTTCCCAACTCAAATTTTTATTGAAGTCAATTCCTAGGTATTTGTAATCTGACACCTCTCTGAGGATGCTACCCTAAAAGTGAAACTTATGTTGGTTATGTTTTCTTTTAATAAAGAAGACCATCACTTTCATTTTGCTGATGTTGATCTGCATCCCCACCATGTTGCAAAAATGCTCAAGGGCAAGTAAGTGTTTTTGTAAGCCACCGACAGAATTAGAGATCAGCACAAGGTCATCTACATACAAAAGAAGTCTAATAATAAACTCGCCCAAATGTACACCATCTCCACCTTGAAGGTTTAACCACTCCTCAAGTTTATCAATATACAAACCAAAGAGTGTGGGGCACAAAGGGCATCCTTGCTTGACCCCTATCACTTCTGAAACTCTTAGAGATGTCATATGCAGTTCTAATTTTAACTTTAACCTCCTCATAAAGTCTATGAACAACAGCTCTAAGATGGATGGGGACCTCAAGTTCCTCTAGTCTAAGCCAAAGCTTGGCCCTAGGGACCGTATCAAATGCTTTTTCTGAAATAAACAAAACAACAAAATGCTTCCTCCTTCTTCTCCCAAATTTTTTCAATGATGTGTCTTAAGGTTATACCGTGATCCAGTATAGAATGTTTAGGTCTGAAACCCGCTTGCCCTTTAGCACGTTTATCATTTTTTTTTGCCCACTTGTTGATTATGTTTTCAACCATACTCCCAAATAACTTAGCAAACAAAGGATTAATCATTATGGTTCTATAGTTGGACGGGTCATTGACGTCACCGCTCTTTAAAAGAGGAATAGCAAGGCTAGTTGTCCAATCTAGAGGGAACCCCTGCTGAATGATGTTGTTAAAAATTTTAGTGATGTGAGGAGCAAGAATTACCACCCCCCACTTTAGATACTCTGCTTGAAGGTCTTCAAGATCTTTTGCCTTACCAACACCTAATTTCTTGATTCCCATATCTACCTCTTGGATAGTGAAAAGTAAAGTAGAAGTGTTGACCGAAGGAGGATTGTCAACCTTGAGTTTCTGCTCATAAAGTTGCCTAGCATAATTGAACCACTGAGAAGCTGTAATATTATTCTTTATTTGTTTTTTCTTTGGTTGCAACTCTTTCCAAAATGCCTTAGGGTTATTTTTCCCAAGAAAGATAGGTTCTTCATGTCTTGCAGTCATGTAATCAGCTTTTTAAAAAAAAATATGTTTGTAAGCTTTGATATTTATTTTCTCCTTTTTAGAATCGAGAGAGAGAGAGAGAGAGTACCTTTAGGATCGCTACTTTAGATAGGGAGTTGGTTTTGTTGTCCGTTAATGACCAATTCCTAAAGCACTATTTTGGATCCTAGAGGGGGGCAATTTCATCTTGTTATATATTAGTATAGTGGCGTGTTTCCTATTTGGGTCAATTTGGGCTTTCTTTTGCTTTGCTTTTATTTTTATTTTCCTTTGTTTCTTCTCTTTTCCTCTATGTTAGGGTAAGTGTTTGATCAAGGTTGTTCCCATCTAGTGGAGACCTTTAAATGGTTACCAATATAAGGAAGAGGTATTTCTTAGTAAAAAATTCAAAGAGAATTCGCTCTCATTGAAGGCTAGACCTAGGAATTGGGTGAGGAAGTAGTTTTTCACTAGAATGTCTAGACGATATTCAATGCAAGCTATCCAATATCACAAATATTCACACATTAAAAATAAGGCCCGAATTGAGTGATCTCTTGGTTGGGTACGTCAGAGTCATTATAAGCATGTTGGCCTGGATGACCACATGATTTCATAACCCTACATTCTGAATGTGCTAAGATGTATATTTTAAAAAAAAGGACAAAAAATAGGTTACTAAGTGATCCTAAAAGCATCAAATATCTATTAAAATTGCTTAGTCAAAATAAAAGGGATGGTTCTAGAAACCTCTACTGGGGCTATGGACGCCTGACTGGCAATAAAGAAAGGTTAAAATAAAACATATAGAGAAATTTTTTGGAGGTATTGATGCCTGATTGGCAGCAAAGAAGTCCCTGGGGAATCTTGGTTGATATTGTAAAAAAATCATCTTTGATTTGCGTCCTCTTGGGTGATCCTCATGGAAGTGTCTGGTTGGAATGAATACACTTAAAACACACATAGGAAAGCTTATGAAAAGGTGTTAATCTTGAAGCTCGTGAAATGGTGTTCCCTTTATCAAATAAATAGGTGTTATTTTTAGTGTAGGGTTAGTTTGAAGGTTATTTGTTGATGAAGAAATATCTAGGTCATTTCTCCTTTTATTGGGGCTATGTGTTGTGCCTCCACAACTCACAACCCATTTTGACTACTTGGCCTGATGGGGACCCCCTTTTTTCTTCTTTTGGTTTTCTTGATCCTTATCAGTCTAATGCTAGGTGACTTAGATTATGGGATTTTGTGCTCCCAATAGTTTGACATTAGAATGACTAGGGTGTTGTCTTTTATGGTTTCCCTTTTCTTTTCTTTTCTTTCATTTTTTCCTTGTTTTGATTTTTGGTCAAATTGGGTATCAGGCATGTGGGGGTGCGGGGTTAGTCAAAGGTCCTCAGAACTTTGACACCTTGACACCTTGATGCTCTAATGCCCAGTCGGAGTCATGTGATGACATCACCTCACACTGCCTATAAAAGGTCAATCGAGGCCTCATTTGATCCACCTTGCATTCATTTGCATTTTAGAGATTCTGAGATTTCTTGAGCCCAAGCTTACTTGAGCAATTTCTTGCAACTATTTGTCTAAGATTCAGTGTGATTTAGTTCTTTGAGATTTCTCTTTCCTACGAGGTTTTAGTCATTTTGGTCTTCTTCGTGCTAGGTAGGGTTTGTTTTGTTTTTCTTGTTATTTTTAGTTGTCTTCTCTATTAGGGTTTAGGGTTTTAGTTGGTTGTGTTTTCTTGTTTATTTTTCTTCTTTGTTGTCACTCTAGTTTTTGTTCCTCTTTTCTTTTCATTTTTTCCAAGCAACATAGGATTCACTTGTTGTGCTTTAGTAGATTATTTACATCTTGTTAGAAGCTCTAATTCTCTAGGGCGTTGGGGATCCAAGATCCCCAATCTCTGAAATAAGCCAATGTCGTTGGATACAATTTTAAATGTGCAAGTTAACTTTTAGGTTTCATCAGACACCATCAAGGTGTCAGCGATGTTGGGATCCCTAATCTATGAAAGGTAGATCAAAGGTCATGCATCCACGATCCCTGCAGCTTACATATAGCTAATATCCATCAAGGTTTTGGGGTTCCAAGATCCCCAAACCCTGAAAGAGGTGTTGGGTTTCTTGAATCCCCAAAATCCCAACATTGTTAGAGCCAACAATATAATGAGAAGGCTAGGGTTTCACAGTGTCAAGGGTCTTTCTACCCCCAAACCCTCAAACCCTAAAGCTCAACAATAGTAGCTTGATAGTGGGTTTTCCTCTTCTATTTGAGTTTTTCAGTTTTCTTTTCTTATTTTTTGGGGTTTGTTCTCAGTTCTTTTAGACTTTAGTCTTTGTTGTGTAGTTTAGTTTCTTGTTTATGCAATTAGATGGCATTTTTTATTTCATAGTTAGTTTTGGTTTTCAATAAAATATGCTGACAAGAGTTTTGTTTGAGTGCATATTTATTAGGAATGTTTATAGTCCTCCCAATGAAGAAGAAGTTCCTAGGCTACGAAACACCCTTGAAGCTGGGTAATATCCACAACAAAATTAATGACACTGGCATAGGTCACATAGACTTCAATGAGTTCATACAAAGCATCTCCACCCCCGATGGTAGAATGCCTAATGCTTCCTCCATGATGATGTCATGGATAATGCATGCAGCAAGTTACCCGGTGGCCATCCAGTCAACTAATATCATTATGGTAGTAGTAGAGCACTACGATCCAATAGGAAGGAGAGTGAAGGAAAAATAGGGAGATGTTGTGTTGGACATTAAACCGTACATTATAGAAAAAGTCTTCCATATTCCCCTAGATGATCAACATGTAACTATTTCTTTGGAGAGGGCTAAACGATATGATGCAGAGTGGTCAGCAAGAAGCTTAGGAAATGTTCTATTCCTCTCCAACTCTCCATGTCTGGATTTAATGCAATCCAATCCTTCTAATATGGAAACACGAGGTATTTCAACCAAGTGGTGGTGGTTAGACACCTATCCTACTTCTCCTCAATACACAAATTCTTCTAAACTTGAGACTAACCGAGTATCAACAAATTTCAGCTTACTCAGCACATGCAGAGGTGCTCGACCAATATTGGAAACTTGACACTCACAAGAACACTCGACAATTGACTGTTGCTCGACACTTACTACAACTTCTAGTAGGTTTCGTATACTTATTTTCAATGTGCAATCTCCCACTCCAGATAAACCTAGGGAAACCAAAAGTAGATTTAGATACCCTTTTGGATGTTATAGAGATTCCCAAAGTCCTAAGACCCATCTCCACTCCTGCAACACCTAACCCTTACTGAGTTCTCAAACCTAATTGGCCAAATTAGGCTTGGCTTCCAAAGAAAGTGGTTAGGGATGTTCATGGGATTGGTTCAAGACTTTGAACACCTTCTCCACACTCCAACTAACACAAATCCACCTTTAGTTTGGTCCCATCAATCAATTCTTCAAACTACACACTCCAACACACATCAACCCGTCTGAATACATTGAGATATTCAGCCTAGGGATTGATGCAAATACCCTCAACCCTTCAAGTCACACCTTGAGTCTTTTTTATCACTATTATTACACTCCTAACTTGCATTTTCCAAATGGGTGAGGAATTCCACTGGTTCAAATGCAAGTTAGGGTTCCATTTGTAGGGCAGGGCCTATTTAAGGCTTCTTCCTAGACTAGTTTTAGAAAACAAACTAGAACTCTTGCTATATAGAACCAATCAAACCAATTCAAATTGTTTTAAAAAGTAGAAACTTCAAGGATTCAACACATGTAAACAACTTGTACTCAATTTGTCATACATGGTTGTACTAGTCAGAATTAACTCAGGGAAACTCTTGGTTCTTCATTAATTTTTCATCAGAAATCATGTTACCGTCTTCTCTCATTTCAAGAGGCCAAAATGACTTGAAATAGGTTCATATGTGAAGCTAAACCGGTTCATATGAAGTTGACTATTGGCCTTCCAATGTGAACCACTTCAATAAACTTTTGAAAAGTTGCTCGAGCAACTTTTACATCTTTTGTGCAACTTTTACAATTGTTTTCATTTTGCTCACCTAAGACCAAAGGTTAAGACTTTAACCTTCAAACACGCCTAAAATAATTTAAATGTATTAGAATCATCTCTAGAACACCTAATTATCTATTGCTTAAAGATTAAAAATCCAAGTGGACTAAGGTACTCCAAGGCTTATAGGTGTGTCTTAGGGATCCTTGACCACACAAATGGATCCAAACCAAAAGAGGATGATCTTCGAAGATCTATCCAATTATTACAAAACATACAAACTCAAAATCACAAGGAATATCTAAGATGTTTCCTAGGGTGCCCTGCACCATATTCCCCAAGACATAAGAAACTCAAGTCCCTTGAGTTGGGATGTCTGCTAATTTGAATTTAGCCTTCTTGATATCCTCAGGGGTCATCCAAGTAGCATCTTCCAAGGAATGGTGTCGCCATTTGACTAAGTACTCATGAAATGTGGATCTCCTAGTTTGTTTTTATATTCTCTTATCTAGGATGCATTCAATTTCTTGAAAAGGTGGCTTTGGTAAGTCTTGTATCTCCTTTCCTTGTTGATAACCTTCATCACCTACAACACAAACATCAAAAACAGGACCTTTATATGCATACAGGTTAGCCACATTGAAAATAGGTGATAAGCCAATAGTAGAAGGCAATTCAATCCGTATGCATTGTTTATACACAAGTATAAACAATGCATTGAACATTCCTCTTATTTACATCTGCTACTTGTTTATACTTCTTTGAGGTATGTTGAAGTTTTTGCCTGAATTGCTGACAGATATCCCTCATGACTTCTACAAAGTCATCAGCTTGATCACTCCTCTAACCAATGTTTTGAACATTCCTCAAGTCAAACACACCCCTAGGATGTGATCCATACACAATCTGAAAAGGACTAAGTCCTGAACTCCTATTGATAGAATTATTATAGGAGAATTCTTCTTGAGGTAGAATAGAGTCCCATGCTCCTCCATACTCCTTAGTTAGGCATCTCAATAGATTACCCAGGGACCTATTGATGACTTCAGTCTAATCACTTGACTGAGGATGATAAGCAGATGACATTGCCAGATTTGTGCCAAGTCTCTTCCATAAGGTGCACCATAAATGGCCCAAAAACTTTGGATCTCTGTCTGAAACTACGGTGAGAGGAAAACCATGAAGTCTCACAATCTCTTTGAAGAAAAACCCTACAATGCTTGAAGTTTCATCTTGGAGAACTTGTCCACAACCACATAAACACTATCATAACTTGATTTGGTCCTTGGAAGACCCAAAACAAAGTCCATGTTGATTGAGTCCCAAGGTTTAGCAGGGATTGGCAATGGTGTATACAAGCTTGCATTGGAACTTGTTCCCTTTGCTTTCTAACAAGTCAAACAACATTCCACAAATCTCCTAATGTCAAATTGCATCTTAGGCCAAAAATAAAACCTTCTAACTAATTCTAGTATTTTATCAAGACCAAAGTGGCCTGATAAACATCTACAATTCTTTTCTCTTATAATATTCTCCTTCATAGAGAAATCAATAATACAAAGTTGACTACCCATAAACAATAGACCCTTCGAAATGATATATTTTGCAAATTCAATGTGATACTTATCTCCTATTTCCAAGCAAACCTTATAAGCCTCTTTGAAGTCTCCATCATTAGGATACATATCTTTCAAGGTGGAGATACCAACACTTTCCAATTGAATCTCCTATATGGCTAGGTTCCTCCTGCTCAAGGCATCAACTACCTTGTTAGCTACACCCTTCTTATGCTTTATGGTGAAGGTGAATGCTTGCAAGTATTCCATCCACTTTAGGTGCATGTGATTCAACTTCTCTTGTCTATTCAAAAAACTCAAAGCATGATTTCAACAAAAACAATAAATTCTAAATTGGCAACAAGTAATGTCTCCACTTCCTAAGGGATTGAACCATAACATACATCTCCAAGTTATAGGTAGAGTAATTCTGCTTTGCCTCATTAATTTTTTCGCTGAAAAACTCCATTGGCCTTAATGGCCCTCTTACTAGCATCACATTCAATGGTGAACACTTTGTGAAAATCAGGAAGCACTAGGATAGGTTGTTGAGAAACCCTTGTTTTCAAATATTCAAAAGACTTATTTGCAACATCAGTCTAAAAAAACTGGCATTTCCTTCCCCCTTTGATAGTATCTATCATTGTGCACTTACCCCACTGAAATTATTCACAAACTTCCTATAAAACTAGGAAGACCATGAAAACTTTTTACCTCACTAGCAGATTTAGGAGTGGGCCAATTCAATATGGCTTCCACCTTTGAGGGGTCCATTTTCAAGTTTCCCTTGGAGATGACAAAGCCTAGGAATTCAAGATCTTCCTACAAAAACACACACTTGTCCAAATTGATCCTTAACTGCTCCTCATGTAACTTCTTCAATACCATGTCAAGATGCATCAAATGCTCATCCTTATCATTGCTAAAGATTAAAATGTCATCTAAATAAACAACAACAAAATGATTGATAAAATACTTAAGGATTTCATTCATCAACCTCATAAAGGTACTAGGAGCATTTGAAAGGCCAAAAGGCATCACAATCCATTCAAACAATCCTTCATTGGTTTTGAAATTTGTCTTCCACTCAGCCCCTTCTCGGATCCTAATCTGGTGATATCCACTTTTTAAGTCAATTTTGGAGTAGTATCTTGCCCCTCCTAGATAGTCCATGACATCTTCTATCCTTGGCATAGGAAACCTATATCTGATGGTTATCCTATTGATGCATCTAGAGTCAGTACATAACCTCCATGTACCCTCATCTTTAGGAGCTAGGACTACTAGCATAGCACACGAGCTTATGCTCTTCCTAATGAAGCCTTTCTCTAATAAACCTTGAATCTATCTTACAAATTTTGCATTTTGTTCAGGATTTAATTTATAAGGAGCCTTATTGGGAAATGTAGAACCAGGGATGAGGTCTATGTAGTGACTGATATCTCTCTTTGGTGGCAAAGTATCTATATTGTTATATGTAACTATCCTTTTGTATTTGTTTAACAAATCTTGTACCTCCCTTGGACCAATGGTTCTTTGAGGTTCTTGGCCTATTGGCATCTCCTTAGTCTTTGTTTTAGGCTTGAATATGATGGAAAAAAAAGGTGTATCTTTCTCCTTGAGGACTTACAAAAAATCCTCTCCTACCAACATCACATTGTTTGACAAGATCCTATCTTTATCAGTATCAAGGAAAGGGGTCACTGTGTAACTTATCCCATTCTTGGTCAAGGTGTAGACATTCTTCTTCCCCTCATGTTGAGCATCAACATCATATTGTTACGGCCTACCTAAGAGTAGATGGCACGTATCCATATTCACAACTTCACACAAGACTTTATCTTTGTGTTCTCCTACTTGGAAATCTATCCAACATTGTTCATCTACCAATGTTTGTTGATCCTTATTAAGCCAAGACACCTTATAAGGATTTGGGTGAGGTATTTTATTTAGACCAAGTTTTCTTATCATTTCACTAGAAGCTAAGTTTTTTGTAGAACCAAAATCAATAATAACCTTAAAAAATCTACCATTTACCTTGCAATGGGTTCTGAATAATCTCTTCCTTTGTGGGGGCTCCTTGGGAGTTGGCACCTTCAAGAGTGTTCTGTTGAACATTATGCATTCTCCTTGCTCAGGATCTGTAGGCCTAGAGTTAGTTGTATGATATGAAGTCATACTTTGATAATCATCATCTTGAGTGAGTTGCACCCTCATATCTCCTCCTAATGTATTGGAACCTGTACTGGCCTTTCTTGGGCATCTAAAGGATTGGTGACCCACTTGGTTGTAGGAAAAACACCTTCCAGTGAATACATGAGTGTTTCTGCATCCAGATCTTCTACTACTGCCTCATCTACCTCCTCTAAAGTTATTCCTTTGATTTTGATCTCTGTCAAGCTCTTGATGACTTGATTCTCCTTGTGGTCTTGATGATGATGATCCCCTTCCTTGGAACCTCCCTCTTCCTCTGAATTTTTTTCCTCTTCCTCCTTTATTATGATCCCCTTTCCTCTTTTGCTTCTCTTCAAACTTCATTGTCATTTGATAATACTTGTGTCCAAATTGAGGATTAAATAGACTTATTTTACCTTGGATACTGAACTTAAGTCCATTCAAATATCTAGCAAGTTTCTGCTTCTCATTTTTAGGGACCTTAGCCTTCATGGTGATCTTGTGGAAATCATTAGTGTAGGAGCCTACATCAAGATCTCTTTGCTTCAAATTTTGTAACTTCTTGTGTAAGGTTATTGCAATCACCTAAAATTGGACAAGATCAATCAAGTGAATAACTAATGCAAAAATTAAAGAAATTAAATCAAATCAAGTTATTATCAAAGAAAAATTACAATCAAGCCATAAATCAAATTTAATTAAAAATCAAAAGCCATAAATTCAATTTAAATCAATTAAATCAAGATAAATCAATCAATTGTGTAATTAATCTAATTAATTACATAGTTCATTTAAATCAAATCAACCCATTCAAGGGGTACACATGGCTAAGGTAATAATTAAATTCAATTGATTAAATCCTATTTTCTCTCAACCACCAAATGGGAGGAAAAATCATCAACCAATAGGATTTAAGGATTGAGCTCACATGGATCAAGCCTAAATGGAATCTCAATCACTCACTTGGAGAATGCATCTTATCCACTCATTTTGTCCTTTGGTCCCAAGCTTTGAGAACAAAATATTTAAATGGTCTCCAAAGGTGGAACCATGGACTTAACCCTCACCTAATCATGATCAAATCAACCACACCCCCTACCCTTGCCAAAATCTATAAAAGCAAGGCATAATTCAATCAATATCCATCCACAAATTTTATGAAGCATGAAACCTCTTGCAAATTTGAGTTAGAAAGGAAAAATCTAGAGCTAATAAGTATTTCAATTTGGAATTAACTAGTATAAGCTTGTTATCATTTGATTTCTCATATTAGGACTGTCACTAGTGAGAGCTTGCTGAGAGCTCATCATTAGCATCCCTAATTAGAGAGCCATAGAGTGTTCAATCTTCTTTGAATTTACTTAGTTAAATTGCTTCTTGTGGTTATTTACTTGTTATTGTGATTTATTGAAGATACTAACCCTATGAAGGTACTTTCCTTAGCACACAAAATGGTGCCCACCGTGGGGCATTAGGCCTCATAAATTTCTAAATTTGGAGTAGTAATTTTTTTCTTGCAATCCTATTATTGCTCTTTATCTTACAATTTTTTCAGCGCATTTGATAGATTCTCCAGCGCATACAACTGTTTCTCCAGCGCGTACAAGGTCTGAAACAACAGGTCTACAAAAAAGTATTGTGCATTTACACAGAGTTTCGACACATTTAAATCCTTCTATTTATTGTCTTCATTCTTTCAACGCGTGTACCTTGACTCTCCAACGCGTGCAATCCATTCTCCAACACTTTCAAGGATTTCTTTTAACACCTTTGCCTATTTTAGTAGCGCATTTAAATTATGTTCCTGCGTATTTAATAATTTTATGTAGCGCATTTGATATTTTAAATAGTGCTTTCAATCATTTTAACAACGCATTCAATAGATTCTACTGCACATTTGATTAAATTGAAAATTTACAGAATCTAATATATGGAAAATGATTTCTCTGTGTTTATAGGATGACTGGTCATAGAAAAATATAAAAAACTAGAGACTAGATTTAATAGTGAGGGAAAGGCTTTGACCAAAAAGATTGAGGAGAACATTGCACACATCAAGCTAATTTTGGAGGATTCGCAACAAGAAAATGAGGTATATGAACACTACTTAAGAGTTGTAGAAGCGTATAAATCAAAGTTCATCTCATTAAATTGGATTTACTTGCCTTAATCATTTTTTGTCAAATTTGATAAATAAGGCTTAGATTCAAATTTATTCTTGATTTTATTCACTTTGTTTGGTTGTGTTGACTAACTTGTTGGAGGAGAAGTGAATGGGAAGGAACGATTGCCACTAGGTGAGTATAAATCATGAAAGATTCATAAAAAATGCCCCTAGCCTTAGCTAGCTTCAAAACAAGGTAAGCCTAAAACTTGGTCAATTTTTGCTTAAATTGTGGCCTTGTCAATTTCAAAATCTAGTAATTAAAGCAGCCTATTATTGTTTAAGGGATTTGATACTAGGCCTATGCTATTCACTTTCTAAGTGAATCAAAATGCCAAAAATATCAAATTCCTTGATCAAAAGAAAGGCTTAGTAAATCAAACACTAAATTTGAACAACCGCTTGTTTGTGGAAAAGAGTAGAAATACTCGATTCCTATTAGTTAGTGGGTTTGAGAATTGAACCTTGTTAATTGTGTTTGGGAATTGAGAAATAGATAGGGATATTCTCTTCACCTTTTGGTGAATCAAACTCCCAAAAGCTATCTCTTCATTTCACTTTATTGCTTTCAATATGAACATGCTAGATCCATAGTGGGCTCGCCTCCCAAGATTTTCCTTAATGAGGCCAATGAGAGGGACAACCCAAAGTGGGATACATTTTCTTTTGCCCCAAAAATTCAACCCACTATAAAATAAAATGCATGCATCCTTAATGGGGTGTGTGACAAAAGGATATTAAGCTTTCGAACTTCCTCGAGTAGTCCTACAGGATTGCGCAAAACTCTGACATACCGGTGGTGGGAAGCCTCCTAATTTTGGAGGATGTAAACTTTATGTCCATTTTGAATGGAATCTTGATTAAATACCTTGTTAAAATAGCAAAGCCTACCTTGTAGATCCATGTTTACGAACCAAATTGTGAACTAGGTAGTGTAATCACCTAAAAATGGACAAAGACAATTTAACGATAATTCAAAGAAAATGAAGTAAAATCAAAGTAAATCAAGGACATAATTGAATCAATTGAATCACAATGCATAATTAGCCAATCAAAATGAAAATCAAATCCTAAATCAAGATCAATCAAAATTGAGAGCATTTTAATCCAGTGCAATCAAATCAAAATATAATTAATTTAATTAATTGTATAGTCTGGGATTAAATTAATTCAAATCATTCAAAGGGTGCATGGCTAAAGAAAATCAATTAAATCAATTACTCTCAACAACCCAAAAGGAGAGGAAAATCAATCAACCAATGAGATTAAAAGAAAGACACTCACATGGATCAAGTCAAATTGAATCTCAATCACTCAAAGGGAAAGAGAATCTCAACCATCCATCTTGTCTACTTGTCCCAAGCTTTGAGGACACAAAATTTGCTTTGTCTTCAAAGGGTGGAACCAAAACCTTAACCCCAACTCAACCATGATCAAATGCAACCACACCCCCTCACATTGGGAAAATCTATAAAAGGAAGGCTAAAATCCTTCATAATTCATCAACCACCTATCTGAGAATTGCATCAAACCTCTTGCAATTTGAATTTAGAAAGCATTTTGAGAGGAATTTTAGTATTTCATATTGATAATTGTGAGCTTTAGCATTAGCATTGTCTCATCATCATCATTCTCATATTAGAATTGTCATTAGTGAGCTTGCTGAGAGCTTCATTATTCATTCTAATTAGAGAGCCATAGGATGCTCAATTAGTCTTTGATATTGTGAAATATTTGCTCAATTGTGGTTGTATTTAGTTCTTATTTCATTTATTTGTCATTGATTAACACTAATTCTATGAAGGTACATTTATTTGTATACAAAATGGCGCCCACCGTGGGGCTCTAAGCCTCATTCTATCAATCTTATCATTTAGATCAATTTTTGTATGCTTGTATTTGCTATTTTTCATGGAATTTTTGTAGGAAATAGGTGAAGTGTCACCTACAGAACATTCAGTCACGCCTGTAACAGATTTAATGATGCCTACAGACTCTGTATCGACACCTATTAACTGAATACTCACGCCTGGTGAAACATTCTGATGTTGTCTTAAACATTCCATTATCGCCTTGGAGAAAAGAATTCACGCCTTTGTGACAAAGTGTGCTAGCCTTTGCACAAAATAGTCACGTGTATGAGCAAAGAAGTGTCATGTATCAATAATCTGTTATCGCCTGTCGTAAAGCTTTGCTACGCAATTGGTTAAATCACTCACGCTTGAGAACTTTTATCTTACGCTTTGAACTAATTCGTTCTCACTTTGAGTTAATTTGTTGTCGCTTTGAATTTTTTTAATGAAGCTTTGAAGTAATTATCTTATGCCTATTAAGTTTTCGGTGTCGCCTGGTGAAAGGTTTAGTGTCGCTTGAGAACAGTTAATTCACGCTTAAGAGCAATTTATTGTCGCTTATTTGCTGGACAATGTCGCCTAAAGATTTTTGTCTTAATTTGTCAGCAGATTGATAAATTCAGATTTCTAATTATCTGTTTCTGTGTTTTGACAGGAAATGCCCAGACATCCAAAGGTACAGAGGCCAGAATCCAGATACAATCAAGAGGAAAAGATAATTGCAAAAAGGATAAAGAAGGAAAATCAAGCACATATCAAAGCTGTCCTTGAGCAAACACAAGATGAAGATAGTCAGGTATATCAGAAATACCTTGATATAATTGATGCTTATAAAAGAAAATTTGTGTCTCTTAATTGGATCTTTAGTCCTTAAATTCTTTTTAAAGATTTACAATTAAAAGTGATCAAAGTTCTTTACATAAATCTTTGTTTTGTCAATTCTATTGTGGTTTCCCCTCACTTTGTTTGCTGGTGTTGACTAACTTGATGGAGTTTAAGCACATTGGATGGAGCTATGCCTAAGGTGAGTTGAAAATTTGCAAAAAAAATATACTCTCAAAAATGCCCCTAGCTTTATGCTAGCTACGAACAAGGTATTCATCTATTCAAGCTTGCATTTGCTTAGATTGTGGCATTTCACTTGATATAAGCTGTGGATAAAGTAGGAAATGCCTTTCACACTTCAATTATAAGAATCCCCTTGTCAATGGATTGAAAAAGAACAAATGTGTATTTGATTGTGTGGAACAAAGGAAGACAATAGGGATATGATCTTCACTCTTTGAGTGGATCAAACTCCCAAACTTGTCCTACTAAGTTCATTTCTTGCTTTTCAATGAACATGCTAGAAATCTAGTGGGCTCGCCTCCTGAATTTGCCTTAGCAAGGCTAGTGAGAGGGACAGCCCAAAGTGGGATACACTTTCTTTCATCGCAAGAATCCAACCCACTATAAAATGAAATGCATGTATCCTTAATGGGGTTCATGACAAACGGATCTTAATTTCTTGAACTTCCTCTAGTAGTCCTCACGGATTGCGCAAAATCGTACCTTGGTGCATGTGGGAACCCTCCTTGGGGGATGAGAGATTGAAATCTATTTGAATGGAATACTTACTAAAACCTTGATAAAGTAGCAAAGACCACCTTGTAGAGCCATGTTTACGAACCAAATTGTGCTAAGGTAGGTGCTTGAAGTGCTTTCTTGTGAAAAACCCATGATAACATTCTATACATCAAACATTTGTGTTTAAAAGGGTAAAAGAGACAAGTGAATGTGTGGTTGTTGTGTTTGCAAATACATAAACAAGTGAGAGATATCCATTGAAAATCATCTTATCTTTTAAATCTCTTCAATAATCAAATCAACAACTCTAAATATCAAGGATTATTCCAAAATGAACCATTGTTGGATGCCGGTTTCCACGTGATCCCAAGCATATAGAGTATCCTTACAAGGCGATAGCATTCTTGTGGAAAGAAAAGAAGATGAAATTGAGTACCAAAGTGCATTCCAAGGTCACAACCAAGAGGACCTTTTTCCAAACCTATTTGAACAAAACCTTGACGACTTGGATAGAAATTCAGCATCACATAATTTTCAACAAGGAAATATCAATAACACCAACCAAAATCCAATGGGTACGCTTGAAGAAAGAGTTGACAAGGCCACCCAAGATCTAGACTTCTTAGAAGTTATGGAGAAACTAATAGATAGGGATAGGGAGAACTTTTTCCTAAACCTAGCACATAAGGGAGTAAAGCTTCCTCATGACTTTGATATAGACCAGCTTAAGCAAAACCAGCAGCCAGAGGATCCAATGAGCACTATGACTAAGCAAATCAAGGCCTTCCAAGACCAAATAGATACCCTAAAGAAGGCGGATGAACCTAAAGCCTTCTCAATTGAAGCTTTGTGTCCTTTTCCATTTGACAAAAGCCTAGTTATGGTGTCATTTCCCTTCAACACCATTTTTCCTAAATACGACAAATACATGGGTAAAACAGACCCACAGGATCACTTAAGGGAATTTTGTGCCCTAAGTATAGAGTTCATGCATAATGATACGTACCTAATTTGACTCTTTCCTAGAAGCTTAGGAGGACCCGCAATGGAGTGGTTTTCAAAACTACCCCAAGGAATCAAGACTTTTGAGGAGTTGGCCTCAAAGTTTATAACCCATTACTCTTACAACATTGAGCATGAGATCACGATGCTCAAGTTATGCGATACCAAGCAAAAAGAGGGAGAGTCCTTCTTAGGATTCTTACAAAGGTGGAGGACTATTTTCGCAAGGTATCCACGAACTATTCCTAAGAAAGAGAAAATGGAGATTTTCACCAATAACTTGACCACGAAAATGAACTATCGATTACAACTTCAATGTCCTCCAACATTTGACAAAATTATTGAAAATGGAGTTAAGATTGAAGATGTTTTGGTCAAAAGAGGGGAGATTAAGTTATTTAAAGACAATAAATCTAACAACAACAACAACAACAACAACAATAATAATTATGTTCCTAAATATTTCAATCAAGGGTCCAACAATCACAATGATAAATCGAAATCATGGAATAAAAGTAACAGTAAAAATCTTGTGAATGATGGGGTTGTGGAGTCACACAACTTGAAGTCTACCCCTTTTATTCTACCATATGGAGCGAATTCTTCAAACAATGTCAATCAAGCAAATAAAGCTCCATATAATTCCAATAATTATAACAGCAATAATTCAAATACTTCCAACAATAAGACTTGGGATCAATCAAAATCAAACTCCAGTTATAATAAAATGAAATTCACTCCCTTGGGTGAACCTTTGGAGAATGTACTAAAAACTTTATTGGCAAATCAAGTTATCACACTACCAGATATATCAAATTATGAACCCAAAGTCAAACCTCATTGGTGGAATGCATCTCATCATTGTGAATACCATCGGAAAAGAGGTCATCCAACCAACGAGTGCATGAAATTGAAGAATTTAGTACAAGATTTGATTAATAACAACATCATCCAAGTTGAAGGACCTCGAAACAATGAGGACCATACGGCCTATAAAAATCCCTTTTTGAATCATGAAAAGGGTGAGTCATCCAATGCGACTCAAAGTAAAAAAAAGGGTAATGAGAAAGTAAACTTTGCCCATACTTATGATAACACAATAAATACCATAAGTCAAGAAGATCAAAGCATAAATGTGGTTGTAATAAGAGGCAAATCAAGAGAAACATCAGCAAATGTGGTCACTAGGGGGCAAGCATCGAAAATTGTCATATCTAATAATGCTCCAAAAGTGGTGATACCAAACCAAGCTTCCACATCATCATCGAAACAATATAACTTGGTTGACCAATTGCAAAGGACTCCCGCTCAAATCTCTATTCCTACTCAAACTATCACCAATCCATAAGGATATTTTGGAAAAAGCCTTGTTGGAAACAAATGTGCCTCTAAATTTGGAGGTAGACAAATTCCAAAACATGGTGGGGCATCTAATTGCACCTCATTGCCTATCATTCTCCGAGCAAGATGATATGTCTCTTAATCATCCTCAAAATCTGCCCTTACACATAGAAGTGTTGATCCATAAGCATAGGGTGAAAAGAGTCCTTATAGACGGAGGTGCTGGTTTAAATATTTGTACCCTTAGCTTGGTAAAAGCCTTAGGATTTTCTGAGGAGGCTATTGACCCAAAGAAAAGGATAACCATAAAAGCCTACGATGATGAAGAAAGAGCGCTGAGAGGAGTCATAGTTTTGCCCATAAGAGTTGGTCCTATACAAAAAGAAACCATATGCCAAGTATTGGACCTCAAATTGACTTATTACATTTTGTTAGGAAGGCCATGGATCCACGAAATGTAGGTTGTTCCTTCAACTTACCATCAATGTCTTAAATTTCCATATCAAGGGCAAGAGATAATGGTAAGTGGAGACCTCAATCCCTTCCAGTATTGTAATAATGTCAAACCTATCAATGACTCATTGGTTCCACATAATGCTGAAGGGTCTACATCAAATCAAATGAAACAAGGTCAAAGTTTCAAGGATATTCCTTTATGGAAAGGAAAAGAAAAGATGGAAGAAGAAATTGTTGTTCAAGAAACTCCAAAACTCATTAACCAATCTACATCGACTAAAGGAAAAGAGAAGGTTAATGAGAATAACATTTTTAGTGAAGAAGAGAAAGAAGAATCTACCAAGGCTATCACAAGATATCTTCAAGAAACCCAAAAAGCAAAAGAAGATTCCTTATCACAAAAGGCTGTCCAAGTGTTCACCAAAGAAGCACACTACCAAAAGATGGATAAAATGATGAAAAACTTTGATCAACAATGCAAAATCAAATAGCAAGGAGTAGGTGAATACTCCTTATCAATGATGGATCTACCCTTATCACCAAAATCCTTTGGAAAACCTTCGAAACTGCCTCATAGGTATAATGATAACTTTGCGAGAGCAAGCACATCATCCGCCATGAATGAAGAAGACAATGAAATTTTGAATTGGTTATACAAAGATGAAGAATCAAGTGCCCATGTTAAACACATTCAAGATCCAACCATCCCTACACATCAATATGGAAAAGGGTTTGCAATCATGCAAAAAATGGGTTATAAAGGTCAAGGACCTTTAGCTACAAGGAATGAAGGGCTAATTGAACCCCTAGAGTCCACATGGTGAGATTCCAAGCAAAAGACAGGTTTAGGATATCTTGAAGAAGGATATACACAAAATCATTATCCCAGAGTCTATGATCAAATACTCCAATTAGAATCTCATAGTGATGAGGATTCTAATGAATGGGAATGGGAGACTCTATCAGATGAGTCATGCCATGACAAAGGCATTGATGTTATTCATACATATGCATCTACCAAAAACAAAGGACTAATGGCTGAATCCACTTTAAATCAAGCATCTAGTTCTAGTCAAGAGGTTCAAAATGATGTACCAAGTATAGAAATTGAAATAAATCAATGGGTAGGTGAGCCGCATGTTCCATCATGGAGACCTACTATGGAAGAATCAAACGCTAGATTTAATCCGCATGATTTTAATCCAATGGAAACCATAGTGGAGTCTAGTGAGGAGGAGTTTGATCCTTCTTCTTTAGAACACTTAGAGGAAGCCCATGTTTGAGATTTTGACGATAGAATGTATGAACCTTCCAATAATGCGATAAACACTTTAAGCCCCGTTGAGACAAATCCAAGTGTTGACCCACTAATTCTCATTCGGCCGAACCTAATTGAATGGGATGCCATTGAACTTGATACCTTGCCAACTTTCTTGAATGACAACACGTTGTCCCAATACCTCAACGCGGTTGAATCTTCTTCTACCAAGGACTATCAAGAAGAAATGATCAAAGGGAGCATCCAAAATCTTAATCTGAGAAAAAATACAAAAAAAAAAGAAAAAGAAGAAAGTGCCTTGGTGAAAACCTAGCAAATAGGCACCTTGGTAGCAAAAAAAGAGAAAAAGCTTTAAAAATAGAAAAAAGAGCTTGATCCATTCAATCGGTGAAAACTTGGTAAATAGGCGCCATTGAAAGTCCAAGTTAGTTGCATACTTAACAGGTCACCTTGTAAATATTGCATTCGCCAGCATTTGTATATATCATAATAAAACCCCACAGTTGCATTTGCAAGTACCTCAAGATTTTAGGTCACCTAATCGAAAAATTGTCCTAAGTCCCACAAATGAAATCAATATCAAACTAGGGGAAATCTACTCAAAAGGAGGAAGGATTCATCAACAAGCTTTATTCAATCAAAGAATCAATTCATCACACTGGAAAGAGGAACACTTAATCAAATCTACATCCTAATCCAATTTGAGCCTAAAATGAAGAATTTGATCCAAGAACTTCAAAAATGACTTTATCTTTATCGGGATTAAAAAAAATGAAATGGATGGAACTACACTTGAACTATGGATTTGAAAAACATGACAATTTTTTTCTAAGTGTTGAAATAATTGATGAAATTATCTTTTTCTAGCAAATTGATGGAAGTTTTAGATTAGATGAGCTATGATGAAAGGATGATATTTTCTTGATTTCTGCATGACTATCTTAAAATCAACATTTTAAACCATGTAAATTGTCTAAGGAAGTGATCATCAAAGAATCATCGAGGACTTGTACATAGAATAAAATGAAGATTTCTTCTTGTTTACGCAAATAGATCTCTTGGCTATTTTGATCTTCCATATCATAATACCAACATCCACTTGCAACATAGAATCTGACAAAATCGGTATTCGCCCTCTCATGATTGGCTTCAATCAGTGATAGGCATACCGAAGAGACCGATGGGAAAGCAAACAAAGTGGCAAAAAGTATTCATATCATCATAGTTGAACTAGTGATGATTGTACTAGCAATGAGATTCCAAAAATGCTCAATGATGAAAATAAGCTCCAAATCTTGAATAATGACAGTTAGCTGCATCCATGTTAGATTAAGTGCATTGTGTTTTGTTAGCTTTTCTTAGTTTAAATTGCAAGGGGGACAATACAATAGAAGGAGGTTTGAATCAAACGTCATGATCTGTCATTCCAAACAACGAAAATGAGATTATCTTTTGCATTCATGCATATCATTAATCATTATTCATCCAAATGCAGAGAAAATAGAAAAATAAATCATTCTTCATACATCATTTGCATTCATGTAATTAAAGATAGACATTGCATACATTAGAAAAATCAAAGAAAACATAGAATCATTCATTTGGTCATAAAAATAATTTTTGCATCCATACATGAACAACAATAGAAAATATCTCATAAGCATCCATACATCATTGCATTCATCTATCTATATCATAAACATAAGATATGTTGCATCCATCACATCATCAAAAATAAGTGCATCCTAAACATCATATAGTTGCATCAAAAGATAATCTCATAACATCAACTCATCAATAAGACCGAAGGAATAGATCATCATATATCATCAAAAATGTGTTCATCAATGGATCCAGTACATCAAGTATATCAAGATATAATCTCATAAAAGTGGTATATCACAAGTTTCAATCGATCAAAAATAGGAAATGTACAACAAGAGGAAATCAATGCAAGATCAATCTGTCAAATCATGACCCTGTAGCACCAAAACCATCTGGACCTCTACCATCTTGTGAGGGAGGATCTTGAGAAGTGCTCGCTCCATCCTGTCTTTGCCCAATGACTGTCGATAAGAACTGCTACATCAAGGTGGAAACCTGATCTAATCGGCCCACAACAGTGGATATCTCTACCCTCATAGACTGTACCTCTCGTACTACTGCATCCTGTGAACCCTGTCCCTAATCCTGTGGCGGCTGACCTGGTGGAGGCATCTGCTGTGCTAGAACCTATGGTGCCTGAACCTGAGGGGCACCATCATCCTTCTGTGCCAAGGCCACTCTCTGTAACTGTACTAAAGGATCTAAACCTCCTGGAACCTACCGAGTAGCATCAACATGAGCCTGTCTCTGTGCTCTCTGCTGGTGATGTACTCGATCCTGTCTCACTGCGGCTCGAGGATGAACTACAGGAGCTGCATTTGTCTATCTATCTTTGTCCCTATCTCAAATATGTACATCTCTCACATGGCCTCTATCTACTACACCTCGAGGACCTCTACAACCTCAACATCTCTGATGTCTACCACCTCCATGCTCATCATCACCATCACCACCATGACGAGCAGGCATAGGCTCCGCTAGATCTGTGAAATGAATAAACCTGTTTCAAGACCACTAGTCTCAATACTCATGGGACATCCCAGCGTCAGCTACCCCTGGTAACATCTCCCATTTGTAGAAAGGCATCTTGACAATCTGACTCACAGCAAACTAATAACCAATACATGGACCCCATAGAGATCTCTCAGCATGTACTCGAGCATATAAGGCATTGCCCAAAAGCATCTCCTGAATCCTACCATACCGTCTGGAGACTCGACCAAAATAGAATCTCTCAATAACAGTATCTAACCTGCCAATCATCCAACATGGACATAACATATCTGGTAACTCGTCATCATCCTCCCACCAACCCTCACAACCAAGATAAGGGCACCATGTCACAACATCTAGATCATCTACTTGACATCTCCAATAATCCAGGTCACCCAAATGATGTTGAATCACCATCCTAGTATACAGATAAGCATAAGGATATCCATGAGGTCGTCTCCTATCAGAAATAGGCCTAGTAATGGGAAGATGCTCCCAAATCCATAACTGTAGAATGATAGCACTAGTAGATAATGAAGAACTCACTCTGTACACAACCTCATGAAGATCGCAATATAGCTGGGCTACAACACAAGAACCCCAATCAAAACACCATGGATGTGCTAGTAGATCCTCCAAAATCCTGCCCCAACCCACAGAGAAGCCACGACCTCGACGATCTGGAAGAAGTAGTCCACCAATCAAGGCACCAAGAACTACTGGTAATATAGGGAATGAAGCAAACTATGGCCAGGTGATCATATCATCATCAATATAGTTGTCTTTGAACACTCACCAGTAGACAGTCAAATCATACATAGAATCATAATATACAAGCTCTCCCCGACAAGGAATCTGTAACAAATGATATACGTCCTCAGGAGTAATTGTCATCTCACCATGAGGGAGATGGAAAGTATTGTGGTCAGAGTGCCAACACTCTGCCACAACTGTCATCAAGCCACGGTTCAGCTGGAATCGGGGAAGATCGAGAAGAAAGCTCAAACCACATAACTCTATCACACGTAACTCAGCATTAGTCAATGTTTGCCCAAGGTCAATAACCTAGGATGAAACTGAATGGACATATAATACAGGATCATCAACCTGTTTGACAAAAATGAGAGATTCATATCAGCATAGTATACCAAGGAACATCTAAAGTCGATCAAAGTTATTACACAATCCATTTGCTCATCATGAGTACATCACAATTCCTAACTCTTTACCTTGAGGAGGGAAAATCATTGGTTTACATCTCTAAATCTTGAGGGTAAACTATTAAATCATCATCCTACAATAACATATTGATACATAAAATTCATTGGTATTCCTATACTGCTATTCTAATCAATTATTTTGATCAAACATAACTGACCTACTCATAATATTCAAATCAATCATCAGGACGTACTAAATTTTTTTTATTATAAAAAACAGTCAAGTATGATTGAAAATTTTGTGAAACATGCTACAGGCGTGATTTTCATCATCGCAAGCGACATTTATCTTACCCAACACAAAAATGTTGATAGGCAACATTACTTTGCTATTACATGACAAAAGTTTCATAGGCGACACTTGTTTAAGCTAGGCGACAACAAATTGTTGATAGGCGACATTAAAAAGTGCTAGGGTTTTCAACGCGTGAGCAGATGGTAAACTCAATTTTTTAACTAGGGTTATGCATGAACTAATTAATCATAAGCGACAATGAAAATGTGTTAAGTGACACTAAAATTTTCTTAAGTGACATTCAAAACTGTGGATGTGACATTTAAAAATGCTAAGTGACATTAAAATTTTCATACATGTGAATGAAATAATTCAAAGCATCATTGAAATTTGGAAAAGCAATAAATGCTACTTAAGGTATAATAAATGCACTATTGAGAGTCGAAAACCACTTATCGGAGCTCCATAGTCAGGTGGTCTAGCATATCTCCGACACCACTCAAATCGATGCTCTCGAATAGGCACAACCATCATGAAAAACAACAGGGGACCAGAGCAAAATCACTAAAGAAGAAAGTAAAAATGAATAGTAAAATTAGGTTTTTCAACCTATTTATGCTAATTTGACCTAATTCTAGGGTGAAAATTGAACTTTGACCTATATTAATCTATCCCAGTTAAGAGAGGCAATTTATGAAGTGGGGCATATCAAAAGTGTTTTTCAGAAATGAAAATATATCAATCAATATATCGAATTAAAAAAAAACATATGTTTCATTTCTGAGGGGGCATACCTTCACATTATTAGATCAACAACATCAATAAACATCAAATGAGATTAATGACCAATCATCGAATCAAGGCAAAAGCTTTTATCAAAAAAAATTTCATAATAAAAAATGAAAGGGGCATCATATCAAATCCAATCATCAAATCAGGAACCATATCAATCAGGAGAGTTTCATATCAATCATTATCGACATAAATTTCATATAAAAAATCAAAGGATCAACCATCGAAATACATCAAGAATGAACATCAGAGATTGACCATTGTTGAATCAGGACCTATCAATCAAGCAAGATTAGAATATTCTTTGAATCGACATGCTTCGCACGTCAACTCAAAGAGGGGCATTTGTAATCACCTAAAAATGGACAAAGACAATTTAACGATAATTCAAAGAAAATGAAGTAAAATCAAAGTAAATCAAGGACATAATTGAATCAATTGAATCACAATGCATAATTAGCCAATCAAAACAAAAATCAAATCCTAAATCAAGATCAATCAAAATTGAGAGCATTTTAATCAAGTGCAATCAAATCAAAATGCAATTGTATAGTCTGGGATTAAATTAATTCAACCCATTCAAAGGGTGCATGGCTAAAGAAAATTAATTAAATCAATTAATTAAAATCAATTACTCTCAACAACCCAAAAGGAGAGGAAAATCAATCAACCAATGAGATTAAAAGAAAGACACTCACATGGATCAAGTCAAATTGAATCTCAATCACTCAAAGGGAAAGAGAATCTCAACCATCCATCTTGTCTACTTGTCCCAAGCTTTGAGGACACAAACTTTGCTTTGTCTTCAAAGGGTGGAACCAAAACCTTAACCCCAACTCAACCATGATCAAATGCAACCACACCCCCTCACATTGGGAAAATCTATAAAAGGAAGGCTAAAATCCTTCATAATTCATCAACCACCTATCTGAGAATTGCATCAAACCTCTTGCAATTTGAATTTAGAAAGCATTTTGAGAGCAATTTTAGTATTTCATATTGATAATTGTGAGCTTTAGCATTAGCATTGTCTTATCATCATCATTCTCATATTAGAACTGTCATTAGTGAGCTTGCTGAGAGCTTCATTATTCATTCTAATTAGAGAGCCATAGGATGCTCAATTAGTCTTTGATATTGTGAAATAATTGCTCAATTGTGGTTGTATTTAGTTCTTATTTCATTTATTTGTCATTGATTAACACTAATTCTATGAAGGTACATTTATTTGTATACAGGTAGATTGCTTGAAGTGTCTTTTTGTGCAAAAACCCGTGATAATGTCCTTACAAATTCAAACACTTTTGATGTAGAGGGTTAAAAAGAACAAGTGTATCTGTGATTGCTTTATTTGAAAACTACATACAACAAGTAAGAGATATCCATTTGAAAATTCATCTTATACTTTTAAATCTCTTCATAAAAGAAAACAATTACCAAGTTTGGGGGAAACAATTCAAAATCAAACCTTGTTGAATGTTGGTTTCTACATGATCACATAAACTCAAATTATCCTTACAAGAGGACGACACTTGCATTGCGAAAAAGGTCCCCGAATTTGAATCCGAAATCTCTTTTATAAATCGCAACCAAGGGGATAGTCTCCCAAATATTTTTGAAAAGAGAGTTGATCCAATGGATAGGAATTCCATGTTTTACGATTACATCCATGGAGGTAACAATGATCACATTAATAATGCCAATCAAGGACCTAAAGAAACAATTGAAGATAAATGTAAGAGGGCCGCTCAAGAAATGGAATTTCTTGAAGTCATGGACAAATTAATAGAAAGAGATAGGGAAAGATATTTTCTAAATTTAGCCCAAGCAGGGGTAAAACTTCCACATGATTATGACATTGGTCAACTTAAGAAAGACAAGGAAGATGATAATCCGATGGGTGCAATGAGTAAACAATTGAAAATTTTCCAAGCCCAAATAGACCTAATGAAGAAGGCAGCTAAGCCTAAGCCATTTTCCATCGAGGCCTTGTGCCCATTTCCTTTTGACAAAAACTTGGTTATGGCACCTTTTCTGATAAATGTAGTCTTTCCTAAGTACGAAAAATACACGGGTAAATCAGACCCACAGGATCACCTTAGAGAGTTTTGTGCTCTAAGCATCAAATTTATGCATGTTAAAACTTACCTAATGAGACTTTTTCCAAGAAGTTTAGGAGTTCAAGTCATGGAATGGTTCTCAAAACTTCCGCAAGGGATAAAGACATTTGAGGAATTAGCCTCCAAATTTGTAATCCATTATTCTTACAACATTGAACACGAGATTACCATGCTCAACCTATGTGACACTAAACAACGAGATGGTGAATCTTTCCTAGGGTTTCTTCAAAGGTGGAGAACAATTTTTGCAAGATATCCATGAAGTATCCCCGAGAAGGAGAAAATGGAAATATTTATGAATAACTTAAATGTGGAGATGAACTATAGGCTCCAACTTCAATGTCCCCCTACTTTTGAAAAAAATATTGAGAATGGGATTAAAATTGAAGATGTGTTGGTTAAAAGGGGAGAAATCAAGTTGTTCAAAGATAATAAACCTATACCAACACTAGTAAAAATCATAATGTATCTAATTATAACAATAATAAAGGAGCCAACAATCATAATGATAAACCTAGACTATAGTTGAAGAAAAATAATAAAAATCTTATGAATGATGGATTTGTGGAAGCACACAACTTAAGGCTACCCTTTAATTTATCAAGTGGGGAAAATTCAACATATAACGTAAATCAAACAAACAAAGCCGCTTTCAATAATAACAATCCTAACAACAACAATAACAATGCTAACAACAATCGCTTTAATAATCCCAATGTCAACAAGCCTAAGCCTTTATTTTCCACATATCAAAAGAGAAAATTCACCTTTTTAGGTGAACCATTGGAAAATGCATTAAGAACTTTGGTGGCTAACAAAATCATTACCTTACCCGAATTGAGGCCATATGAACCCCAAGTTAAGCCAAATTGATGGAATGATTCTCACCATTGTGAATGCCATCGTAATAAGGGACATAAAACCAATGAGTGCATGAAATTGAAATATCTTGTGCAAGACCTAATTGATGATGAAAAAATAAAGGTTGAAGGGCCTCAAAATAATCAGGATCATATGGCATTCAAAAACCCTTTCCTAAACCATGAAAAGCGTGATTCATTAAATATCAATTCCAACAACAAAAGAGGTAATAAGAAAGTTAATTTTGCTCATACTTATGATAACACCATTAATACTTTAAGTGGTGATGAAAACATCATAAATTTGATTGTGGTGAAGGAGAAGCTAAGGGAAGCAACATCTAATGTTGTAACTAGGGGGAAATCATAAAAAATTACTCTACTAGGAAATGCCCCAAGGATTGTTCTACCAAATCAAACTTCATCTTCATCTTCAAAATAATATAATTTGGTAGACCAATTGAAAATAATCCCTACTCAGATCTGTATTCTAGAATTACTCAAGCTTTCACCAACTCATAAGGAGATTCTAGAAAAAGTCTTAGTAGAGACTAATGTGCCTCTAAATTTAGATGCGGATAAATTTCAAAATATGGTAGGAAGTCTTGTTGCACCCCATTGTCTATCCTTTTCAAAATAGGATGATATGTCTCTAAACCATCCGTAAAATCTACCCTTGCATATAGAGGTCCTAATCCATAAGTATAGAGTGAAAAGAGTCCTCATAGATGGAGGAACCAACTTGAATATTTGTACCCTAAACTTGGTAAAAGCCTTAGGATTTTCTGAGGAGGCTATTGACCGTAAGAAAAAGATAACCATAAAAGCCTATGATGATGAAGAAAGAGCTTCCAAAGGGGTCATAGTACTTCCTATTAGGGTTGGTCCAATGCAAAAAGAGACCATTTGCCAAGTTCTTGACCTAAATATGACTTATGATATCCTATTGGGAAGGTCATGGATCCATGAAATGCAGGTCGTACCCTCAACCTACCATCAATATCTCAAATTCCCCTATCTAGGACAAGAATTCATGGCAAGCAGGGACTCAAACCCCTTTCAATATTGTAATAACATGAAGCCTATTAATGACTCCTTAGTCCCACATAATGCATAAGGGTCCATTTCCCAAAGAATAGAGAAAGGAAAAAGTTCAAAAGATCTTCCATCCTTGAAGGGAAAAGAAAAAGAAGAAAAATAAATTGTTGTTGAAAATAACCAAAGTCCTACTAACCTAACTACATTGACAAAAGGAAAAGAGAAGGTTAGTGAGGAGAGTGCTCTTAAGAAACAGAAAGAAGACCAAGCTAGATCCATTCAAATCTACACCAAAGATGCTCATTATCAAAAAATGGATCATATGATGAAAAACTTTGAAAAGAAATGTCAAATCAAACAAAAGGGTGTAGGTGAATACTCCTTATCCATGATGGATCTAGCCCTATCTCCAAAATCATATGGAACACCATCCAATCTACCTCATAAATATAATGATCACTTTGTGAGGGCAAGTACATCTTCATCCATGGATGAAGAAGATAACTAAATCCTAAATTGGCTATATAAGGATGAGGAATCAAGTGCAAATGAAAAGAGCATCCAAAATATAAGCATTCCCACACATTGATATGGGAAAGGATTTCAAATAATGCAGAAAATGGGATACAAGGGACAAGGGCCTTTAGGAACAAGAAATGAAGGACTTGTTGAACCCATTGAAATGACATGGCGAGATAATAAGGAGAAAATTGGGCCAGGGTACCTAGAACAAGGGTACACTCAAAATAAGTATCCCTTGGTTTATGACCAAATCTTGCAACTAGGTTCCCAAAGTGATGAAGATTCGAACAATTAGGAGTGGGACTCATTGTCAAGTGAGTCATGCCAAGATAAAGAAGTTGATGTCATTCACACCTACACTCCTAGCAAGGGAAAAGAACAAGTCTTAGAATCAAATCAGAATCAAGCTTCAAGCTCTAGCCAAGTGGTCTTAGATAATATACCAATTAAGGAAATTGAGAGAAATAAATGGGTAGGAGAACCTTACATACCCTCATGGAGACCTACTATGGAAGAATCTAACCCTGGGTTTAATCCACAAGATCTTTATCCTACGGAAACCTTAGAGGATTCTAGTGAGGAAGATTTTGACCCTAGTTCTTTAGAACATCTTGAAGAAGTGCATATTATAGACTTGAGTGATACAATGTTTGAACCTTCAAATGAAGTCATGTCCCTAAATCCTATCAGACTAAACCAAAGCATTGATCCTTTGACCCTTATCTATCCTGAATTAATTGAACTGGATTCCATTGAACCTACCATCCTCCCTACATTTTTGAATGATAACTTGGTGTCCCAATACCTTAATGCGGTTGAGTCTTCTTCTACCACAAAATATCAGGAAGAAGTGACAAAGGGGAGTATTCAACCTTTCAGTTCAGAAAAAATTGAAAAAATAATAAAAAATAAAAAATGGAAAGAGTTTAATGTTGAAAACCACATTGTGGCAACATTAAATCAAAAAGAAAAAGAAATAAAGAACATTTCTGAAGGTGAAAACCCAACATAGGCACCTAAGGAAGAAGGGTTGGATACTTTGCCTAAGCACTATGAAGAAAGATCACCTATCTTAATTGAACCAACAGAGAAAGTGAATAATGGGTCAGAATCAGAGCCAAGAATCATACACTTAGCAACATCTCTATCTAGTGAAGAAAGAAAGGATTTCATCAAATTTTTCAAATAAAAACAAATCAATTTTGCATGGTCATATGATGATATTCTTGGATTAGATCCAAATTTAATCATGCATCATTTGAATATAAAAGGAGTAAGACCAGTGAAGCAGAAACTAAGAAAGATGCATCCACACATAGCTTTGCTTGTAGAAGTAGAGTTGGAAAAATTGTTGAAGGTAGGGTTTATAAGAGCCATTTATTACACCGAGTGGATTTCAAATATTGTGCCTATTTCCAAATTAGACAAATCTATCAGAATTTGCATGGACTTTAGGGATCTAAATCTTGCATGTCCTAAAGATGAGTTTCCATTACCAAGCATAGATGCCATCATAGATCTAACAAAAAGACATTCAATGTTCTCACTTATGGATGGGTTTAGTGGTTATAATCAAATAAAGATAGCACCTGAAGATCAAGACAAGATGACATTCACATGTGCATGGGGGACGTTTTGCTGGAATGTTATGCCTTTTGGTCTAAAGAACGCCAAAGCAACCTATTAAAGGGCCATGACGACCATATTTCATGACATGATGCACAAGTTCATGGAAGATTATGTAGATGATATAATTGCTAAATCCCACTCAAGGGAAGAACATCTACCCATCTTAGAGAAAACATTTGTAAGATTGGAGCAATTCAAAGTAAGGTTAAATCCAAAGAAGTGTGCATTCGGTGTTCAATTAAGAAAGCTACTAGGGTACATTGTTTCAGCAAAAGGAATAGAGGTAGACCCGGCCAAAGTCAAAGCCATCATGGAAATGGGGGTACCTAGAAACATAAGTCAGATGAGATCTCTTCAAGGTAGGATTCACTCCATTCAAAGGTTCATCTTTTATTTAGCATAAAAGTGCCACAATTTCACTCAACTCCTTCACAAGGACACAGTTTTCAAATGGGATGAGAAAGGTGAAGAAGCCTTCACTTTATTGAAAAAATATCTAATGAGCCCTCCAACTTTGATGCCACCAATAAGAGGCAAGCCTTTAATTCTATACATTTCAGCTACAAAACATTCATTAGGGGCACTCTTGGCTCAAGAGGATGAATCGAGAAAGGAAAAAGCCATATACTACATAAGCAAAAATTTGGTGAAGTATGAGTTAAATTACACCTTCATTGAAAGAGCATGTTTGGCCATGGTTTTTGCTTCCCCAAAATTACACCACTATATGTTATCTCACAAGATTCAACTCATTGCAAAGATTGATCCCTTGAAATATCTTCTCAGCAAAACATCATTGAATGGGAGACTAGCCAAATGGGTCATGGTTCTAAGTGAATTTGATATAGAATATGTGGACCGAAAATCTATCAAAGGCCAAGTCATAACTGATCAATTAGTAGAGTCACCATTACAAGATGAACATCTAATTCAAGTGGAATTTCCAGATTCTAAAATTGTTAATATCGAAGCAAAAACATGGCAATTATATTTTAATGGTTCTTATACACAACATGGATCAGGAGCAGGCATACTTTTGATTATTCCTCAAGGGTCTACAATTTTGAAATCATAAAAATTACTATTCCCATGCACAAATAACATAGCTGAGTATGAAGCATTGGTCATTGGTATAAAGTTGGCACTAGAATGGAAAGTAACAGAGCTATGAATCTATGGAGATTCCCAATTAGTTATTAATCAGATTAATGACGAGTATCAAACTAAAGATGACAAGTTGATACCATAAAAGAATATGATTGAGGATCTCAAGTAATACTTCACTCTCATCACATTTGAGCAAGTACCAAGGGATAAGAATAAAGCAGCGGATGTAATGACTACTTTGACATCACTTCTCCAAATACCAGATCAAAGTGCTAGATATGAATTCTTGGTAGAAGAAGTTGAGCAACTTGCATTTGACCCTACCCATCCTCATACCATTTTTTTACTAATAGGACATGAATCACCTTGGTATGGAGCCATTTATACTTACTTAAAAGACCAAATCTTACCCTTAGATCAAACTAAAAATCAAAAGAAAAGTTTTATACCCCAAGCTTCTCGCTATACCTTGATATCCAATACACTGTATCATAAAAGTTTAGATGGAATGCTTCTAAGATGTCTAGAGAAAGAGGAATCAAACATAGCCTTACAAGAAATTCTTGAGGGGATTTGTGGGTCACATTCAAATGGTTTAACCCTAGCTAAGAAACTTCTTAGGATAAGATATTTTTGGCCATCGATGGAAAAGGACACTTGTCACTTTGCAAAAACTTGTCGTAAGTGTCAATATCATGGGAACTTGATCCACGTACCAGCACAAGAGCTTCATCCTATGACAACACCTTGGCCCTTTTATCAATGGGGTTTGGACTTAATAGGGATGATTTATCCACCATCTTCGGATGGTCATAAATTCATCATTACTACAACAAAATAATTTACCAAATGGGTGGAAGTTGTACCCTTATCCATTGCCATAGGAAAGAAGATATCCTTGTTTATATTAAATCACATAATATGTAGATATGGTGTTCCTCATGCCATTATAACAGATAATGCAAAACATTTCAAAAAAAAAGATTTAAAAGAGCTATGTACAAAATTTCATATGATACATCACTCATCTTCAATATATTACCCACAAGGTAATGGGCAAGCAGAAGCTACAAACAAGAACATCTTGAAGATATTGAAGAGGACCGTGGATAATTCAAGTATATATTGGCACATACAAATAAACCCTACTCTATGGGCTTATAGAACGAGCATTAGAACACTAATAGGAGCTACCCCATTTCCCTAGTCTATGGAGTAGAATCAGTTTTGCCTTTGGAGGTAGAAATTCCATCCTTAAGGGTCTCATTACATGGGTTATTAAGTGAAGAAGACTATAGAGTTTCTAGGTTACATGAACTAGAACTCCTGGATGAAAGACAACATCAAGATCAACTAAAAGTGTATCAGAATCGAATGACTAGAAACTATAACAAACATATCAAACCAAGGGCATTCCAAATAGGTGACTTAGTGTTGCGAGAAAATCCCAAGAATCAAGTAGAAAGGGAGAAGAAAGGAAAATGGGAAGCAAATTGGTTAGGACCCTTTGTGATCACTTTGTCTTTTGGCACTGGAACTTACAAACTAGTTGATTGTGAAGGAGAGGAGTTGCAAGAGTCGATAAACAATATACATTTGAAAAGTTTCTACACCTGAAGCAATTGAAGAAGGATAGTGTCATGTCCCCTTTTCTAATAGAATTTAATAATAAATAATAAGAATGAATTAATAGACAAATAAATAAATGATATAATTTATTATTAAAATCAATTATAATACAATAATGAAGAATAAGATATATCAATTGATATAATACAATATAATAAAATCAATAAATAAATATAAATAAATAAACAATAATGATTAATTAAATAAATAATAATAATAAACTAAAACATGCAATAATAATAAATAAAGACATAATACAAATTAATATAATAAATGATAATCAAAGATTATCATTATTATAAATATAATATATAATCTTAATATAATAATAGAAGAATATAAGTAGTATGATATGATGTAATATTATTTTAATGTAAATATTTATCATATATTTGGTATATTCACACAATATAATTTCAGGATATAAATTGAGATATATTATTATACCAGATACTAGTATATATAAATAAAAAATCTCTTTATAACATTAAATATATTATAATACATTATAAACTAAACATCTAAACAAATAACGTGAATAGATTTAGACGCGAACAGTCATGACCTTTGGAAAGGTTGATAGTTGTCCCCTGCTTGCTGCGTAAGTATAAAAAGGGATTAGAAGGAGAACTGCAACAAGAACTAGAGTCATCATCATATAGGGAAGTCAGAAAGAATTAATACAATCAGCGAACATAAGGCTATGAATACGTAGCAAGGAAATATATTAAAGATGTGTCAGTAACCAAAGTGATGGGACTTTTGATAACAAGGTCTGGGGACTATCGAGAGAGGCTATGCTCATGGAACAAGAGAAATGGATATGGGAATGAGGTGATATGATAGTGGTTAGTATTTAATAAATCCTAGGAACGGTATTGATGGATAATTTCATGCGATGAAAGTAACTATTTCCAGACTGCAGTGACGGAAGTAGTAGCATTTACATTCTAAGAAATATGCAGGGACTCATTAGAATATATTATGTAAAGGTTGAAAATAGTAATTATCCCACCCAATAATCTAAGGCAATTCAAGTGCCATCATAACCTCCATATGTGATTGATCATTAGACAACAGATTGGACCTTAGTTTGACTAAGTAAATATCAATTGGAGCATTTGTATATTCAGTTCTAGAATCGGATATTAATGAAGTGTGCATGAGGGACTGTACGTGCATAAGTTATGGAGAATAGTGGAGTGATGTCTTTATAAAGAGCAGTGCTAATCTTCAAGTTTTGACAATAGATATTGTATCCCTTACGGTAAGTCCTTAGAATGGAATAGAAGCATGTAAGGTACAAGATAGAGAATACATCTATTCTAACCCAAGGAAGGTTCAAAGGATTATAATCATAGTGGAGCCAATTAAAAGAGAGAATTCTATTATTAAGACAGACTAGGTGCTCAGACTGAGTGAGACTTATGGCTATATGAAGTTAGAGAGATTGTTAAACAAAAATAGCATCACAAGAACATTGTATAAACAAAAGAAATATATATATATATATATATATATATATATATAAGACAACAACATATAAATTCAAATCGACCATTATTCAAGACTCATTGTTTGACACAGAAATCCCAACAATTTAACCTTCAAAAGTATCAAGAATTGCTTGCAAGTTTAATAGAAAGATAACTCTTGCAATTGAAGTTATAGAAATTAGTCCCAAAATCTTAAACTAGTAGAAGGGACATTTCAGATAGAGAAAAAGAGTATCATAAATATCAGATGAGAAAGCGTCTTATTTACTATATATAGTCAAAAGAGATCCTAAAAATACCAAAAACAATGAAAAGTAGAAAAGAGCAAACAAATCAGAAATGCAAAAAATATCAAAAAAATGTGGAAAATTGAGCATGAAGAAAGCCAAAAACATTCAGAAATGATCCTTAAAAAGATGTTGTCTTGGTAAAAACCTAGCAAGTAGGCGCCTTGATAATATGAAAACAAAAAAAATTGAAAAAAAAGAAAAAAAATCAGAAAAGAGAAAAAGTACCTTGGTTAAAACCTAGCAAATAGACACCTTGGTAGCAAAGAAAGAGGAAAAAGCTTTAAAAATAGAAAAATAAAGAAAATCTATCCAATCGGTGAAAACTTGGTAAACAGGAGCCATTGGAAGTCCAAGTTAGTTGCATACCTAGTGGTCATCCTTGTAAATATTTCATTCACCAACATTTGTATATATTGCATAATAAAACCCCCTAGTTGCATTTGCAAATACCTAAAGATTTTGGTCACCTAATTTGCAAATTGTCCCAAGTCCCACAAACGTAATCACATCAAATTGGGGGCAATCTACTCTAAAGGAGGAAGGATTCATCAAAAGAAAACTTCAATCAGACAGCAAATCAATGCATCAAAGCACAAGTGAAACACTCAATCAAATCCAAATCTTAATCCAATTTTCAATCAAACGCAAAAATCGATCCAAAATCTCACAAAGACCTTATCTTTATCAGGATTAAAAATATGAAATGGATAGAACTATACTTGAAATATGGATTTGAAAAATAGTGCAAAACTTTTTTAAAGTGTTGACTTGATTGATGAAATCATGTCTTTCTAGCGAATCGATGAAAGTTTTTAAACTAGACTAGCTATGATAAAAGCATGATACTTTATTGATTTCTGAATGACTGTCTTAAGATCAAAGTTTTGAAGTATGTATTATTTGTCTAAGGACGTGATCATCAAAGAATCATCAAGGACTTGTACATATGATGAAACTAAGATCTTTGTTTGTTTACGCAAAGGAATACCTTGGATATTTTGATGTTAAATATCATAATACCAAAATCCACTTGCAACAGAATCTGACAAAATCTGTATTCGTACTCTCATGATTGACTTCAATTAGTGATAGTCGTACCAAAGGATGGGAAAGTAATGTAAGAAGTGAAAAAGGTATTCATATCATCATGGTTAAACTAGTGATGGTTGTACTAATTTTAGATTTCCAAAAACTGCTCAATGATGAATATAAGCTCTAAATTTTTGAATAGTGACAGTTAGTTGCATACATCCTAGATTAAATGAATTTAAAAGTATTTACCTTTCTTAGCTTCAAAAACAAACTTGCAAGAGAAAAATAGAAAGGGGGTGTAGTTAAATCAAAAAATCAAATGAACATAAAAAAACTATATGAGATCAAGTGTGTTGGAAATCAAAAATAAAAAAAAGGGTTATTGCATTAGTTCAGTTGCATTTGTTAAAATAATCTTATCTTGCATTCATTTAGGACTTTACCCTAAGTTCATTTATCTCCATTACATTATTTTGCATTAACTTTAATTTAAGTTCATCACATTAATTTGCATTAACTTCATTAAAAGTTCATTTAATGTTGCGTTGCATTAGTTTGCATTCATTTTAATCTGTCTCATTTAGATGCATTCATTTTAAAATCATTTATAATCATTCAGTTCAAAACCATTAAGTTCATTGCATTACATTAGGTAGCATTCATTGCATTCATCAAATCATCTAATTCAGTAGTACTAATTTCATCATAGAGATATTTTAGTTGCATACCATTAAGTTCATTTAAAAACATTGCATTTCATATCACATTGTATTATCCATTTAGGTACATTTATTAAATATTCCTTGCATTTACACATTAAATTATATTCAAATATCAGTGTATTAGGTCATTACATATCCATATCCATCACATCCATACATTATATATCCTTGCATTTGCATCATTGACATCATTTATACAACATCATCCATATAAATATCATTTATCATAAATCATTAATCATAAAACATCAATATTCAATCATTACATCATATAGGTACATCACATTTTACATCATATTTGAGTACAATAAATCCATTACATTTAATATCCATTAACATTTAATATCATCAAATAGATGCATTCATAAAAACCATCACATTGCATTAATCATTACATCATCATACAACATTAAAACATGTACCATATGCATTCAAAAGCATCATATATCATAACATTAATCATTACAATAATCATTAAATCCATATCACATACATTCATCTATTCTATGTCATACATAAGACAACCGTTTAAGCATAAATAGAACATATGCACTCATATCATCAACTGCATTCTGAAAAAGCGTAAAAACAAAGCATATAGGAGATAGAATCATATAGGTCTGCATATCATATCAAAACACTTAAAAAATGAAGACCAACACATGATGACATCATATAAAGTAAATATGTCATCAAAGAATCAAAGTCCATGGTATCATCATCAAAGTAATAAACATCCGAGAACCAAAGTCCATCAAAGTGTCAACAAGTATCAAAGCATAAAGAACATCAACTAAGAAACTGAGTCCAATATCTTGAGATAAAAAATGGATCATCATATACGTCAATAAATAAAAGAATATATCATCTCAAGGCAAGTCAACTGGTAGAGCCACCAGCACCATTGGCACCATTAGGACCACAATCAGGACCATGACTAGTATCTAGAGGTCTACTAGAACTAGCATGTAGCCCATGCTGACTCATGGTGTTAGGATTAACAAGGCAGAAATAAAAATTACATGCAAATATAACTAATATTAGAAAACAATAAACCACACAGAAGAGAACACAAGACACATAGATTTAACATGGTTCACCCAATCCCTGGGCTTCATCCACCAACAACTAGTCCAATATTTTATTATCGAGTGATTACAACTTGATTACAATCCGTAATCCCTTACAGCTCAATTCTGCCGCAAGTACTAAAATCATACATCTTAATGAAATCCCTAACCCTAAGCCAATATAACAAGGCTTATGTCAATTAACAAGTTAACCCTAAAATACTTGACCAGTCAACCTAAGAAAAGGCTTGACGAGTCAACCTAGGGAAATGTTTGACGTGTCAACTCAAAAATGCTTGACGAGTTAACAATGAATGAAAAGTGTACAATACTTTCCTGATTAGTCACCACAAGCTAACACATGGTAGCCATAAATGCCTACATCATGCTACCTAGCTGACTAACCTACTACTTGATCTGTGACACATCTGATTGTAGAGCCTGAACCTTCGATGTAGATGCTGGAGCCTCTGTAGTGGGAACCTATGGAGGAGGAGCCTGTGGTGAAGCCATGGAAGATGATGGAATGGACAAAGATGGAATGAAAGAAGAAGGTGGAAGAACTGAAGAAGATGTCATAGCAGAAGAAGTAAGAGCCTGTATTGGGGGAGCTTGTGGAATGACCTATGGAGGAGGCTGTGGAGGTGCTGGTATACCTTATGCCTGATCTAATAAAATCTGAGTGGCTTGAGCATCAACATCAGCCACTACCTGAGCACCCACTTGCTTAAATACTTGGACCCTATGTTGGCCCCATCTGGCCAATCTATCCACACCGACCTGATACAGAACTCTACCCACACCAACACCTCAAACTCTAGGATGACCACCCCTCATCCGAACACCACCCCTAGGAGGAATAGGTGCAACAACAATCACTGGGATCATAACTCTACCTCCTCTGACTGCTCATCTACCTCGTCATCCTTGATGACCTCGTCTATGTCCCCCACCTCCATCCCCATCCCCACCATCATCATCATACTCCTCCTCTATACCAGGCACTCACTCTGCGGGATCTATAAATCTCATAAATGGGTTTCGAGCAAACTAATTAGCATAATCATTTGTCATGCCGGTATCTATGACATGATCCCTCATATCCCAAAGAAGGTGGCCCAACTGCAACACCTCCTGACATGTCATCCTGTAATCAATCTGTGGCCCCCAGAGTGACCTCTCCACCTATACTCGGGCATACAAAGCCAAACCCTATGGCATGCCCTATGTCCAACCATACTGCCGTAACACCTTAGGAAACAAAATCTCTCAATAACTAGTGGAGTATGTCCTATCATCCACCAGGGCGTACACATGAATGGTAGCTTTGCTACATCCTTTGTCTATGTCTCACAACCTATATATGGCCACCAAATGACCTGATCTATATCATCAATAACGCGATGTCAGTAATCAAGATTACCCAAGTGGGCCTGGAAAGCCATCCCCTCATACATCCATGCGAAAGGCCAACCTGGATCACGATTCTTGAAAAAAATCGGTTTAGTGACAGGGATGTGCTCCTATGTCCACAATTGTAAAAGAATGACTCCAACAGAGAGAGTCGCCACATGACAGTACACAACGGAATGCAGCTCGTGATATAGTTGCGCTAATACGCAAGTACCCTAATCAAAGCATCGTGGTTGAGCGATCATATCCTCAAGGATATGACCCCAACCAACTACAAATCCATGTCCTCGACGATCAGGAATGAGGAAGCCACCAATCAATGCCCCTAGGACAGTAGGAAGAGTAGGGAATGAAGGGAACTGAGCCCACTGGATGGAATCACAACCAATGGTCAGGTCCTGAAATACCTGCTTGCAAGCAATTCCATCATACACCTGATCATAATATATCAACACTCCATGAGTAGAGATGCAGAGGATAAGGTAGACATCCTCAGGAGTGATCATCATCTTTCCCATAGGCAAATGAAAAGTGTTATGATTAGAGTGCCACCACTCTGCCATAGGTGTAATGAGGCCCCGATTCACATGAAATTGAGGAAGGATGAGGAGAAATGATAACCTGCATCTGCCAATAAGTCAGTGATCTGCACTGCTGAGATCATCAATCATCTCAAATGGCAACAAATACAAGCCTCTCACACCGATCAATTTAAGCTCGACCTACAAAAAGTAAGTTAAACACATCATTTTTTGAAAACATTACATTTTGAATCATCTTAAGTCAATCGAACATTTAAAAATCATCAAACCACAATTAATTTTTCTAATTCTACTCAAAGAGGATGAAATTTTTATCATCACCCATCATCTAAATCAAGATTGACAATAAAAAATTCAAAATTAATTGACTGAAACTGACATCCTATGACTTGCTACCAAATCAGGCTTGTTACCTAAGCCAATTGATTGATTGAGCACACCAGACGGTTTGAAAAATTGACTTAGTAGTTTGCATTTTTAACCAAATAGGGTAAAAGTTCCATTTAAATGTTTAAACGTGCTAAAATGCAAAATCACAACAAAAATTGTTAAACACACAAGAAAAATGTTTAAAAGCACAACTTTAAAGTATACGCGCTAGAGAATCTAGTACGCGCTACAGGAATTACCTATACGTGCTGCTAAAATAATCAAATGCACACTTAATTTCATACGTGTAGGAGAAAAATATAAATGTGAAAGTTAACCTAGTTCAAACATGTGTACGTGCAACTAAAAGTTGCAGATGCGCTATGGAAAATTGCGGAAGCGCTAAAACAGGCTTGTACGCGTTGGAGAAAGTTTTAAATGCGCAATTTAAAAAAGAAAAAAGAAAAAAAAAAGGGTTTTTATCATAAAAATTCAATTTTTTCAATAAAATGCATAAAATTGACAAAATAAGTTGACAGGGTACATACCGGAGGACCATAGGTTGGTGGCTGCAAGTATCGGCGCCCTCGCTTGAATCTGTGCTCTTGGATCGGGATAACCATCACGAAATAGCTCCAAGGGGTCAGAGAGGAAAAGTCAAAAGTGAAAGTGAAAATGAATAGTAAAAATGAATTTTACCCCTATATATAGGCCATTTTGACCTAAAAAGGGCATCTTTGACCACAAAATGACTAGGGACCCAAATTTTTCACTAATTCTGCCAAATCAGGGGCATTTGTCATCAAACGAACACAAATACATTATCAAAAATGAAATCAAAATTCATTACTAATTGACCTAAATCACGCTATATTGACCAAAAATATCATATCTTTCAGCAACGAACAAATTTCATTTCATTTCCGAAGGGGCATACTCTAGGACAATCAGGACCGACATCTTAATCAGCGAGTCAGGGGTACGACCATCAAATCAAAGCAGAATCTTTTATCAGAAATTTTTTTGTTTATCGATCGAAAGGGGCATCAAACATCAAATTAGAGCAGATCAGGTACCATATCGAACAATCCATCATTGAATCGACCATCGAGACATCAAATCAAATCAAACTGTATCAAATCTACATTGCAATCGATCATCAATTGAATCAGGACTTCATATCAAGAACGATCAGGACATTCTTTGAATCGACACGTTTCACATACCGACTTAAAGAGGGACATTTGTAATCGCCTAAAATTGGACAAGATCAATCAAGTGAATAACTAAGGCAAAAATCAAAGCAATTAAATCAAATCAAGCTATTATCAAAGCAAAATTGCAATCAAGCCATAAATCAAATTTAATTAAAAATCAAAAGCCATAAATTCAATTTAAATCAAATAAATCAGGATAAATCAATCGATTGTGTAATTAATCTAATTAATTACATAGTTCATTTAAATCAAATCAACCCATTCAAGGGGTACACATGGCTAAAGATAATAATTAAATTCAATTGATTAAATCCTATTTTCTCTCAACCACCAAATGGGAGGAAAAATCATCAACCAATAGGGTTTAAGGATTGAGCTCACATGGATCAAGCCTAAATGGAATCGCAATCACTCACTTGGAGAATGGATCTTGTCCACTCATTTTGTCCTTTGGTCCCAAGCTTTGAGGACAAAATATTCGAATGGTCTCCAAAGTTGGAACCATGGACTTAACGCTCACCTAATTATGATCAAATCAACCACACCCCCTACCCTTGCCAAAATCTATAAAAGCAAGGCATAATTCAATCAATATCCATCCACAAATTTTATGAAGCATCAAACCTCTTGCAAATTTGAGTTAGAAAGACAAAATCTAGAGCTAATTAGTATTTCAATTTGGAATTAACTAGTATAAGCTTGTTATCATTTTATTTCTCATATTAGGACTGTCACTAGTGAGAGCTTGCTGAGAGCTCATCATTAGCATCCCTAATTAGAGAGCCATAGAGTGCTCAATCTTCTTTGAATTTACTTAGTTAAATTTCTTCTTGCGGTTATTTACTTTTTATTGTGATTTATTGAAGATACTAACCCTATGAAGGTGCTTTCCTTAGCACACAGTTACCTCCTAGTCTTCAAGGAAAATTTTTTTCTTAATCTCTTTGAGCATCTTCTTCCAAGAGGATATTGGTTCCTTCTCCTTTTCTACTTTCTCATTCTATAGAAAATTTCACCAACTCAATGCAGGACCTTTCATCTTTGACTTTGCAATCTTGATTTTCTACTATGTAGGAATGTCATCACATTCAAAGTGATTTTCTAGGGCTTCTACCCAATCCATACATTCCTCCAAATCCATCCTTCCCACAAACATAGGTATGTTTGGTTTGTGATCTCTTCTACCAACCCTCTCTAAGGCTTCTAGCATTGATCATTAATCATCTAGCATCCCCCATCTTGTAGGGTTTGATTTCTCCTCTTCATCTTCTGAATTTGATTCTTCACCACCAGATCCACTAAGGTGCAAGTTATCCAACCTTGTTATCTCTTCATCCATCTTCTTGTTCTTGGCAGCTTGTTCCCTCACTATTTTGGATAACTCCACATTAGTGATACTTAGAGGTATCTCCTCCTCATTAGTGTCATTTTGGTCTACCATGATTATTCCCAAGAGCTTTTGTAGGCTTTGATACCACCTGATGCAAAGTGGTCAACAAGAAGCTTAGGAAATGTTCTATTCCTCTCCAACTCTCCAAGTTTGGATTTAATACAATCCAATCCTTCTAATCTTGAAACACAAGGTATTTCAACCAAGTAGTGGTGGTTAGACACATATCCTACTTCTCCTAAATACACAAATTCTTCTAAACTTGAGACTAATCAAGTATCAACAAATTTCAGCTTACTCCACACATGCAGGGGTGCTCGGTCAATACTGGTGAATAAAGTTGAAATGGAATCACCTAATTGAATGGGGGAAATATGAGATCTACTTCTAAATCCAAATTTCCAAAGGAGAGATCCAAATTGATCAACCAAAAGGTTATTGCACAATTGAATCAATCTATGAAGAATATGAAAGAGGAAGAAAACCTTATATTTCCCTATGGATAATATGTGCTTGAAATCTGATATAATTGAAAGGAAAGTACTAACCTCAAAATAGGACAGATTTTGAAAATGCCAATTTCTGATGTGTGTGTAGTTTCGGGCAATTCTGCAACCTTTTTCAGACTGGAAATGTCGAGACGAAGAAAACCCAAAAAACTTTTATCTTTCTGACAGCAGGTAGTTTTTGACCCCGATAAAAGGTCAAAGGCTACATTAATATTTTGAAGGTTGACTTTGATTTTGTTCGCAGATCTCAAAAGTTCACCGAAAAGGGTATCCAAATCCAAGCTCAGATCCATAATTCTGCACCTATACCTACAAGAAAAAGAGGGTTTTTATTGTTTGTATGAGGGGTTTGCCTTAGTCAAACCCCAATTTAGAAATTAACCTTGAAATTGAATTGAAATTATATTGAGCATAAACAAAGTAAATGAAACAATTCACCTTGCTTATGTTGAAGTCCTTGTAGAGGATTCGAATCCTCAAATCCACAAGTAGGGATGCTCCAATGTATGTAGAATGAATGTAGGATATCTCAAATCAATGACATTTGGTCTTCAACACCAATCTTGAATAGATCTTTACATATGAGGAGGCTTGGATGAATGTGGAAGGATGGATCTTCAAGGGGGCTCCAAAGAGATTGAATCCTTCAATGGCTAACAATGGATCTCCTTGATGAATGGATGCTTGAAAACTTGAATGCTTGCTTGAATGCTTGAATTCACTAGCTTGCACACTTGATTTCCAAAGGAGATGTGTATGATAGATGAGAAAATGAGAGGGGAAGGCCTCCTTTTATAGTGAACTAGGGCACAAACCTCTAGAGAAGGCCGATATTGGGGAATTAAATCCCAATTAACCTTAACCCCTAGAAATGGACCCATATTAAATGCAATTTAAGGATTTACCATTTCGAAATCCGAAATGGCCGACCCAGAAGCGAGAAAATAAATATCTCCGAAATCCGACATCCAGAAATCATGGGATTCTGAAATTTGAAATCTGGGTCAAGGATGAGGTAGACCTTGCCCTAGGTCAAGGTCGAGGTCATCCCTAGCCTAGGTCAGGGTCAAGGTTGACTTTGAACCTCAAGGTTGACTTTGACCTTGAGGTTAAAAACCTTAGGACCTCAATCCAGAGTGTTAAAAAATGCAAAAATAAGGTGAAATCAGGTGCAGAGAGAAGCAGAACGGGTGGAGAAAGCCAGATACATGCAAAGACTCGATCAAGGAACCTAACATGACCCCAGACTACTTACTCGAAGGGCTAAACACTCTCATCATGGAAGTGCTTCCATTTTAAGACGATACATTAAACCCCCACTTTATCAAGAGTATGGACTCGATGCAAACTCTTGGTAAAGGAGATCAAAATGAAAAGATAATCTTATCGTAATCCAAGGGACAAAGAGAAACCTCAAGCCCCTAGGGAATCAAGTCTTCATCGACTCCAAGATCACAATAAGAGAGACATCTCTAGAGAGAGAGAAAAAGAGGGTGTGATTATGTTGCCCAATGAGAACTTATGTCCCATTGTGAACCACACAAGGAAACAACGCAACTGGAAAGATGGAATTGAACCACCTAGTGAATGTGACTACTCACTAGTCAAGCCATCAAGGATTTACCCTTAGGAATATTCTATTCCATAAGAATAAAACCAAAAACAAAAGAGATCCAGTCTTAAGGACACCTTTGACCTTAAGGGATAAAATAAAAATAAAAAAATACTTATTTGAAATTGGAGGGATCAAGAGATCCTAAAATATAAATCCATTCTTTAAGGATTAGTTACTAATCCAAAAATGGAGAAAAGGTATCTTGAAAAATAATATATGCGTACTGAAAAGTGTGTGTGTGTGCAACAGGTGAGAAGAGTGTCTGCCCCCATGTTAAAGTCATTGCTAACACTTTAACAGGAGCAATGGCTTTAACAAAAACATAAACAAATCCACTGATTACGTTTCCACTTCGAGATGCCCCCAAACAAAGACAAATCAAGGGAAATATCACAGAAACATACAGAGTAAACATAAGGGATCTACCTACCACGGGGTCAGTATGATCATAAGATAATATATATATGATATTATTGCAAATGAATTGACATCATTCCCCAAAGAAAGTAGAACTACAATCACAAAGGAGGAAAGATTACATAAGATATACGAAGAAGAATCTTTTCAGACCATGACATGGAGACCAAAAAGAATCAGTGCTACCACGTCTCGAATCCAAGCAGATTACACAAGGAAACATTTACAAACAATAGCACATTTATGACATAATATGAAACAACATATAGAAGAATAGAGATACATATAGAGGAATTGAACAATAGTTTTGATTCCTTTATCACCTTGCACCAACTAAGTAGAAAGGATCGTATAAAAGAATCTAACAACATTTAGCAAACACATTATGGGAGAAGCATAGTATAGCAGGAAAACACACAACAAAGCTACCACGAAGGATAAGCCGATCAAGCGTGCCGCCTACTCTCCCCATCTCATTGTATATCATTTATGGAAGGTGGGTAACTCACAAGAGGGACTATATCCAACATAATAGGAATGATAGCCATTTCCAAACAAGAATGCTCTTGAGAATCACAATGTTCGATACTAGGTGTAAGTGTTAATTGTGATGAAAGCATATTAGGTAAATTAATGTCAATGTCAATAGTCTCATATTCATCATTAACATCATCAGTATCATCAAGAGTATCTTCTTCATCCAAATTAATCAAAATAGGATCTAAGATATGAATAGAATCATCATAATCATGCATCTTAACATCATTATTAGTAACAACTTCTTCTAACACATCATCCTTAGTCTTATCCAAAGAAGGTAGAGATCTTTGAAGAACAGAATTATGAGCTTTAGCATGAGCACGATGTTTCTTATGATGTTCATTAGTAGATCAATTATGTTTTGATTTACTTGAAATAGGTTGAGAACTAGGAGGAACAACCACATGATCCTTCACAGGTTCTTTAGGAAGATCAATAGGATTATCAGCAATAGGAGGAACTTGATTAACAGAGCTAGAAGCCATAGTTAAAGGAGGTATGGAAGGTGTAGGCAAAAGACCATGATTAAGATCCATAGGAGGTATACTTAATTCAATAATCTTACGATGTTTATAAGCTTGATATGAACAAAAAAGATTATTAGGTCGAGGAGGACATGAATTAGGTAATGAAGGCCAAAAGAAATCAAGAGCAACACAATCTCTAGGCCTAGAAGGTTGATAAAAACTATGATTAACCGTATTCACTTCTTCATCATGAACAACTTTAAGACACTTATGGATAGGTGAAGCAACAACATGCATGGCATTCAACCAAGGCAAACCTAGCTTAACTTGAAATTGATCAGAAGTAGGAACAACAACAAAGGTAGTGTTCACAATTTTTCCACAAAGTTCAACTGGTAAAGTAATAGAACCAAATGATGGATAAAGAAAACCATTACAAGTCTGAATCCACACATCTAATGTATCATAAGAATCCGGTTGTAAGCTTTTCATAAAAAGATTTTCTTCTGTAATAACATTAACTAAGGATGTAGAATCAACAAGACAACCACGAGTAGGTTTCTGAGAAATCCTAGCATAGATGTAAAGGGGACCATCAAGAGCTTTAATAGTGTCAGAGTCATCAAAGGTAATCAAAATTTCCCAAGGTCTTTTATTCTTAGGTTGTTGTCAAGGTTTAGGTTGAGTTTTCAATTTAGGCTTAAGTTTTGGTTGCTAAGGTTGAGGTTGAGTTTGAGGTTGAATCTGAGATTGAGGTTGAGTTTGAGGTGGAGATACAGATTGACCAACATGCTCCACTTGATTAACAATATGATTGAGATCATCCATCTTTGAATCATACACAATTTCCATAGAAGATGGCTGAGCAATGATATTAGTATCATGCATAGGTAAAGGATTCGTATAGATTTGAAGGTTTTGATTAGGAGGAGAGACAAATTTATTTCCACTACCATCAAGATTATCCACATATAAGGCATTAGAATCAATTAAGTCTTGAACCTTATGTTTTAAAGAGTAATACTTCTTAGTATCATGACCATTCTGACGATGATATTGACAAAAAGTTTTAGGATCAAAATATTTAGATGCAATTGTAGCAGGAAATAGAGGTCAAATAGGAGGTAAAGTAATCATATTAGCAGGTAACAACCTATTCATAATAGCATGTAAAGATTCAGAAAGAGGAGTAAACATACGATTTAATAGAAAAGTAGTGGATGCAGAAGTGGCATTGTGAGATGCAACAACAACTTGATCAGCAACTGCATTCGCCTGTTTGTTTATCTTGACATATTTGTTGAATTTTTTAAATTTATTTGGATTAGGAGCAGCATCACTTTTATCAACTGGAATAGGATCCATTGGAGTGTTGCTCTCAAATTGACTCACTTGTAATTGATAATGATGAAGCGCTGCACAAAGTTTTTGAAAAGAGGTAAATTCAGTAAGCAGAATCTTATCTCTAATATCCTTTTGAAAATTTGAAATAAACATACGTTGAATATCAATATCAGGAACATGATAGGAAATTTGATCATACAAATTCTTAAATCTACCAATAAATTCAGTTAATTTTTCCTTAGTACTTTGTTTACAATGCATCAAATCAGTCAAAGATACTTGCGGGCCAATTGTTAGAATTTAATCTTTCCTTGGTTATTTATGTATTTAATAGGATAAACCAAGGTATCCTAATGTATTTTGTCCTCTAGTCCAAGTGGGAGGACATGTCATATTTGTAATTCCTTTAATAAGGAAAATAGATATTCCTCCTTATGAGGAATCCTACACTTGTCTCACACACATAGTATGAATGTGGCACTCATTCACATAGGGAGTTACATGCAAAATCCTTCACTTATCTCTACTTAAAGAGATATTTCTCCACAAACTTTTCACCAATTCTCTCACTTTTCTCTCACACAATTTCTCTCCTCTTGTAGTTCTATCATATTGTATTGAGCTTATTTGCTCATATTCTTTCTCTCTCTCTCTAGGATTTTCATGCCTCATTCATAATTCACAAGGGGTTTTCTTTGCTTTCCCCTTTCAAAATCTTGTCTCCTCCTTGCTTATTTTTTGGTGTATGCTCCTAGTTCTTGCACTAATTCATGGTAATTTTCCTTACTCCTTGCTCTTGGATTAAACAATTTCTTGTAAATCCATATTTTGTTCTTTATCATTTTAACACCAATATTGTTTTGAAATTATTGAATAAAGGCATTGGAAAGTTGTTGAAAGGAATCAATAGAATAGGGAGGCAAGGAACAATACCAATGTAAGGCCTTGTCATAGATAGTTCTAGCAAACAGTTTGGCTAAAATCCTATGGTCATGAGCATAATCACTACAAAGGATTTAGAATGTTTTAACATGATGAATAGGGTCTCCTTTTCCATTATAATTCTCAAGACAAGGCATATCAAATTTCTGAGGAACATGAGTATGAATAATGTCTTGGTACAAAGGAATTCCCATGTCACATGTAGGAACACTAAACTTGTTTTGAGTTAAGGAAACAAGTTGTTGTTGTAAGGATGACATAGTTTGAACCAAATTGATGATTGTTGAATCATTAGATGAAATAGGAGGAGTAGAAACATTAGAAACACTAGGTAAAGTGTAAGAAGCTAAAGGAATAGAAGACACAACTGGAGGAACACTAGGAACTACACTTGGAAGCGGATTGGAATAAGTAAAAGGAACATTATGATATGAAGGTTGTGATCTAGGAAGGGACACATGAGGAACACTCATAGGAACAGAGGGAGCCATCACAGTCACCAAAGAAGGAGTATAGGTAGGAATACTAGGTAAAGGATTAGAAGAGGGTTATACACTAGTGATAGGAGGAATCAACCCCAAATCTTGAGCTTCTTGAGCTAAAGGTTTAACATTTGAATGCACGAGGTGAGTAATACCATGCAAGAGGTTAACAAATTGATCACTATCACGAAGAACTTTTTTAAGAGCCTCAATAGCTTGAATAGAATCTTGATTATGGTTCTCTTGAATAAGCCAATTAACCATTTTATCAAGTTCAATTGAAATTTTTTGGACTTGTTCAGGAGGAACTCTTAAAGCGTCATCCTCATCATGAGATGAGTGAGAAGAGTTTTGCTCCATAATAGGATTGGAATCATGAAGAATCAAATTATCATCCGGGATCCTAAGGAAAGGAGAGGAAGATTCAGGATCAAAGGCACCCATGAGTCTATGACTTCTTCTAATCAGAATGTTATAAGTAGGACTAGTAGTAGTAAAGCTGATAAGTAGGAGATATTTTCCACAGCAAGTCAAATTATGATATTGCTATCAGGATTCAACTATGTAGTTTTTTGAGTCAAACTCATTGACCCATGATTCATGAGTAGTGGTTCAATCGAACCCATCTCTCATGAGAATGAATGGAACACATAGCACTCATTAGATCTAGGTGATGCTCACAGAGGTGAAGCACCGAGACTTCCCGGGAGGTCACCCATCCCAGTACTACTCCAGCTCGAGCGCGCTTAACTACAGAGTTTCCTCCATGGCTAAACTCACTCTACTTGCATCCTCATTTGCAAAACCTTCACCAAGTGTTGTGCCTTATGAACCATTCATTAGAAATCCCCTTAAGCTCATCAATTGATAAGTAGGAGATATTTTCCACAACAAGTCAAATTGTGATATTGCTATCAGGATTCAACTATGTAGTTTTTTGAGTCAAACTCATTGACCCATAATTCATGAGTAGTGGTTCACACAAACCCATATCTCATGAGAATGAATGGAACACATAGCACTCATTGGATCTAGGTGATGGTCATAGAGGTGAAGCACTGGGACTTCCTAGGAGGTCACCCATCCCAGTACTACTCCAGCTCGAGCGCGCTTAACTACGAAGTTTCCTCCATGGCTAAACCCACTCTACTTGCATCCTCATTTGCAAAACCTTCACCAAGTGTTGTGCCTTATGAACCATTCATTAGAAAGCCCCTTAAGCTCATCAATTGATAAGTAGGAGATATTTTCCATAGAAAATCAAATTGTGATATTGCTATCAGGATTCAACTGTGTAGTTTTTTGAGTCAAACTCATTGACCCATGATTCATGAGTAGTGGTTCACATGAACCCATCTCTCATGAGAATGAATGGAATGCATAGCACTCATTGGATCTAGGTGATGCTCACAAAGGTGAAGCACCAGGACTTCCCAGGAGGTCACCCATCCCAGTAGTAAAGCTCATAAACCAAGACAATGCAAATGAACTAAACTAAGAACACATAAAGCATGAATATTTTTGTATTTTTGAAATCTAATTAGCATGCAAGATTTAACATAAAAGAGAAATCTAATACCAACAAGATAAAATCTAACACCACAAAACACAATAGGGCATCCTATTCCACAAAAGAAAGGAGAGTAAGTATGTTGGGTTCACCAAAATGTATAAAGTTGAAATGGAATCACCTAATTGAATGGGGGAAATATGAGATCTACTTCTAAATACAAATCCCCAAAGGAGAGATCCAAATTGATCAACCAAAAGGCTAATGCACAATTGAATCAATCTATGAAGAATATAAAAGAGGAAGAAAACCTTATATTTCCCTATGAATAATATGTGCTTGAAATATGAAATAATTGAAAGGAAAGTACTAACCTCAAAATAGGACAGATCTGGAAAATGCCAATTTCTGATGTCTCTATGTAGTTTTGGGCAATTCTGCAACCTATTTCGAACTGGAAATGCCGAGACGAAGAAAACCCAAAAAACTTTTATCTTTCTGATAGCAGGTAGTTTTTGACCCCGATAAAAGGTCAAAGGCTACATTAATATTTTGAAGGTCGACTCTGATTTTGTTCACAAATCTCAAAAGTTCACCGAAAAGGGTATCCAAATCCAAGCTTAGATCAACAATTCTGCACCTGTACCTACAAGAAAAAGAGGGTTTTTGTTGTTTGTGTGGGGGGTTTTCCTTGGTCAAACCCCAATTTAGGAATTAACCTTAAAATTGAATTGAAATTGTATTGAGCATAAACAAAGTAAATGAAACAATTCACCTTGCTTATGTTGAAGTCCTTGTAGAGGATTCAAATCCTCAAATCCACAAGTAGGGATGCTCCAATGTATGTAGAATGAATGTAGGATGTCTCAAATCAATGGCATTTGATCTTCAACACCAATCTTGAATGGATCTTTGCATATGAGGAGGCTTGGATGAATGTGGAAGGATGGATCTTCAAGGGGGCTCCAAAGAGATTGAATCCTTTAATGGCTAACAATGGATCTCCTTGATGAATGGATGCTTGAAAACTTGAATGCTTGCTTGAATGCTTGAATTCACTTGCTTGCACACTTGATTTCCAAAGGAGATGTGTATGATGGATGAGAAAATGAGATAGGAAGGCCTCCTTTTATAGTGAACTAGGGCACAAACCTCTAGAGAAGGCCGACATTGGGGAATTAAATCCCAATTAACCTTAACCCTTAGAAATGGACCCATATTAAATGAAATTTAAGGATTTACCATTCCAAAACCCGAAATGGCTGATTCGAAAGCGGGAAAACAAATATCTCTGAAACCCAACATCTATAAATCATGGGATTCTAAAATTTGAAATCTAGGTCAAGGATGAGGTAGACCCCACCCTAGGTCAGGGTTGAGGTCGTCCCTAGCCTAGGTTAGGGTCAAGGTAAAATTTGACCCTCAAGGTCAACTTTGACCTTGAGGTCAAAAACCTTAGGACCTCAATCTAGAGTGTTCAGAAATGTAGAAATAAGGTGAAATCAGGTGCAGAGAGAAGCAGAACGGGGGGAGAAAGCTAGATACATGCAAAGACCCAATCAAGGCACCTAACATGACCCCAAACTACTTACTTGAAGGGATAAATTATCTCATCATGGAAGTGCTTCCATTTTAAGATGATACAACTGGCAACTCGACACTGATAAGAACACTTGACAATTGACTGTTGCTCAACACTTACTACAACTCCTAGTAGATTTCTTATACTCATTTTTAGTGTGAAATATCCCAATCCATATGAACTTAGGGAAACAAAAAGTAGATTCAGAAATCCTTTGGATGTTATAGAGATTCCCAAAGTCCTAAGACCCAACTCCACTCCTGCAACACCTAACCCTTACTGAGTTCTCAAACCTAATTGGCCAAATTAGGCTTGGCTTCCAAAGAAAGTGGTCAGGGATGGGTTCATGGGATTGGTTCAATACTTTGACATCCTTCTCCACACTCCAAATAACACAAATCCACCTTCAATTTGGTCCCACCAATCAATTCTTCAAACTGCACACTCCAACACACATCAACATGGCTGAATACATTGAGATATTCAGCCTAGGGATTGATGCAAACACCCTCAAATATTCAAGTCACATCATAAGTATTTTTTATCACTATTATTACACTCTTAACTTTCATTTTCCAAATGGGTGAGGAATTTCACTGATTCAAATGCAAGTTAGGGTTCCATTTGTAGGGCAGGGCCTGTTTAAGGCTTCTTCCTGGACTGGTTTTGGAAAATGGACTAGAACTCTTGCTATAAAAAACCAATCAAACTAATTCCAATTGTTTTAGAAAGTAGAAAATTCAAGTATTCAAAAAATTTAAACAACTTGTACTCAATCCTCTATACATGGTTGTACCAATCAAAATTAACTCAAGGAAACTCTTAGTTCTTCATTAATTTGCATCAGAAATCATGTTACCATCTTGTCTCATTTTGAGAGGCCAAAATGAATTGAAATAGGTTCATATGCAAAGCCTAACTAATTCATATGAAATGATGACTATTGGACTTCCAACATGAACCGCTTCGAGCAACGTTTACATCTTTTGTGCAACTTTTGCAATTGTTTGCATTTTTGCTCACCTAAGACCAAAGGTTAAGACTTTAACCTTGAAACCTATTCAAACATGCCTAAAATGATTCAAATTTATTAGAATCATGTCTAGAACACCTAATTATATATTTCTCAAAGATTAAAAATCCAAGTGGACTAAGGTACCCCAAGGCTTATAGGCGTGCCTTAGGGATCCTTGACCACACAAATGGATCCAAACCAAAAGAGGATGATCTTCCAAGATCTATCCAATTATTACAAAACATAAAAACTTAAAATCACAAGGAACATCTAAGATGTTTCCTAGGGTGCCTTGCACCAAGATACTACCAGCATGAACCCAACATTGAACATAAGATCAATTTGAATTACTTGGAAAGGCCCTGGAAGGAGGGGAAACTAGACAAAATAAATTTGCAAAGGGATTATTTAATGGATGATATAAAGAATTGTATCACCCTCCTAATCAGAGTATTTTGGCTTCCTCAAGCCAAGCAATTAGAGACATGGATAGCATTGTTCATTGGAACTATTAGAAAGAGGTAGAGGAGGATAGACTGGGGCCAAATTATAAGTGATAACCTAGATCAATATTTGCAAAGGATCAAGAATCACCCAAAATTCTATATGAAATTATATATAATATACCTACTAATAGCCTATGTAGACTATCTTGGCTTGTTCAAAAAAGGATCTCTTCATGATCCCAAGGCATATGTATACTATGTGTACCCATAGTTGGTCCAGAAAGAAAAGCTACTAGTTGGCAGCCCTGAATACAAAATTTTCAATGATGCCTTTTTCTTCGCAACCATCCACTCTATAGAAGGATATTTTTCTAGATGGATGTCACTAGATGCAACAACACAAATCAAGATTGTCAAAATTTATTTCATATAATTTTGAAGTTTCACCTACATTAGGGTGGCTTGTTGTAACTCATAGCCAAAGAAGCTCCCTATATACCCCTCAGATAGATTGGTCCTGATGGAGCTATGCAAGTAATTAATTGTGAACAAACACAAGTTGTGATTTTTAGTTTCCTATTTTGATCAGAGCCAACTTAGTCCAAAGTATCAAAGAAGAAAAGTCAGTATGCTTGGAGTGGGATGAGTATCCTCTAGATGATTTGTCAATTAAAAGAGGGAAGTTCGATCCAATTGGTACCTTCAACAAGGTCATGGGAGCTCATTTTAAGAAAATCTCCATATCAAATATCTTTGGTCCAATTGTGTAGATGATTAAAAGGTCCATATTCAAGACTACTAAAGAATGAGCCTAGATTTGGTATGAGATTCCCTTAGCCTCCATATTCTAGAGAAGGTCAAAGAGAAGGATTCTAAGGATGTTTTGATTTCTTTGTATAATACAAATAAATTTTATAGAAATCTAGTTTTGAATGCAAAGATAGTTTCCCCTAAGTATGATGATATAGAGAACATGTCCCAACATGTGGTTCAACTCACAATGGATTGGATATGAAATCCATTATGATTGGATTTGGTCCTAATGAAGCCTGAGGTGGATCAACCAGTCAGGGTAGATAAGGGAAAGGGGCAGAAAATGAATGTCCCTATTTTCAAGAAGGTGTCTTCTCCCTTGCCCAAAGAATTCATAGGCCATGCTAGGGAGGTGGCTACATAATACCCTCTCGACATCTTGAAACAATGGAAGGAAAATGATAAGAAGGAAGTTGAAACTACTACTGCAACCATAGCCCCTACTTCACCAATACCACCAACACAACTTACTCATGTGCCATCCTCTTCAAGTTAGACCTCGAGTAATGCTTCCCCAAGTATAATTGATATAACAATGGATGTCCCCTTTTCTTCAGGGAAAAAGGTCAAGCCTTTTAAGATTAAGATGAAAAAGCCTAAATATTTATTTGTTCCACAATTATCGAAGAGAGTATACAAGAGGTCAAAGAAGAAACCTTCCATCACAACTTTGGTTTTGGAACCATTAGTGGAAGGGGAGGAACTTATGGAAGAAGTACCATTGGTTTGAAGGAAAAGGTCTATAACTGCAACAACCTAAAGAATCAATCTAGGGAACCATCTTTAGAGGATATCTTCGAACCCCCATAAATAGGTCCCAGTCAAACAACTCCAGAGATGCACAATGTGGAATTTGACACTGCAACATAACTAGATAAGGAGGTTGATGATCCCTTAGGGCCAGATGAATTTGATATTTTAGATTTTGAAACCATCCCCAGTTTCAAGGAGTCTTTCCAGGAACCTCAAATGGACTTTGGTATAAAATATATCTCTTTAAAAGAGACATTTGGATGTTAGGATTAACAAGGCAGAAATAACAATTACATGCAAATATAACCAATATCAAAAAACAATAAACCACATAGAAGAGAATACAAGACACAAATATTTAACGTGGTTCACCTAATCCCTGGGCTACATCCACCAACAATGAGTCCAATATTTTATTATCCAGTGATTACAACCTGATTACAGTTTGTAATCCCTTACAGCTCAATTCTGCCGCAAGTACTAAAATCATACATAGTGAAAAATCCTAACCCTAAGCCATATAATACAATATTTTGCCACTTTAGGGTTAGAATGAGTTACAACATGTCGACGAGGTTAGGAGGAAAAGTGTACAGTACTTTCCTAGATAGTACTTTCCTGATCAGTCACCACAAGCTAACATTGGATACCTTAGATGGGATGGGGTGAACAAGAAGACATTATTGTAGAAACAAAATTTCCCCCAAAAATAGAAACATAAGCCCCCTAGAAGTAGAGATAGAGGTGCCCTTAGAGGTGAAATAGAACAAGGGGAAGGTGATGAGGAGAAAGGGGATGAAAGAAAATGAGATGAGGGGGAAGAGACCAAATAATATTTTATTTTTGAGGATCTTGCTGGTAATGATTTAGAGCAAACATAAGGTTAGGAAATGGAAGAACAGGCTGAGGAGCATGATTCTTCCCCTTCTTTAGAGCATAGAGAAACCACCCCTTTTCAAGAAAAATCAGTATGACATAAAGAAGAGAGTCAAGAAATAGAAAGTGTTTCCTTCTAGTTGGAACCATATCATCCCTTATCTACTAGCACCAATCCTACATGGCTCACAAATGCTATACAACCTTGAAAAATTACATATACTAATTTGGAGGCACCCAATTTTTCACAAATTGGTCGGGCCTTACATATAGGGGAGTCTAGTTTGATGAAAGAACAAAGGTTCTCCTATGTCACAAAGGATACAAGAGGGCATTGGAAAGTGCAAGTGGTGGTAGTGCCTTTGGATAGAGCTTTGGAAGATGTTACTCCAAATGATTTTCTAATGGAAGAGGTGTTAGAATGATTTTACAATAACTAAGAGGGGGGTGAATTAGTTATCCTTAGGTCTAGATGTACTAATTCAATTTTATATATTTTCAACAAACTTATATCTAATCAACAATTCACTCAGTCTCTATAGAATATATCAATAACATAAAACTTGCTGTCCACTATCCAAAAGTAATCAACTTGTAGAATATAAAACTCTGAACTACATTCACATCAAATAATATTCACACAAGTATAACATCACGATTTAACGTGGAAACCCAATTTGGGAAAAACCACCAATAACATGCTACTAATTTTTCACTCTTCTAAAGTGAGCTTTGTGAGAAGCCAACCCTAATAAAGGTTTGCAAAAAACATTGTTAGGTGTGACCCTTTTAAAGGATTTACTCTCCCTATTAAGAGTGGCCTAGTTAGAGGACTTAAGAACATTCCATTAGAATGTCACCTTGATTAAAGGGTTTACAAAATGATTGTTAGATCAACCTTGATTAAAGGATTTTGACTGATATAATGGTTAGAAAGTAATAGTAGGTTCTGATATGAAATATACAACTCACTTTGTAAATACAGATCTAATGCGCTCATATGCTTATTTATTGATTGACCTTAATTTCTATCTCCATCTTTGATCTACTCAGAATTCTCTTCAAGCAATCACCTCAACTCTGTTCATCTCTTCACGACTTCACCTTAGCCTTCTGCTTAGATTCATTAGTCAATAATATCAACCTTTTCCACTCTCTCCATAACCCACAATTAGGTCATCCTTATACCTCCTTGATCAAGTAGATTAATCTTTTTTCGCTTAATCTCTTCCGTAGATCTTAGGTTTAAGTCAGATTCATCGAATCCTTCCATCATTTTATTCTCCTCCTTTTCCTTATAGATACATCTTCAAACTTCTCCTTGAAATCATAAGAAAATGGTTTACCATGCATTAAATGCTCCATATAATTCATTAATAATTTTAACATATTTTACATATCCCAAGAATTCAACTATGTCGACTGGGATTCTTAATTCTTTCACAAATTGTAAATTACTGACACTCGGTCAATATTGTGTTCATCTCCTCGGTCATCACTGGATATCTCGATCATCGCTAAAAATTTCCTTCTCGGCAAATATTGTCTTTACTCAGTTAATTATTTGTTGCTCAACAATTAATGATGCTCGGTCAACACTAAATTTGCTCGACTTATACTAGTGCTCAGTCGACACTAGCATCAGTCAGCTTAAACTAAATTTCTTCACTTTTCCTTGGTTAAGCCTATGCTTCCAGTCTTTCTTCTTCACTTAGTGTTAAAGATAAACAACACATTACCTTGTCAATGTGCCAACTAATCAAGTACCCATTGAAGTATCACATAACTCAACCTTTCCTTAGGTCCTCTTGTTATCTCCTCTTTTCAAATCCTCTTCATCAATCAAAAGATATGGTACTCAACTAGATAGCAACTATCTTACTAGTTAAGGTTTGACATCAATGAGAATATAAAAATTGTTTCAATTGTAGTTTCCAACAATCTCCCTCTTTGGAATTGATGGCAACACCACATGTTATACCATACAATCCAAAAAATATGCAATGAAGAAACTTTTTTCAACTCTCTCTGTGTATCATATATTCATTAATATACTTAGCTTCATTCTAATTCTCATCCAAGTAGAAACTCCCTTTTGGATAGATTTTTCTTTGTCTATTCAACTTTACTGAATCTCTCCCTCTTTCTTGTTCAATCACTCTCTCTTTGCTTTTCTCAGATTTATCATATCTCTCCCTCAAGTTCTTGACAACTCCTTCTGAATCTATTTTCTGTATCTGTCCCTCTTTGACAACAATGCCAAAGAAAAGTTTATCTGTCACTTGCATCTTTACCATGTAGATATCTTCATATCAGTTGTCTAATTTGTATGCTCCTTTAGTCATCTTTCTTATGAATGATTTACATCTTTTTCTTTACTTCTCACAACTTTAGGCAACTCCTAAAGTGTGACCTCTTTTGCATCAATTTGTCAGATATTCTGATTAGAACATTTGATGCAGTGCTCCTATATGTTAGTAGGTAGCCTCAGTTAGGGAAATCACCCATAATTTACCTCTAAGATATTCATGAGCATCTTTAGTTAATGCTTTTGTGAATATATATGTTAATTGTTCCTTTGTATTCACATATTCCAATCTCACTTCTTTGTCTTGATCTCGCTCTCTCAAGTAATGATACTTGATAGAAAAATGCTTATTCTTAGTGTGCATTACAAGATTCTTTGATATATTGATAGCACTCATGTTATCACAGAAAATAACAACTGGCTCAGTGATTTCCTCCTTCCTACCTTTTAACAATTGCTTGATCCACACTAAATTTGAACAATTTACTGCTTCTGCTACATATTCAGCTTCTATATTAGATTGGGAAATGTAGTTTTGTTTCTTGCTTGTTGAAGAGACTAATCTCTTTCCTAGAAAGAATGTGCCACCGCTTGTACTCTTTCTTTCATCCACATTTCCTACACAATTTGCATCAGTGTAAACTTTTAGTTCAAACTTATCATTCTTCTTGTAATACAATCCATAGTCCTTTGTTCCTTTTAGATATCTCAATATCCTTTTTACTACCATCATGTGACTCTCCTTAGGATTTGCATAAAATATTACAACAATCCCAACTGCTACGACAATATCTGACCTTCTATGGACAACATATTTTAGCTTTCCAATCATAGATCTTTACAAGGTTTGATTTACTTCAGTTGTATCATCAGTTTTTGATAATTTTTGTCTAGTAGACATAGGTGTACTTACTAGTCTGGAATATTCCATACCAAAAGTTTTCAGTATTTCCTTGACATACTTAGATTGTGTAATATAGATACCTTTCTTCATCTGATAAACTTGCAAACCAACAAAGAATTTGATCTCACCAAACATAGACATTTCAAATTCAGTTTGCATCTCATAAATTTTTTTTTGACCTAAGGCATCTTGTCCTCCAAATATGATATCATCAACAAAGATTCAACTAACAATATCCCTTTACTTTTTTTAGTCTTCAAATACATTTTTTTTTTTGTCATTTTTCCTTACAAATCCAATCTTTATCAAATAATTATGCAGTCTCTCATACCATGCTCTGGGGGCTTGCTTCAATCCATACAATGCCTTGTGTAGTTTATAAACCATATTCTTCTTTCTTGGGTCAACAGATCCTTCTAGCTATTTAATGTATACTTCTTCTTCCAGTATTCCATTTAGAAATGAAAATTTGACATCCATTTGATACACTTTGATTCCTTTAAAAGCTACATATGCAAGTAGAGTCCTCACCCCTTCTAATCTTGCAACTGAGGAAAATTTCTCTCCATAGTCAATGCCTTCTTCCTATGCATATCCCTTGCATACCAATCTAGCTTTGTTCCTAGTGACTTCTCCATGTTCATTTAGCTTATTTCTAAATACCCAGTTTGTTCCAATAACATTTTTATCTTCTGGTCTCAGCACTAGTGTCTAGGTTCTATTTTTCTCTATCTTCTTTATTTCTTCATTCATGGCTTGTATCCAATCTTCATTCTCTAAGGAATCTTTTACTGTCTTAGGATCAAATTCACATAATAAGCATGTTTGATCTTTCAACTTACTTCATGTCATGACTCTAGATTCTTTATCTCAAATGATTTTTTTGGCTTATGATGTCTTCTTACATACTGTGGCAATGCAGGTTCATATTTCCTTTCTACTTGATCTTGATCTTTAGGTTCATCTTGCATATTCTCTATCTCTTCTTCTGATTTCTCAAAAGCATCCTCCTGATGCTCAACATTTTGTTGTTGTGGCTTGGCATGTTCATGTTGTTTCTTGGCATCAGGTTTGGGTACATTACTAGCCTCTCCTTCTTCCATGTATACAAAAGATCTGTAATCTTCAGGTTCTTGCTTGCACTCAACTTCATTCTCTTCTGCATATTCATCAACTCTAACATCTTTCTTGATTTGTACTCAGTTCAGGGTATAAACACCTGTACTTATAGATTCTCTCCAGTATTTTTTTGCAACATTCTTCTCTATCATCAGTGTTCTAGCACAATCCATAATTGATTTGTTTCTTCTTTTTTTTATACCATTCTGTGGAGGTGTCCTAGGTGCGGACAATTGTCTTTTTTATTCCTCCATCATTGTAGAATATATTGAGCTCATTTGATATGAACTCTCTTCCTCTGTCAGATCTCAAACATTTCAAGCTTTTACCTATTTCTTTCTCAACTTTTTCCAAATACCACTTAAACAAATGAAAGACATCATATTTCTCTTTTATAAACATCACAGTCATCAACAAAGAGAATGAAATATTTATCACCACAATAGCTTTGCACACCCATAGGTCCACAAGGTCAGTATGTACCAATTCCAAAATATTATCAGAAGAATATGTCTTTCTCTTGAAACTAGAATTTGTCATTTTTCCCAATTGACTTGTTTACACATCACATTATCAGGTTTCTTCAATCTTGGAAAACCTCTAACTTTCTTCATCTTACTAATATTTACCAAATTGTCAAATTTCACATGACACAACCTCTTATTCCATAACCATACATCATCAAATTGTGCAAATAAATATGTTTCTTTAGATAGGTCTAGATAGAACAAATTACCTCTTATTTGTTCTCCACTTCCAATTAGTTCACCAGTGGCATCAAATATTTTAGCCTTCTTGTGATGAAATTCAACTCCGTAACCAGTATTGTTCAACTGTGAAACACTCAGTAAATTATAGTTAAGACCTTAAACCCAATAAGCATTATCACATCTGATCTTATAAGTTAATCTTATTGATCATTTTACTTTCACATGACACAGTGCATCATTACCAAACTTAATACTTCTACCTTTGTAATGATTTAGGGTTTCAAACTTACTTTTATCACCAGTCATGTGATGTGAGAAACCACTTTCAAAAATCCATTTATCACCTTTACTCACATATGAAATAAGTGGAGTTTTCTCATCTTCATCAGAATCATCTTTCATAGCAACATAAACAACTTCTATATCACAATCATCAAATTCACTAGTTTCACTGTTAGTTTCCTCTTCAGCAATATAACAAGATTTATTACCTTTATCTTTATAGTCTCTATACCTTATGTGATCTCTATTATTTCTTTTGTCTTTGTACTTATTTTCCCTTCTTTCATCCTTATCAGTCCTATCAGGGTATCTTGCTGCAATATAACCAACTTTGTTATATGAAAAATAGATTATAGGAAGTTTATGTTTGAATTTTCCTTTTCCTCTCGGTAGCCTTCTATCCATAAGTACCTCAAGATCATCTAGATCATCATCATAAGTATCACTATCACTATCATTGTTATTGTCACTATTCACATATCTTACTTTTCCTTTCTTGTGCTTTTGAAGAACCATTTGAGACTTGAATGCGGATTCAATGTTGTGAATAGTGAAATTATCAAAACTGGACAACTCAAAAGAAGTAAGCTTTCCAACAAGACTTTCCAAAGTTAGGACATTACCAGGATTACATCTTGATTCTTGTATTGTAGACACTCTAATGGCATAGATAGGAAGCAGGGTTCTCAACACTTTACTAATAATAGTTTCATCATCAATGTTTCCATTATCTCCTCTAATAGCATTTGCTACCTCCTTAATTCTACCATAATACTGAGCAATGTTTTCACCTTCTTGCATTTTCATTTCATCAAAATCACCTCTCAAAATTTTAGATTTAGCTCTTAGTATATTTGTATCCCCACCATAGATAGCTGCTAGTGTGCCCCACATTTGCTTTGCATTAGTACAGTTCTTGATGTCTTCAAATTCAAGATAGCTTAGGGCAGATTTAATCTCCAAAATTGCCTTATTGTGTTCTTTTTTTTCTTTCATCTCCTCGGCTGTCATAGGTGCAGCAGGTGGTACATAGTCATTTTCTACATAGTGTTTTGTCGAATCACCAATACCAGCTAGGTACAATTTCATCAAACTCTACCATGCGGGGAAGTTCTCCTTTGGTACCTCCTTTTTGTACATCTTGATCATTAGCTTCAAGTACCTTTATGATGCAGGGGCATTCTATGGTACTCGATGAATTTTCATGTTGGTGTGTTGTTTTGGTTCTGTGTTACTTGGTTGTAGATTTAACCGACGGTCTTGGTTATTGAAGTAAGCTCAGTCGCTGAAGGAACTCGGTGAAACCTTTACACTTGGTGGAACTTGTACTCAGTGATGCTTGTGGTGCTTGGTCGATGTGATTTCTCGGTGATGCCTGTGTTTCTCAGTGATGCTTGGCATGGTTGGTTGTTTCACTGGTGGTCAGTTGTTTCTCTGGCACTCGGTAGTTTTGGTTTACCGATTGGAGTTCTTGGAGATTTGGTTGGCCAACTTGGTGCATTTATTATTGTTATCTTTTTTTGTATTCTCCTATGTAGATCTAGAGGCTGACATGGATAATTAAATGTTTGTAAGGCTATTTGAGAGCCGACTATTATTGCATTTAATATTTGTTTATAATAGGAGCCGACTTGGATTAGGAGTTAATTATTTCTTCCAGCCGACTTATGGTTGAGGAAATGTATTTAAGGAGTGTTTGGGTAGATGTTTGGGGAGTCATGGAGTCAGTCAAGGGAGATTTGGATCCTGTGAGATCTTGAAGATCAAATTATTTATCTGATAGTTGTAATAGCAAAGCTAGTGGTTTGCATGCTTGAAGACAAGGAGATTTCTTGGAGGCTTGCGAGCCCAAGTTTAGATCTGCCTTAGTGTTTCTATCAGTTGCTAATTTGTTTCAGAGTTGGAATAGATAGAAGATTATTGAAATACTTTGATTTTATTTGGCCCTAACCCAGAAGGCCTTACAACTAGGCATGTTAATGAAAATTTAGTTGAAAACATTGTCTTGCTGTATTATTCTGAATTGTGATGTTTGGCTTCTTGTTTGGACTATCCTTAATTGGATCCTCCTTACCTGTCCTATGTCAAGTGGTATCAGAGCTTGAAGATCTTCTGTGTGTAAACTGATTTCCAAGTTGAGGTTGTTTGCACCAGGACCTTGTTGGTGATTTATTGCTTTGGGTTTTCAAAAATATTGAAGGATGCCTTCAAGAAGATTGGACCCTAGAGCGATTGCAGATCTCTGTGATGCTGTGGAATCAAAGATTACAGAGAAGGTTAAAGTTGATTTTAGATTTGAGATGGAATTGATGAAGGATGACATGATCACTGAGGTCATGAGAACTATTGCTGGTATGCTGAGGAATCTTGGTACTGATGATCGTTGTGAGGAAGCTCTTGAAGACCTTGAAGTTGCTGGATCTAGTGGAGATGACCGGAGAGATAGATCTGGTGAAGATAGAACTAGTCAGTTACATAGATCTGGAGCTCGGTTAAGTACTAGTTACCGAATGGAAGTTTCATTTTTCTCTGGTACTTTGAGACTCGAGGACTTGATTGATTGGATTAGTGAATTAGAAGAATTTTTTGAGGTTGAAGAAATTAAAGATCCTCTTAGAGTAAGATTGGCATAGACTAAGTTGAAAGGACATGCTTCTCTTTGGTGGAAATAATTACAAAGAGATAGAGAAGATGAAGGTGAAATGAAGATAAATTGGTGGAGGTTGATGGTGACTAAATTGAAAGCTAAGTTCATACGTGTTGACTATGAGCTTGACTTGTTTAAGAAGTTATAGAATCTGAAGCAAAAATATTTGACTATGGAAGACTATACCGAGGAGTTCTATAACTTGACTATTCAGTCTGGACACAGAGAACTTGGTAAAGAAAAAGTATCTTGGTATGTGAATGGTTTGAGATTCAATATCCAGGATGAGCTTGGTATGCTGAAGATTGATTTGGTTGAAGATGCTTATAAATATGCTCTGAAGGCAGAAGATAAGTTGAAAAGGAGACAACATAGTAATTCCTAAGGGAAGGAAAATATTGATCACTCGGTGAAGGATAAACCGGCTATTGAAGATGAACTAAAACCTGTAGAACCAAAGAAGACAGGTAGGGTTATCTTTAAGGGTACTTGTTATAATTGTGGTGAAGAAGGACACTGATATTTTGATTGTACACAAAAGAAGTTTGGTGACCGAAGGACTGTTGTGGTAAATGAGAACATTTAGAATGAGCCTGAATCTGAGAACCTGCTGGTTCGGAGAACATTGCTCAGTACAAAGGAGGAACCTTGTCAGAGGAGTAATTTGTTCAGAACTTGGTGCAAGTTTGGAGGCAAACCTTGTGATGTAATTATTGATAGTGGTAGTACTAATAACCTTGTTGCTGAGGACATGGTTTAGAAACTTGGTTTGAAGATAATGAGACATCCTTATCCTTATAGGATTGGATGGTTGCAAGATGTTCATGCTTTGGAAGTGAGGGAGCAATACCTTGTTGATTTTTAGATTGACCAGTATAAGGATCTAGTGTTGTGTGATATTATGGAGATGAATAGTTTTCATATATTGCTCAGTAGAACTTGGCAGTATGATTGCATAGCTATGTGTGATTGTGTCAAGAATGTTTTTACTATTGAGAATAATAACATGAAGCTTTCCCTGATGCCTTTGCTAGATACAACACTTGGTAGGAGAAACCTAAGCTTTGGTAGCTGAGATGAGTTGAGAAATTCTAAAAGAATGGATCTATATGGAGAACAAGCCTATGTGTTATCAAGGAAAGATTTGAAAAGACAAAGGAAAAAGAAGTGGAAGAGTATGCAAGGTGAAAATTTGAAGGGCTTGTATGTGAAGAACCAGTTCCGGGTTTATGTGCTGAATCCTGGAAGATGTTCTTCCAACCTATGAGAACATCTTTTCAAACCTGGGGTGTCTAATGCAGGGGAATTCTAGGGTACTTGGTGAATCTGTGTGGTGGTGTGTTGTTTTGGTTATGTATTACTTGGTTGTAGCTTTAACCGATGGTCTCAGTTATTGAAGGAAGCTTGATCGCTAAAGGAACTCGGTGAAACCTCTTGCGCTTGGTGGAAATTATACTCGACGATGCTTATGGTGCTCGGTTGATGTGTTTTCTCGGTGATGCATGTGTTTCTCAGTGATGCTTGGCGTGGTTGGTTGTTTCACTGGTGCTTAGTTATTTCTCTAGTGCTCGATAGTGATGGTTTACCGACTGGAGTTCTTGGAGATTTGGTTGGCCGCCTTGGTGCATTTATTGTTGGTAGATTTTGTTGTATTCTCCTATGTAGATCTAGAGGCCAACATGGAGAAATAAATTTTTGTAAGGCTATTTGAGAGCCAACTATTGTTGCATTTAATATTTGTTTGTAATAGGAGCTGACTTGGCTTAGGAGTTAATTATTTCTTCCAGCCGACTTGTGGTTGAGGAAATGTATTTAAGGAGTGTTTGGGTAGATGTTTGGGGAGTCATAGAGTCAGTTAAGGGAGATTTGGATCCTACAAGATCTTGAAGATCATATTGTTTATCTGATAGTTGTAATAGCAGAGCTAGTGGTTTACATGCTTGGAGATAAGGAGATTGCTTGGAGGCTTGTGAGCTCAAGTTTAGATCTACCTTAGTGTTTCCATCAATTGCTGATTTGTTTTAGAGTTGGACTAGCTAGAAGATTGTAGAAATACTTTGATTGTATTTGGCCATAACCCAGAAGGCCTTATAGTTGGGCATGTTAATGAAAATTTAGTTAAAAACATTATCTTGTTGTGTTATTCCGCATTGTGGTGTTTGGTTGCTTATTTGGACTGTCCTTAATTGGATCCTCCTTACCTGTCCTGCACCACTTTAAACTTTCTCCTTACAAGCACCAACAACTTTGATACCAATTGTTATAATGATTTAGAATAAATGAGAGGGGGGGGATGAATCAATTATCCTTAGGTCCAGATGTACTAATTCAACTTTCTAGCTTTTCAACAAACTTAGATCTAATAAAAAATTAACTCGATCTCTATAGAATATATTAGTAACATAAAACTTGCAGTCCACTATCCAAAAGTAATCAACTTGCAGAATATGAAACTCTCAACAACATTCACATCAAACAATATTCACATAAGTATAACACTAGGATTTAACGTTGAAACACAATTTGGGAAAAACCACCAGTAACATGCTACTAATTTTTCACTCTTCTAAAGTGAGCTGTATGAGATGCCAACCCTATTAAAGGATTTAATCACCTTGTTAAGAGTGGCCTAGTTAGAGGACTTAAGAACATTCCATTAGAATATCACCTTGATTAAAGGGTTTACAAAATGACTGTTAGATCAACCTTGATTAAAGGATTTTGATTGATACAATGGTTAGAAAGTAAGAGTAGGTTCTGATCTAAAATATACAACTCACTTTGCAAATATAGATCCAATGCGGTCATATGCTGATTTATTGACTAACCTTCATTTCCATCTCCATCTCTGATCTGCACAGAATTCTCTTCAAGAAATCACCTCAACTCTGTTCATCTCTTCACAACTTCACATTAGCCTTCTACTTAGATTCATTAGTCAATAACATCAACCTTTTCCACTCTCTCTATAACCCACAATTAGGTCATCCTTATATGTCCTTGATCAAGTAGATTAATATTTTGCCGCTTAATCTCTTCCGTAGATCTTAGGTTTAAGTCAGATTCATCGAATCCTTCCATCATTTTATTCTCCTCCTTTTCCTTCTAGCTACATCTTCAAACTTATCCTTGAAATCATAAGAAAAAAATTTACCATGCATTGAATGCTCCATATCATTCATTAATAATTTCAACATGTTTTACATATCCCAGTAATTCAACTATGTCGACTGGGATTCTCAATTCTTTCACAAACTATAAATTATTGACGCTCAGTCAATACTGTGTTCATCTCTTCAGTCATCACTGGATAACTCGGTCATCACTAAAAATTTCCTTCTAGGAAAATACTGTCTTTAATTGGTTAATTATTCATTGCTCGACAATTACTGATGCTCGGTCGACACTAAATTTTCTTGGCTTATACTAACGATCGGTCGACACTAGCATTACTCGGCTTAAACTAAATTTCTTCACTTTTGCTCGGTTAAGCCTATGCTTCCAGTCTTTCTTCTTTACTTAGTGTTAAAGATAAAAAACACATTACCTTGTCAATGTGCCAACTAATCAAGTACCCATTGAAGTATCACATAACTCAACCTTTCCTTAGGTCCTCTTGTTATCTCCTCTTTTCAAATCCTCTTCATCAATCAAAAGATATGGTACTCTACTAGATAGAAACTGTCTTACCATTTAAGGTTTAACATCAATGACAATATAAAAATTGCTTTAATTGTAGTTTCCAATAGGAGGTAGGTCTAGGGGTACCCAGTCATGAAGAAGGAAAAGACCTGGTCACATTGGGAGTCACATCTCTATTCAAACACATGCATAAAGATGAAACAAAATAAGGGACTTAGTGACCCAAACCAAAATTTTCAAGGATTACATTGTGCATCCTATGGGTCCCATTGACCCAGTTAATCGAGAGGTATCTTTGCAAGCAACATTAGATAGGAAGACATCACCTTCACAAATAAGCCCATTTTTTAAGACCTGTGAAGAATGGAAATAGGAATTAGGAGAGTTTGGATAGGGAACCATAAGGTTAGTTTTGATCCATTTATGCACTCTCGTAAAAGATATTTCCAACCTCAACTATTTAGTTTAAGAGGGAAAAGGAAGTATAGAGGGAAACATCAGGATTTGTTCTAAATTTTTGTTTGATTTAAGAGGAATGAAGAAGGATGGGGCAAAGAAATTGATTGAGTCTACGACATTCGAGGAGCGAGAGTTAGATAAACTAGATAATTGGATTAGAGTGATCAAGCTCGTGGTTAAAGATTACAACAAAAGGCATGAATTGGTTGAGAATAAAAGAGACGCAACAATTCCATGAGTCCAAAAGGTGGGGGAATTCATTGACTCTCTAGGTTGTGAATTGTATCAAGACGAGAACAAAGAAAAGATATACTCCATCAACAACATCATTCAGTAGTTTCTAGGAATTCTCGCCAACATTAATGTGAAAGAAGATGTTGAGTGGATGTATATAGCTAAAGGGATCATGAGGGAGATCATGGAAGAAATTGAGCCACTCCAATGGGAAGGAACACACTTGAGAATCTTCTGGAAAAACCAACAAACTTGCCTTGAGTTCATGAAGCTGTCCGCTTTCGATGAAGTTAATGTCACTGTTAATAACATCCACCAATCCTTCCTAGACATTTTTTTGCATCACTAAAATTATTTATCCATGCATATTCTTTCATTAATTTCATTCTTTATAGCTGCAACAAGAGAAGATAAAAAAAAATAAAAAAATAAAAAAAGAAGAGAAAACATGATAATCCTATTTTTCTTCAAAATGCTGAATTTTTGGGGTTCAATCTTTCTTGGAATGGTCATTTTTGGTGTCCACATGATTGCGCATGGTCGAACTATGGATGGGGCAATAGTTTAATGTGAATTTATGTATGTATTTTACCAAAAGAAGTTGAGTTGGGTGTCTAAAGTTTGCTGCAGTTAAACTCTAGTTCATTTCTTATTTTTAGGGCACGTTTTGGGCTTGATTTTGTCCCATTTTTACTTATAATCATGTAAATTTGAAGTTGGCATGTAATAGATTAGTTGAGAAGTAGTTTTCAAAAGTTAAAGTAGAGCTCTATTTTTTTTGCCAAAATAAACATCCAAAAATCCTAGCTAAGGGTTTGACAATTTTGAGTTGTATATTATATATAAACTCATAATGTTATTGTAATTAGGGTCAAATTTCTTGCAATCGAATACAATTACATTTTGGTGCTGCAATCATGGTGTTAATTTTTTCCATCTTTGTGAATCTGGGATTTTATGTAATATTCAAGAGCCAAGTGTGTGTTATATTACGATTTTTCTTGCGATTTAAATTGTTGGTGTTAGTTGCAAATCTTTCTACTTGTCATGGTGAATTAATGGAGTTGATCTAATTACTTTGTGCTTTCAGGAAGAATTTTTCTCACATGTGCACATGTCTGGTATGGCTTTGCGATTTGATGAGTTCTGAGAAATCTTTATTTTAATTCCTTTGAAGATTGCATCTGCATAATGTGAATTGTGAGTTATCTAGTTCATATTATCGCAGGTTTCTCTGATCATATTCATTATTTTGTACGCAAGTTGAGATTATTATGGTTGATGTCTATTAGATTTCATTTTTTTAGTAATTTTCTTAAAATCTCTTGTTGCCCTAATCTTTTACATTTTTTATAAGTTCATGGTTAGAATTTAGATGATAATGTAAAAGTTAAAATAGTTGTAATCTTCATTGCATGCAGATTTATTTTCCATATATTTGAAAAATCCCCCCAAAAAAGGTTGTGAAATTGGTAATTTTCTAGTTTTCAAGCTTTCAAACCAACACATGCCTCCTCCTTGTGAAATCACATAATCTTCAATTCATCTTCAACACAATCATGACCCGACCATAGAGAACCTTGAGAGTGATTCTCTTTCAAGAGAGGGATATGATTTCCCTATCTCTTTAGTTGCATTGTGAAAACATGAAGGTCAATAGAACTCTTCTCCAAGGCTTTTCTATGGGGGCTTGTCTCCACTACATGGGCATTTGGGATCCTTGTTGCTCATTTAGTGAACAACTCAAGTTGATCAAACACCTCTTTTGGTTTTTCCATCATGCCCAACACCTTTGGAGTTAGATTCATGATTTTTTTACTCTTTCACATGGATTCATTCCAATCCTTCTCCCCTATAGCCATTTGTACATCATTTTATTTATTCTTCACATTACAAATATTTGTAACCTAAAGCTGTGGGCAAGAATGAAGATTACTGGAGGAGATTGTTGCAATTTCCACATATTTTTTAGATCTAATTCTAGTAGGTTGTTATGTAATGTAGTTGAGAAAGAGTTCTTGCAGGTATTTTATTCTAAATAAATAAATCTCAGTAGTAAAGAAAAAATCGTAGGCACAAAAATAGATATTTTTTTATACATGTAACAAGCTATATATGCCATCCTATATTCAAGAAGAAGGGGGGATGCATATGAAATTGTTTTATTTAGAAATCTAATATTATTGCTCCGATTTAAGTCTATAAGATTTGTGGATGTCTTCTTCAATTGACTAACTGGGAGGAAGGGCGCCCACTCTCCAAGTGTTAAGTGAATGTATATATTTCATTTCTACAAGTGTGTTTTATCATTTTGGCATTGTTTGGATTAGTTAAAATTTAGAGATAGCTATTATAATTTATGTAGTTGTTATTTAATTTCAATTGTTTGCCATGTTTTAGATTTAATTTTGTGGTCTATATTAAAGTTGTAATTTCTGTACAGTTCATGTCGCTTGAATATAATAGAATAGTTCCTGTCGCTTGGAAGTGACAGTTCTTGTCGCCAATTTTATTTCAATTTGTAATAGGTTTATTTCCATAGGCTGCACTTCATAACCACTCATCTCACGACTCTCAACCCTTTGTATCATATAGCCCTAATACCTCTCATAATTTTACACCTTCGGATTGAAACGTATGGACCAAATCAAAACTCATTATTAAACATCAATTCTATTTCACTCTTTTCCCTAGTGTTGGCCTATCACCCTTTCAAGAATGCTTGCAGACAATACTTTTTATTTCTTTGTAGGTCTATGATTGTGAGCTAAACTGGCAGGAATGTTTTTTCACCTATCAAAGGCCCCATTTTTACCTAGGAGATGAAATGAATTCTACCATTGGAGAAAAGTAGAGGAGGATGCATAGAAATTAGATCCTACATTGACTTTTGCACAAGTTAGTGGGTGAAGAGGACTCAAATTTGAATTAGGTGTGCATTAAGTATAATTATGAAGTCCTATATTGCAAATATACTAAGGTAGGTTCTAAACAATCATTAAATTGTAGAGCACACAAGTGCTTACAATTTAGGATAGTACACATGTTCCTACACACAAAAAAAAGAGGAAATGATTATGGAAAGGGGTTTGCCTTGGTTAAACCCCTTTTTAGGAATCAACCTTGAAATTGAATTGAAATTGCATAAAGGTAAATTTATGATTCACCTTGTATGAAATCCTCATGAATGGATATAGTAATGGCTCAAATCTATGAAGATGCTTGAAATATGCTTGGAATGAGAAGTAGAATCAAGGATTTCCTCACAAATACATATATCTATAGATGCCACTCCTAGATCTTGAATGTATATATGGTTGATGACTACATGAAAAAGGAGAGAGGAAGAAGAATGGATGTGTGGATATTCTCCCTTGATTGTGAATTATTCTACTTGGCCATCATGGGAGAGAAACTTTCATCAACTAGAGAAGATTGCTCTTTTTCTTGAATGGATCTTAAGGAAATGGAGACTTGGAGATATTGAATTGGATGCTTGTCTTCAGATCTTGAATCCAAATCATCAATTTCATAACTTGAACTCTTGATTGCTTGAATACATGCACTTGAATAACTTGCACTTAATTGATTGATTATGTTATTATGCCAAATACGAGGAGAGTATGTCTTTTTATACTCATTTCAGAATTTAAATTAAATCAAGGTCAACCAAAAATATAAACCTCAGAGGAAAACCCCATCATTAGGCCTTGGGCCAAATCTAGGCTAAAAAACCCAAGGACAAGGAGGCTCTTGACTTATTCCCTAGGAACAAATTGACAAGTCAACTTGTTCTAGGTAGAATAAGCTCACATTTCCTATGGATGTTGGGGAGGGTGAAAAGAAGAAGGAGGAAATGAAGGTTGTTATGATCAAGCATGGTAGACATTCAGACCTCAAAATCACCAAAATAGGGTCTAATGGCTCCTAGAGCCTCCAATTAAGGGTGTTAACTTTTTAGGACAATACATTTATCCCCCACTTTAGCGGGAGTATGAGATGAACTCATGATCATGGTAAAGTAGATCAAACACATAAGGATGATCTCATCAAGGTCAAAGAGACAAAGAAATATCAATCCCCCAAGTGACTCAAGTCTTCATCTAATTAAAAAGAAAGATAAGAGAGGCATTTATCAAAAGAGTGAGGGAGAAAGATAGAGAAAAGTTTGATTGCTAGCCTAGTGAGAGATTGTCTTACTATGGAACACACAAAAGGAAAGCACAATATAATATGGAATTGAATGGTTTAGCAAGCTATGTTATGCTAGTCAATCCATCAAAAAGGATCAAGCCTTAAGAAAAATATTATCTCCATTAAGGGATTCAACAAAGGAACAATCAAGCCTAAGGAAAGCATTGTCTTGTTAGAGATTAAAATAAAAAGCGATCGAGCCTAAGGAAAGCATTGTCTCCTTAGGGATCAAAGATGAAGGATAATTCCTTAATGAAATATTATTTCCATTAAGGAATCCAATGAAAAGGATAAACACAAGGAAATCCTTATTTCCTTTGTCATCCACAAGAGAGATTATATCAAATCATTGTGTATGTGTGTGAAAAATGTGTAACATAGAGAGGAGTGTATACTCCCATGTTAAAGTGATTGCAAATGCCTTAACATGAGAAATGACTTTAACAAAGCATACAAGAACCCACAAGATATGTTTCCACTATGAGATGCCCCCAAGAAAGGAAAAATCAAAGGAAATAAGCACATGACAAAAGAGAGCACAAAAGAGATCTACTAACTCTAGGGCCAGTATGATAATACATGAGATATTATATCAAAATGAACTGTCATTGTCCCTTAAAGTTAGTAGAACTACAAACACAATGGAAGAATGACATGTAAGAGTTGCAAAGAAGAGTCTTTTTGGGCAAGCATCATGGATAACAAAAGAATAGGTAGCTACAATTTAAAACCATCCCTCATAGGACAAAAAAAAGCACATTTATGAATAGTGGCACATGAACAACATAACCTATAACAACATATAGAAGAAGCAAGATGCAAATAGAGGAATGTTTACAACATTTTGATTCTTTCATCACCTTACACTATTGGAGAAACAAGGGCCATTTAAAGAAATATAAACAAAACATATAACATGTAACACATCATGAGGGAAGCACATTACAATAGGAAAATATATAGAGTCCATCGCACAAGAGGAGCTAGTCAAGTGTATCACATGTCCCCTAATCTCAGTGTATGGTATTTAAGGAAGGTGGGAAAATTGCAAGAGGAGAAACATACAGCATAAAAAATAGAACAATAGCCAGTTCTAAACAAGGACCATACATCTTTTGTAGAGGGTAATTTTTTAAACATAAAAACATAATAGGTAAGAATATTCAGTTTGGGCTTAAAAAGAATCTTTCCTTTTGGATAAAAGAATCTTTTACACTTTCATGTTTTTTGTTTAAGTGCACTTGAACACTTCGTTGAATGGTCCAAATGCTAACACACACTATTGTCTACCCTTATTATTATGGTATTGGGTGTAAGATAAAAGTGTTAGTGAAGCTCACTTCCTTTTTTAGGTAGAGGGTTTGCCTCCCGAGAAGCCCATAAGGCCAGGTGAGAGGGAATGGCCCAAGTGGTAATGTATTAAGACAAGTACTTCCTAACCACTATATAAAAAATGTGGTTTTGATTAACATCACAATCAACATGTGTGAATTTTTCATTCCAGTGAAAGTATATGTGTGATACATTATTGCAAGACATAAAATACATTTCTTTGAAAGGACAAGGAGTCTCCTTGATTGGATGAATCATCATGAGTATGGTCACCTGAATGAATGTCCTTATCATGCCCAATGTGTAAAAACCAAAAACCCATATATTTGTTTATACAAAAGGCTCCCCATGATGACTAAGACACCCCAAATGTACCCTTCATTGTGAGACATAAAATCCTCAAGGTTTTTGAACCAGTGGGATGAGATTCTGGTGATTCCCATGTCATGGAGAGGATCCACCGATGCTAAAATATTTATTTTTCCACTTTGTCTGAGGTATATGGAGAATTTCAAGTGGGGATTTAGCAGATAGTATCCTTTCCTACCTAAATTGTAAAATGTTTGGTTACAAAAATCATTTGTGTTTATTATGATTGTTCATAAAACATATTTTTCCAATAAAAAAGTCCAAATCAAGTCAAGTTAACCAAAAAAATAGTCCTGCGGGAATGCTTTCTACTTCTACGGAAATGATACCAAAATTATTGTCTCAAAAATCTGGTAGGAATATTAGAAAACATGTCAAACTTGGTATACTTAGCATAGTCACTTCTAGTGGTTAAACTTCAGCGAGAACATTTTCATGTCTGGTGGGTTCGCCACCAAATAAATCAACCAAATCTAGTTTGATCCTATCATAATTTATATCCAAAATTCTCATTTTAAAAAAACTTTCTTGGGAAATCTATATCATTTTGAGAGAATACTCCCAAAAATTTAGTTAATCTTGTTTCGCTAGAATGCTATTACGTTTCATGGGAACACTTCCTTAAAATTAGACTCTGTAAACTTCGGTGGGAACATTTTCAACTCCAATGGGATTTCTCCTGCCGTCACTTTAAATTTTTTAGAATACCTCATTATCATCATCTACCTTGGTTATCTCACCTAAGTTACACTTTGACAAATTTAGCCAATGCCCAACTCAGGAAAGTGCAAAAAGGTCACTGTAACCTCTCGAGTATAGATACAAAAAAGAGAAATAACATCTCAACAAATATCACCAATGCACCATAGAGGCTTGTAACACAATTCCTTGAAGGAAAGAACATAGCCAAATCATTGACTATCAAAATAATTTATCATCTATAGGGCTGAGTAAAATATGAACGATGAGTTCCTTGACTTCAATTCAAACAATTTTTAGACCATCACTGTCAAGGCCTCATAACATCATTATTATTGCCTATCTCAGTCAACCTTTCATAATACAAACCAATATCTGACAAGATCAAGGCTAAGCCCAAAAATTTCAAGATCCAATATCTACCTGAATATAGGAGACCAAAATAGCCAAATTGTCTTAGTGAAGATTACCAAAGCACAATCACTACTGAGAAAACAATCGGCGATATATTGGAACACACCTAAATGATAAACCATAAAGCTAAGGTCATCCAATATTAGGAAAAGTACAAAATAAACATCAATAACATTGACCTATACTCAGATGAACTTTTTTAGTCAAGGTCCTCACTAGTAAGGTCCACACCAAAGAAACACTCATCAATGATCCAAGATACCTCCTCTTTTGCAAACATGTGTGTCAACTCACCATCTCTAGGAATTGCATTTAGTTTTGCATTATCACATTCCATTTTCCTCATTTAAGCATATAGAGTTTAGTCCCATTTACATCTCATCCACCACCTAAGTCTTATCCAAAATAATCAAATAATTAAACCAATCAAAAGCATCCAAATCAAAACATCCATGTTTGATCTCATAATCTTGAGTTGTTTCCCACCTACATCTTAATAAAAAATCCATCTCCTAGTTTCCCCCTTAGACTAATCATTGTCTAGGGTATCTTATCCTATATTTGTTACCTCATCACCTCGATCTATAAGTTGGTTAACATTGACCATCTCTTCATCTAGGAACATCAGTTTTTCCTAGGTTGACCATCACATCCATCTAAATTTTCACTAGGTTTTTTTCAAATCTCAATATAGTATCAATAATCCCTTAGGTTTTAGACCATCATCCATATTTGAACCATCATCACTCATCCTTATATTCTTAGGACATATTTAGGTTCATTTCATACCCCATATTCCATACATAATAGATCACACATCACATGCCACTACAAACACATTCAAAAAAGAGAAAGGACATGGATCCTAATCTTCTCGATGGTCCTTTGTTCAGCTTTGGGTTTGAAGTTACTAGTGCTATGGTCACCTTTGGTCCCCTTAATTAGGTCCAACCTGACTAGGTCATGGTTGACCAAGATGAAGTCCCTATCACAAGCACCATGGAAGCTTTCATGAGCCAACCATGCTCTATGTCCATAGTCAGTGTCATCATAGGCCAAAAATGTGATGCTATTATTGCTAAATTTTCATGCAAAGGCTCTCCTATCCCAAGGAAACTCACCTCATTTAATCCAACACCTTATTTTCATGTCCTTGAAGAGACATGGAACTATGTTGTGCGAAAAATCTTGAATCCTAGTATGGCATCCACACAGTTCTCTGTATCCATACCTCAACCAACCCAGCTTGCTAGCACACAATTCATGGTGCATGTTTCTTCACAACAAAAAACATTCACTCTTGTTAGTGATATGTCTTCCAACCCATCACAAAAATCCATGTCACAGTCATCGTAGAAAGTTGCCACATAAACACTACATCAATTTTACATGTAGACATCGTTGCCACTTCTCAACTGAGAAGTTCAATAAAAACATCCATAATTCACCATGGGGATGCCACTCATAGGTCTAAGGAACCAACCATTAATGACTCAACTCGCTACAGTTACCACCACATTTTCATCGACTCTTAAAAACACTTCCACTTCTCAAGCATAATAAGCCACACAAATATAGTAGGTTGTGTCTACTGATAAAAAATTCCTCCATCTAGAAAGCCACTCATACAACATAAGACTTGCATACCTCACATGCAGCCTCATCATCCTCATGGCATCTATCACAAGTGCAACTATAGGCTCAAGGCGGTTAGATGCAATTACACTTCACCAACCCTTTCACCTCTCAACCTACCATGTAGTTCATATCTCAACTCACACAACCTCAATAACAAGATGCACCTACCCCTACATACATCAATTACTTAGTTATGCCTTCATCTGTCATTGCCCAAACTATGACACCACCACATCAAATTGGTCCACATACCAACCCTATTCCCGTGTATGTGGACTACCTTGCACCACCTTGTAGGGCCACAAATACCTAGAGTACCTACCCATCCTTTGATGGTGTGACCGCATACCCATCCTATGTGGGTCAAACATACACACATCCTACTTACCAATCATCACAATAGTAGAAACCATCACAGCCCCAACATACATACCCAACTCAGTAACACCTGCAACCTCCTCCACACTAGTATCATACCTAATATCCTTCACAACAACCATTGCATCCTAAATACATAATTGAACAATCTCCCTATCAAACCCCACAACATCCCTACTGAGTGTATGCTTATCCTCCATCACCATTTGACCCTTACTAGGTACTTAGATCCAACATAATGGGTGCACCGACTCCACAACCTATTAGCCCTAAATGGAAAGAGATTAAATACACTCTCAAGGAGATACATGTAGGGATAAAGACCAAAATATTCAAATTAGATGAGGTCTATCCCTATCCTTTTGATAGATCCAACATGACAATCTCCTTTCCCAAACACTTTGAGACTCCTAAATTCAAAAAATACAGGGGAAAGGGTGACCTAATCAATCATGTCAAAGAATTATACATGGATTTCCATGAGGTCACTTATAATGACAACTATCTTATGCGTCTCTTTCCTAAGAGCCTAGGGAGGTCAACCTCAGAGTGATTCTACAAGATCCCATACAATATAGTTAACACATTTGTAAAATTGTCTGGACAATTTGTGTCACAATAGACACACAATAGAGAGAATGAAGTCTCTCCTTGATCCCTACAATGCAAAACCCCCCAATAAACTTGGTCAAAATTTTCATTGACAATCTCCATCCCAAGATGACACATCATATGCAGATGAGCTATATCTACACTTACAAGGACATCCGTGAAAATGGATCTGATATTGAGAGATGAATTTTGGATGAAGGCCTCATTAAACACTATAAGGAAGGGCACCATGAAAAACTTAGTACTGATTATCCATGATACTGGAACATGAACAAGAATGTCATGGGTGATGAGGCCACTGACACGAAGCATGTACATGTTGTCATTGTTACCCCTAATTTGGCACCACTTATTTGTCAAATAATGGCTCATTATGAAAATTCTATCTCATTCCCCAAGGGAAAATCTAAACCTTGCATCCAAAATGCATAGAAACCCACCTTAACCCCATTCGGTGAACCATTGGATGTAATATTCCATAGAATGGCCAAGGCCAATTTTATCATTTAACCACATACTCAACCTTTCAAAGGGTCCACTCCTAAACATGCATGGTATAAGGAGAACAAGTACTATAACTATCACTTTGTCAAAGGACACACTACCATAAAATGCATGAACCTGAAGCATTATATCTTTGATCTCATAGATCACAAGGATATCACCATTGAACCCCCATCACAAGCTTCACCCAATACAAAAATGTAGTTTTATGAAAACATGTTTCCTAAAAACAATGTGGAAAAAGGCTCAACCAACACAAATCAAAGACCCCAAAACTAAGGGAATAATAAACAAGGTGACTGCAGTGATGGACAAGATTAGATAAGAGGGTATCTTGATTGTGGGAACATTGTCAATTGCTTCACCTAGGTTGAGCCCTTTGTTGGTATGATTTATGTCAAAGGACTAGATACTTAGTTCTCAGTCACTACATGATGGGAGATAATATCTATTTCCAGTGCCATTGCCACATCTTCCTCCACTGCATAATGAAACCTTTTGGAACACCATAGGAATATTCCCACCCAAATATCTATCCTAGATCTCCTCCACACATCACATGTCCACTAGGAGATCCACACAAAATCCCTACAAGATTCACATGTCCCTAATAACATTAATCCCACATAATTATAATCCCTTGTAGGTCATCTATCTTCATCCTATGATCTATCATTCAAGCCATCTGACGTGCTAGCCATTTCACCAGATCACAACCATCCACTCTACATCATTTTCATAGTTAACTCCTTCAATATCAAATGGTTCATGATAGATAATGGGTCATCCATAAACCTATGTACTTTGAAATTTGTAACACAAGTGGGTTACATTGAGGTTGATATCACAAAGCAAGTCATAACCATCAAGGCATATGACAATCTAGAGTGTACCTCTGAATTTAATATTTCACTACCCATTCAAGTGGGCCTAGTGGTGTAAAATATGGTGTTCCATGTTGTTTATCTTTACCTCACCTATAACATTCTCCTCGATCACCCATGGATCCATGCCATGTAGATTGTTCCCTCCACATTTCATTAATTCATCAAATTCCCCTAGAATGGAACCAAAGTCACTATCCATTCTAATCCACAACCTTCCACATATTGTCATGTGCTTGACATTTCATTCCCCCACTCCAATCATTATCTTGGATTTGACATTGGTACGTCTATTTCTAGGTCTTCCAATTCTCACTCTGACCCTGAAACCATACTCGCTTCCACCGTCTCCATTATCAAGAACAACAACAAGGGTTGTGGGGGATACAACCTCTTAGATGCATTTGCAATAGGGGCATTTCCCCTTGATCCCCATACTCAAGGATGTCCATCCCATCACAATCAAACAAAACAAAAGGAACCCCTTCTCGAGAAATTTGGGTCCTCAATGTTCCTATCAAATGGAAACTTGAATGAAAAAGAGATGGAAGCATACATAAAATTGATGGTTATATCAGGACCCTCCACCCATAGACAATAAGATTCTTAATTACTTCAAATAGACCCAAAATACCATAGATTGACTACTGAAAGATGGTATTACCAAGGTGGTAGGATATGCCACAAATAAAATGGCATGAAGGCTCCCCTTTATCCCACCGAATGCCCAGGAAATCAAGTTCTTAGATTCATCCATGTCCTGATTGGGGGCACCAATTATATTGAGTGTACCTTTCTTAATTTCTAGGGTGAAATTGTGATGGTTGAATAAATTCCTAAAGAGGAAGTTAAGAGAGTTTACAATGATATCCTTAGTGATAAAGCCTTCTTAGGAGACTCTATCCTCTACCAAATATTCATTAACCTCATCAACCTTCCACTTGTACACCCCAAGCTCATAGACTGGGACCAACCAAGCGTCACCCATGTTGATGTGTTTCAAAGCAAGGATGCACTCCTTTAATTGATGGGAGCAACATAATGATAATGTGACTAGGGGCATGATTCTACACATGTCTATAAACTAGATCCCTTGACATATTTCAAGGAAGAGGAAGTCCTTAGTCACAAAAGTAAAAATAAAAAATAAAATCATGGAGCTCCCAATGAAAACCCCTTTGGGACACTTATTGATCCCCAAAAAATTAAAAAAAAAGATGTATCCTCTAGTTAAAACCTTTCTAAGGTGCTAGAGGATGAGGACTCTCCTCTTCATCTTATCCATGATTATCAATCAAAGCTATCATCTATCTTGATTGAAGAGACCAAGTGCATCAATTTGGGAACAAAATAATTCTTGTGAATCACATACTTGTCTACCTTTTTGTCAGAGGTCAAACATATATCTTTAGAGGTGCTCCTTAATGAGTCCTCCATCAAATTTGCATGGTCTTACACTCACATGTTTGGGCTAGACCCAAATCTAGTGGTCCACCATCTTGTTGTGGATCCAAAGACTAAAATAGTCACGTAGAAGACCAAAAAAATGCACCCCAAAGTGGCCCTCTTGGTCAAAGAAGAGCTAGAGAAACTCTTGGTGATCCAAAGTGTCCATGGGTATAGAAATGAGAAAAATAAAAAATCCAAATTTTTATATATTTTTTCAATTGTTTCTAGGTTATAGTAATTTGCATTTGTGGAGGTCTCCAGAGAAGAATTGGGGGTTGAGACTTCTATCAATCCTTAAAATTGGTTGATATTAAATTAGATTTCTTGGAGACCTTTCCAACAGTGCAAATAGTTTTGAATTTTGAGAACTAAGTCAAAATTTATGACCCCCAAGTTGAGGTAAATAAATTCCTAGTTTTTTGAATTTTTATTTTATTTTTCTCACAAATAACTATTCATTAAGAATTCTTATGGCTATGGTGACTTTTTGTGTTCTAAAAATTGTATATATTCTTATAATTATGAATAAAATTTGGTTTTTGGAATTCATACAACTCTTTCATGAGTTTTTAGTTTTATCCCAAATTGAACATAATATCACATGTTTATTTGACACCAAATGTTATTTCTTGAACTATTATCTTGATTTAGATCACTTGGATGCTAAATTCATTTGTGCCATTGACTACTTAGAATGGATCTCCAACATGGTGCTCAAATCTAAGCTGACAAGAAATATTAGAATATACACAGACTTCAGAGGCCTCAACAAAGCATGTCCAAAAGATGACTTTCCCTTTCCTAATATTGATACTCTAGTAGACCTCATAGTTGAACATGAGATGTTTTCATTCATGGATGACTTCTCTAGCTATAATCAGATACGTATTATGGAAGAAGATCAACACAAGACAATGTTCACAACCCCATGGGGTACCTTCTACTACAACGTGATGCCCTTCAGTCTTAAGAATGCAAGGGGTATGTATCAAAGGGATATGATTGCCATCTTCCTTGAAATGATCTAGAATATCCTTGAGGACTATGTGGATGATATTTTTGGAAAATCCATAACTAGCATCCATACCTCAGGATCCTAGAGTACATATTTGTTCGGCTTCAAAATTATCAATTAAGGGTCAATCCAAAGAAGTGTGTCTTCAAGGTAACACTAGGAAAAATATTGGGGTTCATCATATCAAGACGAGGCATAAAGGTAGACCCCAAGAATGTCAAAGAAATATTGGAAATGCCTCCCCCTATAACTCTCAAATAGCTACCCAGTCTATAGGGTAAACTTCAATCTATCCACATGGTCATTTCACAAATTACAAATAAATGCCAACCTTTCACTCATCTATTGCGCATGGAGACCACTTTTAAATGGGACTCTCACTGTCAGCAGGGTTTCAAAAAGATCAAAGAATATCTAGGAAATCCACCGATCCCCATGATACCTATTCTAGGAAAGCCCCAAATATTATACATCTTGGCTACTACAATAACACTAGGAGAACTTGTCCAACATGATGATAATGGAAAAGAGTGGGCCATCTATTACATCAACCACACACTTATGGGATATGATCTTAGTCACCCCTCTATGGAAAAAACATTCCATGCAATGGTATTTTCAACCCAAAATCTTTGGCACTATATGCTTAGTCACATAGTGAATCTCATATCAAATGTTGATCCAATCAAGTATCTACTATCTTGCACTACTCTCATAGGCTACATGGCTAAATGGGTTATTCTCTTGAGAGAGTTCAACATATAATATGTAGACCATAAAGTGATAAAAGGGAAAGTCATTGTGGATCAATTCGTCAAGGCACCATTGGTGGTTGCAAACCCCTTGTCCATGAAACTCCTAGATGAACACCTATGTATGGTTGAAGGACATCTAGCATGGAAATTATACTTAGGTGGCTCATACATAGCTCGTGGATTAAGGATAGGAATGTTTTTTGTCACCCCTCAAGGTGATTATATCCCAAAGGCATTCAAATAATTCTTTCCATGCACAAACAATATCATAGAGTATGAGGCTCTCATCTCCGGGATCAAAATAGAAATCCAATGGAACATCACAAAGTTACATATCTTTAGATATCATCATATTATTAAGAAGGTTATGGATGAGCTCCAAGAAAAATACGGTTAGGTGGGATGAAGTAGCACTTCTAGGTCCAACAGTTCACATAGGATCCTAAGAACAAGGCTTCAAATACTATGGCCACCATTAGCTCTCTCTTAGACGTTTGACAAGACATCACACGATATGAATTCCTATTCAAGGAACTCCACACAATAGCTTATGAAACTGTTGATACTAAAATAGTGTGTGTATTGGTTGGTCCTTAATCTCCATGGTACCATGACATATATTCCTACTTAATAGATGGTATCATATCCCCCCATCTCACTTACACCCAACACCAAAACCTCATTTGTCAATCCTCCTATGACATCCTTGTCACCAATGCCCTATATCATTAAGCTATCACAACATCCTCTCTTGATGTTTAGACACTAATGAGGCCGCCCTAGCATTACGAGAGGTTCATGCTAGAACTTGTAGTTCCCACATGAGTGAAATGGTCTTAAGAAAATAAATTCTAAGAGAAAGGTACTATTGGCCTATTATGGAACATGATGCTTGTGAGTTTGTCAAGAAATGTCTATAGTGTTAGTATCATGCAAATCTCATCCATGTGCTAGCACAAGATCTACATCCCATCACCTCCCCATGACCCTTCTCATATTGGGGATTCAAACTCATTGGTAAGATCCATCCATCTTCATCCAATGGACACATTCATTATCACCGTCACAAAATATTTTACAAAATGGGTAGAAGAAATTCCTCTATCCCTCACTACATGTGTCCAAATATCCAAGTTCATCCTCTACCATATCATATGCTATTTCAGAATACCCTCCATAATCCTCATAGATCATGACATACCATTCCAAAATTAGCATATTGATAACTTGTGTTCCCAGTTCCATATAAAGCACCGCTATTTTAGCCAATTTTAACCATAAGGTAATGGTCAGGCTAATGCAACCAATAAAACTGTACTAAAAATCCTCAAAAAAGTTGTCAATGAAATTGGTTGAGACTTGAACCTCCATGTAAACCCTTCCCTTTGGGCATATCACACCTCATTTTGTACCCCTGTAGGCACCACTCCATATTCCCTTGTGGCACACCTTACCTAGTTTGATCTACTAGATGAGAAAAGATAACAAGAATATGACCATTTGGTTGTATATTAGAACATGCTTAAGATAATCTACTACAAAATATTTGTCCATGACACTTCCTAGTGGGTGATCTATTCCTAAAAAAATCATAGGGTGTAACAAGATCGTGAAAAGAAGGGTAAGTTTGAACCCAATTGGCTTGTCCCTTATGTCATTACAATAAACTATGGTTCAAGGGAATATCAATTATATACCCTAGAAGGTGAACCTATGAATGATCCCATCAACATCATTCATATGAAAAGGTTTTATGCTTGAGTCATGCAGTGTACCCCACTTCTTTGAAAAAATCATAAAAAAATATAAAAAGTTCTAAAAAAAAGAAAAAGTAAAGAAAAATAGTTGCCCAATGGTGAACACTTGGCAATCAAGTGCCTTGGATAAGTATATATGGTGAAAACCTAAAAAGAGGAGCCATGTATAGAGGGCCATGCTATTATTTCTTAGAATCCCATCCCACATGCATTCATCCTCCACATTCACCTATTCGTCTATACCCACAAAACTTCTCATCACAACCCCCTATTCCTTGGGTGTCCCATTATCATATGTGCACATTGTATATCGTACTACTATCCCAATTCTTGACCTTTTTACATAATCATTGTATATAATGGTTATTGGTTTCCCCATTGTATAGTGGTGTTTTTTTGGTCCTTGCTTAGGTTCCTCTGTAAATATTGTTTTCCTAGGTTGCCACTCGCGTCGAGTGCGATTGAGATCTTTTATCTTCTAGTATAGTGCTTCAATAAGTTCCCTTGATAGATCCTTTGCCTTCATGATTATCCCCAACACTTATTTTTCCATCAAAACAATTTCCAATCCCACCCCATCATTGGTCCTTGTAGGATGTATCCTTCCTTGTGTAATACCTCATCAATTCATTATTTTTCAGTCACCCTCTTTGAAAAAATATGTTTTGTTGATATTTATTACGTCTTTTTATTTTGTTTTGGTTTCTTGATTATCTTTTCTAGCCTCTTGGTTGATTCCTCCTCAAAGTCATTGTATAATAGAAAATTGTGACCAATGTTAAGTTGTAGATCACTCACTAAGATCCTATGATATACATTAGAATACAAACCCACCCTTGAACAAATCTAATTAGCACAACCAAGAGATGAAGGGTGCTAATGAAAGATCTATGATCAAGGAGGTATTTGGATTCCTATAGATATGTAAATGATGGTAAGTTTGATCTATGGAGTAAGTGCAAGAGGAAGATAGATAGCGTAAACTCACCTTGAAATAAGAAGAGGAAGATTGACCATCACATTTGAATTTGACTATCGCCAGAATGTCAGAATCAAATGTAACTTTGGATCTAGGAATATGATGCATGTAACTATCTAATGTGTAATTTTAGTCAAAAACTACAAGACTATGCCAAAATTTTAGGACTATGATGACATGTTGACTTAGTCCTAATAGCTCCAAATCTGATGAAAATTTTTGAGGACCTGCGACTATGTCTAAAAATACTTAATCCAGATATGCAACCCTCAAAAGTGTCCCGCACATAAAAAAGAAGGGGAAAATATTTTGGAAATGGGTTTGCCTTGGTCAAACCTTTTTTAAGGAATTAACCTTAAAATGAAATTGAAATTGCATAAGGAAAGATGAAATGGAATCTAGATCTAAAACATAAATCACCTTATACCCTAATGATGCAATGCCTCTTTGGAGGTGATCACAAGTGTTGATGCAATAGCTTGGACTCCACAAAAACCCAATAGGAAATCATGAAACCAAAGCCTTGGATGATGGATGTTGTAGTTTTCCACGATGCTTGATGAATAAGAATAAGGATTGAAGACTTGGATACTTGATTGAAGAAGAGATCTTGAAATCTAATTGCTTGATTGAGTATGAATGTGGATGGATTTATTATTGATTGTAGATATCTCTTGATAATAGATTGTGAAAATGAGAGGAGTGGATGACTTTTTATACACATTTCAGGGCTCAAATTTTGTCAAGGGTGATTGTAATTAATAACCTTGGAAGAAAATTCCACCATTGGGCTTCGAGCCAAATTTGGACTAAAAAAACCTAGACTAAGATGACAATTCGATTTGGTCTCAAGACTAAGATGAAAAGTTGACTTAGCCTAGGTAAAATCATCTCAAATTTTGCTGGGATGTTAGGGAGAATGATAAGGAGTGGTGGTAAAATTAACAACCTTCTAGAGTATCATGGAAAATCCAAAAATCCAAAAATATATACATAAGTCCTAGGTGGAAAATAAATTATTTCATTGGAGAAAAGATGGAGGAGCACACTTATAAATATGGGGCAATCTTGATTTTTGAACAAATAATGTTAATTTAAAGGTTCAATAAATGCTAGAAGAAAGCGAAATCAATGTTGGAACCCATACATACTAAAATGGGGCTAAAAATGAGAAACTAATAAGGTTGCTTATTTTTTAGGATGATACATTTAGCCCCCACTTTAGTGGAATTATGAATCCACCTCATGCTCATGGTAGAGAGAGAGAGAGAGAGAGAGAGAGAGAGAGAGAGAGAGAGAGAGAGAGAGAGAGAGAGAGAGAGAGATCATGGGTAAATTTCAAGGAGGTAACACATCACTAAGTTTAAGGACACAAGCCCCCAAACCAAGGATCTTAACTTGTACAGCCATATGATCCATATGTAAGGATAAAATAACAACAACAAAAGACTAGATCTTACTAAGATTCGAAGTCAGCTAGTTGAAGAGACCTTGCTAAAGAAAATGTCTCAACTAATAGTATCATACTTAGAAAGCTATTACAAGAGAACAAGTGGTCACCTAAAAAGATAAAGAGAACACATAAGAGATAAGATAAGAATACATGATTCAATTCAATAGAAAAATATGTTATGCTACAGAATCATGGAGGAGAGATCAAGATAATCATGAATGAGACATACTAGGAAATTATTTTGCACTAGGTGATCCATGAGAGATAGATAAGAAAGAGAGAAAGAAGGGAGAAATGTTCTATCAAATTGTGTTATGCTAGTCAACAATTCTTGAAAATGTGAAAAGGAGAGTAATATGGCCCTAGAAAATTGTATTATGATAGTGTACTCTATCTATCATGATTAAAGTAAACAAAATATCTAAAATAAGGAGGCCATGTATGCCCCCCTCCTTAAGATGGAAAAATAAGTACTCTTTTGACATCTTAAGGAAGAAGATGAACAACGATAAGAAAATTTGAACACCAAGAAAACATCCACAAGCAACACCCAGTCCAAGCCAAAGAGGTCGCAACTCCTATGAGGTCAAGGAAGTGATGAATGAAAAGATATACCATGAAAGGAGTGTAAAAGGGATCCTTATGAAGGAAGTTGACAAGATATCATGAATAAGAATGGAAAAATTCACACCTTCCTCATTTATAGGTAAATGGATTCTTTAAAGAATGATAAAAACTTTTAGTCTCCAAGGTAAATGATTTATTTACTATGAAAACCCAATGGAGAATAATGAAAAAGGTTATGATCAAGGATACACATCCCTAATGAAAACCACCATTTCTATATAATATTGGATGTCACATGATAGAAAAATGTCACTTAACCAAGGGAAAAGTGGATCCTTTTCCCCCAAGTTTGGAGATAAGGATAAGGAGAAAGAGGACATATTATGATACTCACAAAATCTGATTGTACCATGCATGAAAATGATTCCCCAAAGGATAGTCTAACAATGTTACATAGTGTGGAGCAACATAATAGGGATCTAAATGTTAGTTAAAGAAATCAAGATTGAAAAATAACTCATTGTGACTTGTTAAGTGAATAATGCAATTATCAATGAGTTCTTTAATTTTTTAGTGTAAGTCTTGACATTAATTAGTAGAGTGATCATGATATCAATGATACATGCAAAAAAGAAGATGCATAAGATTTTGACTATGTTTCTTTTTTTCATTTAGGTCTAGTAATCACCTTAGCATGAAGAAGGTTATGTAAAAAAATTTCTTGATTAAAGATAGATATATAGGAAATGCTGGATGATAAAGGAGAGGATGTAGAAAAAGGAGGAGACTCAAAACCAAATGCTTCAACAGGTTTCTCACTTTTCTCAATGCTTTTTTTCATGCATCCTAAACCATATTTGCGATTGTGAGGTGAATTATTTTGGGAATCATGTTGAACCAATGACACACTAGATCCCTTGAAGAATCCAATGTTATAATTAGGAATTTTGTATTCACCTAAAATATATGCATAACCTGAATCATCATCTAAAAGGGCACTTGTAAGAGAAGAAGTATCTTTAGGAGGAGATGAGTTTTGTATAAATGTTGAAGGGATAGAAGGAGAATTAGATTCAGTTCATAAGCAATGGGTAGGTCTATCATTAGCAAGAAGTGTGTACACCAAGTTGTTTTAGATGAACTTCACTATGCAATAAAGAGTTGAAGGAACAATGTGCATGGAATGTAACCATAGCTTCCCTAAGAGGAGATTATAGTTGAGAGGATCGGGCATGACATTAATAGGTATGGGAAAAATAACATGACTTACCTTAATAGGAAAAGTGATAACACCCAAACATTTTTTGGAATATTGTCAAAACCATGGATAAAACAAGAATCAAGTTTGATAGTCATAAGATTAACTTTGATTTCATGCAACATGTCCATTCTACAAATAGTAAGTCTTGAGCCATTATCAATTAAAGTTGTTTGAATAAGATTGCCATAGATAAGGAAAGAAACCACAAGAGAATCATGTTGATCTTGGTTTTGTTTAGAAGACAATTCATCTTGAGAAAACAAAATTTGAGGTTTGTTGATAGTCACACTCATGAATTCCAAGTTGGAAGTCATATTGTCTTTCCTAGGAGGGAGGAAAGTCACATTTCACAATGATTGTCGTAACGCTTAATGATAAGTAGGCGAGGTTTGAAGAATCTCCAAAAGAGATATCTTGGTAGGGGTATCACATAGTTGTTTTATTAAATCATACTCCTTTCCAATATTTGAGGAAGATGGGGGGAGGGAGAAGAACATGTTGAGAAGGAGGAACAACTAAACTTGTAGGAGCACCTTTCACCACAATGATTGATTTTTTTTGAGTTTGACTAAGATGAAAAATAACCTTAGGTTTTTCATTACTCAAAATATTGACAACATTGACTTGATAAATCTCTTGATTGTTCATGGGTTCATCGCTAGAAGGGAGAGCATTAATGAATTTCTTTAATTCTTCATCTCTAGAAGGAGTATCAAATTAAGGTAAGGTGATATTAAGAAAACTATTTATGATGTCCTCCACTTGCTCTAAAATATCCTCATAAAGTGGGCATGTCATAAGAGAAGGGTCATCATGCATGGAGTGCTTATTGGTAGGGGGGAAATCATTGAGATGAATCTTAAGGGGATGATCATCATTTTCCTTTAGTAAGATATCCTCATGGGGGAGATGCATATTAAGAGAATAATCAACATTATATTGTAATAGCTCAATTTGAGTAGGGAGATCATTAAGAAAAGGATTATTGTATTTCCTTAATATGTCCTCATGAGAAGGAGGGCCCTTAGGAGAAAAAATGAGATTAACCTGTAGATAATATTCATGATGACATGTAAAAAATGTGTGAAATTATACGCATAAACAAGAAATGAAATGATCTATGTGAATTATAATTGTTACTATTAATGCATGAAATGAAATATTTTTGTATTTTTTGTCATTATTTTGAAAGATGATTATGTAAAGAAAATGCAACAATGTAATTCATGAAAAGAAGAAATAAATACATACAAGACATACAAAGTAGATTTAGAAACCAAATGAAATTAGAAATGTCATGCAAGGAGGATCTAACTACCAAAATCAAAAGTATGTAAGAAGAGTTGGGTTCAAAAAAATGTATAATATAAAATGGTGAGAAATGTTAATATGCATATCACTCACCAAGATCATGTGATATACATTACAATACAAATCTAACCTTGAACAAATTTGATTAGCACAATTGAGAGATGAAGGGTGCTAATGCAAGTTCTATGTTCAAGGAGGTATTTGGATTCCTATAGAAAATGTTGTGATATGTAAATGATGGAAAATATGATCTATGTAGTAAGTGAAAGAGGATTATAGATATAGTAAACTCACCTTGAAATAAGAAGAGGAATATTGACCTTTAGATCTGAATTTGATTGTTGTCAAAATGTCAGAATTAGCTCTAACTCTGGATTTGGGATTTTGATGCATGTAATTGTTTATTGTGTTTTTTTTAGTCAAAAAGTGTAGGAGTATGTCAAAAAATTTAGGACTATGATGACATGTCAACTTAGTCCCAGTAGCTCCAAATATGATTAAAATTTATGAGGACTTGTTATTGTGTCTAAAACTCACAAATCTAGATCTGTAACTTCCAAACTGTTCTGCATACAGAAAAGAAGGGGAAAAGGTTGTGGAAATGGGTTTGCCTTGGTAAAACCCATGTTTAGGAATTAACCTTAAAATAAAATTAAAATTGCATAAGGAAAGATGAAATGGAATCTATATCTGAAACATAAATCACCTTATTCCTTAATGATGCAATGCCTCTTTGGAGGTGATCACAAGGGTTGATGCAATATCTTGGACTCTAGAAAAACCCAATAGGAAATCATGAAATGAAAGCCTTCAATGATGGATGTTGTATTTTTCCACAATGTTTGGTGAAGAAGAATAAGGATTGAAGACTTGGATACTTGATTGGAGAAGAGATCTTGAAATCCAATTGTTTGATTTCTTGATTGATTATGAATGTGGATGGATTGCTTCTTGATTGTAGATATCTCTTGATAATAGATTTTGAAAATGAGAGGAGTAGATTCCTTTTTATACACATTTCAAGGCTCAAATTTGTCAAGGCATATTGCAATTAAAAACCTTGGAAGAAAATATCACCAACATGCTTTGGGTCAAAATTGGGATTAAAAACCAAGGACTAAGATGACAAGTCAACTTGGTCCAAGGAATAAGATGACAAGTAAACTTAGTCCAGGTAAAATCACCTCAAAATTTGTTGGGATGTACTGGAGTATGATAATGAATGGTGGTAAAAATTACAGCCTTCCAAGGGATCAGGGTAAATCTCAAAATCCAAAAATAAGTACATAGGTCCTAGGTGGAAAATGAATTATTTGATTGGAGGACAAATGGAGGAGAAAAAATTATAAATAAGGGCCAACCTTGAGTTTTAAACAAATAATGTTAATTTGAAGGGTCAATAAATCCTATAAGAAATAAAAATCAATGTGGGAACCCATACATATACTAAAATGGGGCTAAGAATGAGCACTAATAAGGGTGCTTACTTTTTAGGATGATATAGTCACCATGATTTGTTATAACATGGTGTGATGTGAATGGTAAAACCTGGGGAAATTTCTTGATCTTTTTTCATTTTTAAGTCATTAAAACATTACCCTTACATTTACAATATATGATCCTTGCGGTTACATGGCACGCTTGGGAAATATTGCTTGTTTGTGGATCCTTCTTGCATCATATCGACCCTAGCCCTTCATGCCTTAGGCGTGATGCTAGAGATATCATTGTGTGCTTGTTGTTTCAATCCCATGCAATATATTTTATAAGTCTCTTTCTCTTTATAACCATAGAATGTCCCTAACATTGATAAATCAAAATAAGTTCTCACAACATGGTGGTATTCCTTCTTGTAATACCACTCACTCAAGCTTTAAAAATCCCTCATTTCCATATCGCATATGTTATACCTTCCCTTTTTCGATCCAACTCTAATCTTCTTGATTACGATTTTGCAAATTATTTTGTTTCATCCCCTACTATTGGTTCACATCCTGTATGTGTGATTTATTGAGCATTCATGTATCCCTTTGCATACCCATTCACATATGAGTGTAATACCCCAAAAATGGGCTATAGGTTCATTAACCTCTTACATCTTCAAATCGAACAAAATCAACATCAAAGTCTAACCTAAGGCACATCTACACATCAATTTATCAAAAACCTAATTGATTATCTTAATTTTGCATCAGAGAATATTCCTTGAATATTCCTAATTTATCATAATTATCTTTAATTGAATACTATTTGGTGATAAATCCTATTTATCCTAAAGTGTGATTAATTGAATATTTTGAATATTTAATTAATCAAATTTAATTCTACCACTTAATTATTTAATTAGATTTAATTCTATTTATTCCTAATTATATTATTTAATTTTGCTAATAAATCAAATCTCCTATGAATAATTGATTAAATATTTATTTAATTGATTAAATCCAAGTTGTAAATATTTAATAATATAGTTTTGAATAAAATTTTGATTTAAAATAATTGATTAACCCATAAATCAGTTATTTTAAATTTAAAATTAGTTAAATTGAGAATAAATCACTTTATTTTTAAATTAATTCAAAATAAATCATGCACAATCAGAAAAGCAGGCAATTAGAAATTAACAACCAATTTTAAATTCAAACTCAACATTTGATGATGAGTTGAAATTTGATCTAAACTCTATTTTTAGTTAAACATTGCTTTTGCATGATTTTTGTGAGTTAATTATCTTTGATTTCTTGTTAACTCAAAAATCAACCTGAGTTTATCAAGAGTGATTTATGGTTTTTCTCAATGCATCCTCAAGCCCTAGATTTCTATAAAATCAAGGCTTAGCTCTTCATAATTATCAACACTTGAATTTGCACAATTACTCTGGCGAATTGGCGATTGAAGGATTAAACACTTGCGACAAGCGATTTGTGAGATCTTTCATTGTTGATCATAGTTTTGAATAGTTTTCATATCATAGCGTTCATATCAATTCATATAATTCTTAGATTAAATCTACATCCAATTTCATTCATCTAGCTTAGATTCATATAGTTTTTCCATATTATTGCATACAAAATCCAAAAAAATAGATTAATCTGCATCCATACAGTTTTTCATTCTTTTGCATTCAAATCCTTTGTTTAGGTGTTGCATTGTCACTGATCTCGATTTCAATCTGAGAATGTCATACTCACACCTACTAGAAGGCAATAAATCACATGGTTAGCTTAATTTCAATTACTTGTAGATTTCAATTTTGCTAACCTCTAATGTTTTATTGAAGTGTTGTGTCCGCAGCTAGGTACAATTTTCACACACATTTCTGGCACCCACTGTGGGGCCCTGAAACGGGTTTCCATTTCTTCTATATCAATCTCTATCTATTTTCTATCATTTTTTTAATCAATCTTGTGATTTTATTCTCTGTCCATACAATTTTCGTATGAGTTTTGTTAGAAACTCATGCCAGGACCTTTTGGGTGTCGTACGACTTTTGGCATTTTTGAGGCTTGTTTCAGAAACCGCAGATCATCATTTGAGAACTACATCATCGTGTCTATGACACCCACTGTTGTACGAGTTTTTAAACTGTCGTCTAAGAGGTAACCCATTGTCGTAAGAGTTTTGATACCAGTGTTCAATTGTCATCTCAGATTTTTGGGTAGTTTTTTAGATTTGATTTTTAGATTTGGACTAACAGCTAACCCTAACAATTGAACTCTACTATTTTTGACTAATATTTGCTGAGTCTAATTGGAAAAGCGTAAGAAAAATTGCTAAAATAGGTAAAATCTACTAAGCACATTGCGAGGAACTCAGGTATTATTCTCAGTCTGATAATACTTTGATTTGGACATAAAATGAACTCTCACGTGTCAAGCTTGTGTGACTTTTCTTGCTTTCCTATCATAGACTTCATTTTTGGGCTATAAAATGAACATAGATTTGCTTTCTACATATCTGTTACACATAGTAAATAGGCCCTATGAACACTATTTGTGGATGATCTTGAGAGAGTGGTTTTCTTTTGCTTGTTCACGCATGCAAAGCTCTTCTTGACGAAGGATCCCCTTTTAGGTAGGGAGGATACTGAGATTGTCTTGCATCCTACTAGATTTGTGAGTCTTTAGATTTTGATCGATACATTCTCTCTCTGAAGAGGTTGATAGACCATAAGCGGATGACATCATAGATCTTTGTGAGATAATTTTAGTATTAGCATGTCAAATTAATCTGTCTGCTTTGTTTTGGTGAAGTGAAGAGGCTAGAGGATTATGCTCTACTTCCTTTTTGGATAGTACCAGAAACCTAGATCCTTGAATCCAATCTAGTCCCCTTGTCGTATCTTTTATGAGTCACCTTTAGATAGGGTTAACCATAGTGGACATTCCTGTAATTGGGTCAACCACGTGGATGGAACCTCAAGCGGTAATAGCCATTTTCACTGTGGTAGGAACAACCGCTATATAAATGTCCTTGTGGAGGAAATCTTCACAGGTGTGGTCTCTTGTTGGGCTGTTAGATCTCCCTAGCAGCTCCCGATTGATTAAATTCTCAGACTGTGTCAAAACCTCGGTGCACCTGGATTGGAGTTCGCCCTCTTAAGATCTCAAAAGTTGCAGAGTCAAACCATTACTACAAACCCTAGTGAGGCCAAATTTTTCATTTTCTAGGAATATGTGCATTATTGAAAAATGTTTGAGAACATACACAAGCAGTATTTCTAGGGATTCACTATTGCTTGTTCATGCACAAGGTTGCTTTTTCTCTTATTCATTGTTTTTAGACGATTGCTTGCTTCCCTTGCTTGTTGTTTTGTGTGCTTGATATCTACTTGGTTATTTGAGATGAACTATTACACAGATCTTCAAAATTGGACAGAAAACTTTGCCAAAAATCTGAAATTGAAAACCTAAAAATTGCAAAATCTGAAGCAAAATTCCTCTCTGGAGTTAAAAGTCATCCCACAGTCTCAGATTGTCATACGAGTCTTGAGAAAAAGTCATTTCAGAACCCCTGTATTGTCGTACAAGAGCTAGTACTATGTCGTACGAGTGTTGTCACCAAAAATCAAAAGAAAACTATCCCTGGCAGCAACTATTGTAAGAGTCATGTCAATTATCATTTGAGAGCATACCCAATGTCGTACGAGCTGACAGAAACTCATTTGAGAATTTTCAAAAAGTTGTCAGAGACTTGTCAAATTTTCCAGGAATCTAGTTTTTACAGCCTATTTCCAGATTCTGTCAAAATATTCACTGTGTCAGGAACATAGCAGAAAATAGAAAGAATTTGATCATTTACCTGAAGTGGTCTCTTGAGTCTGATTTAGCCTTCTGATTTATCGATTTGAGTCTTTTTCATCTTGTGTCAAAACCTTGTCAAAATTATCTTTAAATTCAGTCTTTGCAGAAAATGGCTAAGTGTTGTGAGCTCGTGTCCGCCATCTTTTGGGCATCTACCCATACTACTAGGGCACAATATCCTTCATTTACGTCCAATGTAATCTTCAATCAATCCAATCTTGACAAGGTTGCGTCATTCGATCTTCTTGAATCAAGTCATTCTTTAGTTGTCTTCATCTTGCTCTCTTGCTTCACCCAAGGTTAATGGTGGAAACTAGAGCTTCTTCACACAAGAAATCTAGAGAATCATCTCGTACCTTACCTTTGTCTACTCACGTGGGTCCAACCTTTGACAAACTCTATAATTCAAGTCTTTATGAAGACAACGATCTTGGAAATTTGTGATTAAAGAATGGTTACATACCCCCTCCTCCATCAATCCAAGGAGTCAGTCAACAATCTCTACATCAATCTATTCCAGGGAGTCCTAAAAATCCTAACATGTCTCAAGGAGGGACACATCACGGGTCTCAAGGACATCACTCTCAACATGGTACAGATCAAGAACCCACACCTTCTGAAATTGCTCGATATCAAAATGATGATGACTTCAAGAAAATGATGACACATTTCTTGAAGGAAGACAAAGAAACATACTTTCTAGAGTTAGCTCATCAAGGGGCTAAACTTCCTCCAAAATTTAATGTTGAAGATATCATTACACATGAGGAAGGAAATCCTATCACAGCTATGATGAAATAGATGTAGGCCATGAAAGTCAAGCTCAACAAACTAGAGAAAGAGAAGGAACCTAAGGAGTTCTCCATGGAGGCCCTATGCCCTTTTCCGTTTGATAAAGACTTGTACATGCCACCATTCCCTAAAAGAGTGTAGATGCCTAAATGTGATAAGTATGATGGAAACTTTGATCCTCAAGATCATGTCAGAGAATTCTGTACTCAATCTATGGAGTTCATGCATGAACCAACCTACCTAATGCATCTTTTCCCTCGATCTTTGGGAGGGTCAGCCATTCATTGGTTGTCAAAAATGCCTCCTACTATCAAAATTTTTGAGGAGTTAATCAAACTATTCTATCAACAATAATCCTACAACATTCAACATTCAGTCACTATGATCGACATTTGCAATCTAAAATAGAACTCAGGAGAACCATTCCTGACTTTTCTCAAAAGATGGAGGAATAAGTTTTCCCTATATGCTAGACCCATTCCAAAAATTGAGAAGCTGTAAATCTTCATCAACAATCTTGCTCCAGAACTCAACTACCATTTTCAAATGCAAAATCATACATCCTTTGATAAAATGGTAGAAAATGCTATCAAAATTGAGAAAGTACTTATACAAAAAGGAGACATATCTCTTCAAAAGGACAAGTATGAATCTGGATCTAGTTCTAAAGACAAAGGTAAAAACTGGAACGAGAATAAAGGCGTTGTCATAGATGATGTTGTTGATAATATCCATGCCCCATCTAAGGCACCCACTTTCAATCTCACTGTTGGCACCTAGACCATCAAAGCTTCTGAAGCTAAAGCAACAGAGTCAAACAAGAAGTCATCTGAGTATAAACCTTGGGCTACAGATCCTAAACATAAATTTACTCCTCTTGGAGAGTCCTTGGAATCTGCCATGAAAACTCTATTGGCTAAAAACATCATCTTCTTGCCTAAGATCCGACCATTTGATCCTGAACCTAAACCAAAATGGTGGAAAGAGACCGCTTTTTGTGACTTCCATCGTAATAAGGGTCATAAAACCAATAACTGTGTACACTTGAAACACATCATACAAGACAAAATTGATAATGGAGAAATCGTAATTGACAATCATAAGAGCAGTTTTGATCATACAGAATTCACAGAGCCATTTCTGAAACATAATCAAGGAGATTCATCTTCTCAGCCTAATGTGGGTGCCAAAGTCAATTATGCCTACTCTGGAAACAATGTTGTCATCAATATGGTTGAACCATGTCTATTTGAGTGTTACAATGTCATCACAATTGTAAGAAAAGGTAGAGAAAATCAATCAGCAAATGTAGTTACTCGATCACAAGCTCAGGCACATCTGCAAGGACAAATCCCAGATTCATCCAATGTCCCTAAGATGTCTTTCAATCTTTCATCTACTTCCAAACAGAAGGTTGCCTCTAAATCATCAAATCCTAAAGACACGAGGCCAACATCATATAGTATTGTCCAACAACTCCAGCATACAAATGCAAAAATCTCCATGTTTGAGTTGCTTCAGATATCTCTAGCTCATAGAGCCATTCTGGACAAAGCTCTGCTCGGATCCAATGTTCCTAACAAACTTGATTTAGATATATTCCAAGCTATGGTTGGTCATCTAATGTCTCCATAGTATATCTCCTTTTCAAAGGAAGATGATAATTCCTTGAGTCATCCGCATAACCAGCCCTTGCACATTGAAGTCTTGATCCAAAACCATTGTGTCAAACACATGTTGATATATGGAGGTGTTGGTCTCAACATTTGTTCTTAAAACTTGATCACACAATTGGGATTCTTTGAAGCTACCATTGATCCTAAGAAGAAGATAACTATCAAAGCATATGATGAGCAAGAAAGATCTTCCAAAGGAACTATTGTTTTACCTATCAAAACATGACCCATTATCAAAGACACCATATGTCAAGTTCTTGATCTACCTTTGGCTTACAACATCCTTCTAGGGAGACCCTGGATACATGAAATGAAAGATATTCCTTCCACATACCATCAATGTGTGAAATTTCTTTATGAAGGAGTAGAGGTGATGATTCTAGCTGACTTATATACAACTTGCAATGCTTTGAAAGAAAGTGCTGCTAAAATTTTTCCTAACAATAGAGAATCTTCCACTAAGCAGATAGACATTGCTTCAACATCCAAGATGGAAGATATTGCTAAAGAAGTCAAAATCAAAGATAATGGCATGGGAGAATACATAATGGAACCTATTTTATCTCTCACATCTCTCTCGTTGTCCCCTAAATCTTATGACCAACCATCTGACAAAGTGAAACCTATAGCTAAAGAATCCCAAGTCATATTTAATGGAAGCTTTGTCACAGAACAAGTATCTAAACAAGAGTTTGAGGAAGATGAAGCTATGTTTGCATGGTTATACAAGGATGAGCCTCAATCCCAATCAGTCCAGAAATGTGACTCCACTTCCAGCAAAATTCCTTAGAAATCATACGGGCCAGGGGACAAATTGATCACAAAAATGGGATATACAAGAAAAGGACCTCTAGGACTACAAGGTAAGGGTCTTATATCACCTCTTGACCACCATGGTCAAACCAAAAAGAATACAATAGGTCTAGGATATAAGAAGAAGCCTTTATATCTTAGAAAGAACTCCCCACATGTCTTAGAACAAATTGAGCCATCCACAACAAATCAACTAAAGGAAGAAACAACTAAACAATCTGATAGTGATGATTCAGACACCACTAATGAGCTCATTCCTTATGAGCATTTTCCTAAAGAAATAAAAGACCTCCTTGAAGTTGAAGATGATCTAGTAAAAAGAATCAATGTAGTAGACACACAAGAACCTACTATAGAACAAGAGATAGTTGCACCACAAGAACTAGCTAATCTCGAAGGCAATCAAACAAACAAAGAAGAAGGTGGTAGTTATTTTGAAACAGATTCCCATGAGTATGAATTCAAATCAGAATCTGAGAGTAACCCTTCTTGGGGTATTCATCCTGACTTTACACACATTCTCAGATTTCCTAGAGGCATAGGTGAGGAATCAAATGACTATGAATAGGGATCCATTCCAGAGGAAGATGATCTTATCACAGAAAAGCATATTGATGTTGTTCACCATGAGCACCTAAACCCAACATAAGTTGAGCAAAATAATGAACTTAATGAGTCTGATCCACCGATGGTTGAAGTGGACTCCCACAATGACATTGAGCCTATTCATGAATTGAATGTTTTGAGTTGTAATATCACCTTCAAACTCAAGAGTCAGGTTAGGACCAATGATAAAAGATCCATATCCGTAAACACTATTTCCCAATCTTTCACTACTTTGACTATCCAACATCTTGAACTTCTTGACCAAACTTCCACGAATCCAAGCCAAGGTATCTATACCTTTCCAAATGACTATGCCCTTGCTTGCTACCTCAATATAGTTGAGCCTATGATGACTTCCATTAGTGAACCAAGCATTAGCATGACAGAGTCAGACGTCAAGTATCTTAGTCAAAAGAATAAAAGTAAAAGTAAAAAGAAGAGGAGTTATGAGGGTGAAAACCACTTTGTGGCAGTCTCAGAACCTACAAAAGTAAAAATAAAAGATGTATCCAAAGGTGAAAACCTCTCTGAGGCATCTAAGGATGAGATATTTGATGTCCTTCCAAGTCATTTACAAGATAGATCTCCAGTTCTAATTGAGCCCACTTAATCCATCAACCTGGGAACAACAGAAGAACCACAGTTGATCCATGTAGCACAATCCTTATCAGAAGAAGAAAAGAAAAAATTTACCACATTCTTAATAGAAAAGAAGATCAACTTTGCATGGAAATATTTAGATATGCTAGGGTTGGATCCTGATCTTATAATGCACCATTTATCTATAGCTCTAGGTGTCAAACCTGTCAAGCAGAAATTGAGAAAGATGCATCCACATGTTGCACTCTTGGTCAAAGCTGAATTAGAGAAACTACTAAAAGCCGGGTTCATTCGAGTTATTGATTATGCTGAATGGATCTCTAATATTGTACCTATTTCTAAACCAGATAAATCATTCAGAGTGTGCACAAATTTTAGAGATGTAAACAAAGCATGCCCTAAGGATGATTTTACATTACCTAATATTGATATAATAGTGGACATGACTACGGACTTTGAGATGTATCCTTTGATGGATGATTTTTTTTGGATATAACCAAATAAAAATTGCTCCAGAAGATCAAGAGAAAACTACTTTCACATGTGTGTGGGGTACCTTCTATTGGAATGTCATGTCATTTGGGCTTAAGAATGCTGGTGCTACATATCAACAAGCTATGACGTCTATTTTTCATGACATGATGCATCGAACTATGCAGGATTATGTTGATGATACTTTGGAAAAATCTATGATAAGACCTAAATATCTAAGTGACTTGAGCAAAATACTAGATAGAATGGAGAAGTTTAGTCTCAGACTGAACTCTAAGAAGTATGCTTTTGGCGTCACTTTTGGAAAGCTCTTAGGCTACATTGTTTCAAAGAAAGGAATTGAAGTAGATCTAGCTAAGGTTAAAGCTATCATGGAGATGCAACCTCCCAAGAATATCAGTCAAATAAGAACATTACAAGGGAGAGTACAATCTATTAGATGCTTTATATCACAACTTGCAGATATATCACAGCCTTTTACAAAAACATTACATAAAGGTGTGACTTTTGCATGGAGCAAGAAATGTGAAAAGAACTCTAATCATATCAAGAAATATCTATCAAATCCTCCTATTTTGATGCCTCCTATACAAGGGAAGCCATTGATTCTATATGTCTCTGCCACAAATACATCACTAGGGGCATTGCTAGCACAACATGATGAGAATAAAAAGGAAAGGGCTATATATTATATCAGTAGAACTTTGGTTGTGTATGAGAAAAACTATTCAATGATTGAGAAAGCTTGTCTAGCCATGATCTTTGCATCACAGAAACTGAGACACTACATGTTGGCTCATACCACACATTTGGTAGCTAAGATTGCTCCACTAAAGTACCTACTAAGCAAAGCTTCCCTCACAGGTAGATTAGCTAAATGGGTGATGCTATTAAGTGAATTTGACATCGAATATGTTGAAAGAAAAGCTATCAAGGGCCAAGTAATTGTAGATCAACTGGATGACACACCTTTGTTTGATGATACACCAATGCAAATAGAATTCCTAGATTCCTCTATCATGAATCTTTCTTCTAGAGCATGGAAGTTATTCTTTGACGGTTCCTATACACAGAATGGATCTGGAGTAGGCATATTGTTCATCACTCCTCAAGGATACTTGATCCCTAAAGCATTTAGAATAAATTTTCCTTGCACAAACAATATTGCTGAATATGAGGTCCTTCTTAATGGCATGAAGATAGCAATTGAATGGAGAGTAACAGAACTACACATTCATGGAGACTCACAACTTGTAATACACCAAGTCAATGATGTGTATCAAATGAAAGATGGAAAGATGATCCCATACAAGATAATGGTAGATGATCTAAAGAAATATTTCATATCTATCACCTTTGAGCAAATACCTAGAATAGAGAATAAAGCCATTGATGCTATGGCAACACTCTCTACTTTATTACAGCAGCCCAAACATGAGCTATGCTACGAGTTCTTGGTGGAAGCACTATCTTATTTTGCATATGATTCCCCTGAAACCCGCATGATTTGCACTATATTGGTCATGATTCATCTAGATATAAAAACCTTTTCTCCTATCTCCAAGATCAAATCATTCTCGATACCTTCAACCACCATGAGAAATGATACCTTATCCGAAATGCATCTTGGTATGTCATCATTGGTCATGATCTATAGAAACGAGGTCTAGATGGTACACTCCTTAGATGTTTAGAATGAGAAGAGTCTCACTGTGCATTAGAGGAAGTCCATGAAGGTATATATGGATCACACTTGAACAATTTAACACTAGCTCAAAAACTTATTAGGGCTGGGTACTATTGGCCTGAAATGGAAAAAGAGGCTACCAAGTTTGCTAAGAACTGTCAAAAGTGCCAAGTACATGGTAACTTAATTCATGCACCAGGGAGATATTTAATTCCCTTTACTACACAATGGCCTTTTCACCAATGGGCATTTGATCTTATAGGATCCATACATCCTCATTCTTCTAATGGACATACCCATATTATTACCACTACAGACTATTTTACAAAATGGGTAGAAGTAGTCCCTTTGACTCAAGCAATTGGCCAATAAATTTTAATGTTCATCTTGAACTACATCATATGTTAGTATGGTATTCCACATTCTATAGTCACAGATAATTGCGGTCAATTCAAGAATAGAGACTTGGATGATCTATGTGCCAAATTCAAGTTTACACAACATTGGTCATCTATCTACTACCCTCAAGGGAATGGACAAGCAGAGGCTTCAAACAAGAATCTATTGAAAATCTTGCACTAAACAGTTAATAAAAAAGGAAGAGACTGACATCTCATGATCAATCCAGCTCTTTGGGCCTACATAACAAGTATCAGAATGCCCACTGGGGCTACACCATTCGCTTTAGTTTATGGGTTTGATGTAGGAGCATCCTAGGTGTAAGAGCAATCTTGCATCACCCAAAAATATTTCTGGTTTTGTTTTCAATAAGGGCTATCTTGTGTAGAGCTGCTATTTATGGAAACTTAGTATTTTTAGTAAGTTGGTCATATGATCTCAGAATGTTCTGATTTCACAGTTGGAGGTTCATCTCAGTCATTTCAGCCTACCAGTTGAGTTTCATTGCCACATCATCAGTATTGGTGAAGTTATTGAGGTTTTTGGTATGAAATCTTTCAGGTCAATTTTGAAGGCCTTAGAGACTTCGGATTGCGATCGATCCCTGGCTAACTAGTGCGAGTGCATGTCAAGCACTGTAGATCTTGTCATGGTGTTTCTGAAAAGTGGTTACAATAGCAAAACAGAGCTATGGTTAAAAAGTTATGGCCTCTGGAAGTTGGGCTACCTAAAAGCATATTTTGTATTTCTTTTGAGCCGACCCTATTGTAAAAATTGTGAAAATAAAATAATTCTATGTTTAGTCGGCCTAAAAGGCTAAATTTCTGGAACCTTCTCAGGCGGTGGAAATTGCCTATATAAGAAAGGTCTGTAGTGTTGTCTTAGGTAGTTAGGAGCAGTTCAGGGCAGTTCTGGGTAGATCTGGGTAATGATTTGAGGCTTTGTCCTACAAAATATTTTAAAGGGAATGCCCATGTGGCTTTGCATATTGTAATTCTGAAATTTGTAATTCCACAATTATGGAGATAATAAGAAGCCCATTTTTTGTTCTTGCATATTGTTGTTGTTTCTCTATTTCTATTGTGTGTTTGTGGTATTAAGGGGAGCACCCTTCATCAAGTGGTATAAGAGCAAGAGTTCCTAAGTGTGTAAAAAGATCGCCAATTGTGAGGTAGTTGCACTAGGACCGCGGGTTAGAGTTTCTGTGTAAATAGATCACCGACTGTGAGACAGTTTGCACCAGGACCATGGTTAGGGTTTTAGCGAGAAGCACACAAATGCCTCCATGAAGAGAATGTGGCAGAAGAGCTAGTGTTGTAACACCTAAGGTTAGGGCACTGTAGAGACAAGTGTGAGCATTGCAAGAGGAGATTCACAGAGGGATGAATCTTAATGTCAGAGATGAAAGCGAGGATGAAGCCGAAGAAGAAGATCAAAAAAGAGAAGTCGAAGTTGTGAACCAGGTGGAAGAAAGACCTTTCCGAGCCATCTCAAAGATTGGGAAAAGACCTAAGATTGAGGTTCCGACATTTTCTGAAAATCTTAACCCAAAGGAATTGATCGACTGGATCAATGAATGTGAAGAATATTTTGAGTATGAAGATATTGAGGATCCTGATCGGGTCAAGTTTGCGAAGGCCAGACTGAAGGGTCATGCGAAGATCTGGTGGCAAGAGATTCAATTGGAGAAAAATAAAAAAGGAAAGGAAAAAATCACAAGATGGGAGCGGATGGTGGATAAATTGAAGTGGTAGTTCATCCCTATTGATTATGAGCTTGACCTACTGAAGAAAATGCAAAGTTTGAAGCAAGCGAGATGATCTATTTAGGAGTATACAAAGGAGTTCTATTGAATCCTCATCAAAATAGGCCATGCAAAAGCGGATAAGGAGAAAGTTGCCCGTTACCTTAATGGGTTGAGGCCAAGCATTCATGAGGAGTTGAATTTGGTTTGAATAAACAATATTGAAGAGGCATACCAGTTTTCCCTAAAAGTAGAGGAAAAGCTGAACAAGAAGTTTGAGAGCAGACAAAGCGGAAGAGGTCATGATGGAAGATCTGGTGGATGGTCATATGGAGATTGAAATGAAGATCCGAAAAATTAGGATGAGGCCAATAACAGTTAGAATCAGAGAGGAGATAATTTTAATCATTTCCATGATCAGAATAATAGAGATCGGAGAGGAAGAGGAAGAGGACAAGGTTCAGGAAGAGGAGGCTTCCATGGAACATGTTTTCACTATGGAGAAGAAGGTTATAGGGCATTTGAGTGTCCTCAATGCCAAGGAAGGATAGATATGAGAAATGAAGGCCAGACCAAAGTTGCACATGTAGATGAAGATGCTAGATCATCAAATTCTGAACATGCTAAAAGAGGAGAAACGCTGATCAACAGAAGAGACCTGTTGAGTGGTGAGAATGAATCTGAGCAAAGAAGGAGCCTGTTTCACACCAGGTGCAAGTGTGAGGGTAAGTGTTGTGATGTGATTATTGATAGTGGTAGTACTGATAATTTGGTGTTAGAAGAGATGGTGAAAAAGTTGAATCTCAAGAGGCAGAAACATCCACATCCATATCGGGTTGCCTGGGTGCAGGATGACCACAAGGTCATGGTCAGTGAATAGTGCCTAGTAAAGTTCAAGATTGGTGGGTACCATGATGAGGTACTATGTGATATCATATCTATGGATGCATGTCATATGTTGTTGGGTAGACCTTGGCAGTTTGACAGATGTGTTGTACATGATGGTTGTGTGAATACCTATTCCCTAACAAAAAATGAAGTGCGACATAAGCTAAAACCATTGAAGGAAACAGAAGAAAAGGTATGTGGTAATGCAAGAATAACTTTTGTTGATAGAGGAAATTTCTTAGATGGTATGTGACATGAGCATATGTGTTTTAACTTAATTCCAAAGGCTGGGAAAGAGGAAGTAAGAGATGTACCTGTAGAAGTTGCAGATTTGTTGAATGAGTTTCAGGATATTGTATCTGATAATGTGCTTGATGGATTACCACCACTAAGAAAGATTAGTCATCAGATGGACTTGATTCTAGGATCTAGTTTGCCAAATAAGGAAGCAAACAGAATGACACTAGCAGAAAGTGAAGAGTTGAAGACAAATTTGAAGTTTAGTTCATCACATCATCCACAGATTGTATATGGAAGTAGTCCCAGAAATGCATCTGAGTTGAGGAAGATAGATAAAGGAGAAATAAGTAGTGCTGAAGTTGAGGATTTTGCAGAACATTTGAAGAACATCCATGAGGAGGTGAGGCAACATATTACCAAGATGAATGAGTAGTATAAGGCTAAGGCAGATGAGAAAAGAAGGCATAAGGAATTTTAGTTTGGAGATGAAGTCATGGTTCATTTGCGGAAGGAGCGATTTCTAGCTGGTACATATAACAAGCTGAAAATGAAGAAGTTTGGGCCATGCAAGATACTGAAGAAGCATGATTCGGGAAATGCATATGAGGTCGAGTTGCCTATAGAGCTAAATATTTCACTAGTATTTAACATTTTAGAATTGACAGAGTATCATGAAGGGGGTGTTGAAGATGAGATAACAACAACACAGTGGACTATTCCAAAAACTAGTTCAGATACCAAAGAGATTGAGGATATACTGGATAGTCGTATTGGAAGAAGCACAAGGAACATGACATATGAAGAATATTTGGTCAAATAGAAAGAATGACCTGTTGAAGATTCATCATGGCTAATGAAGAAGGAGGTTAACCATCTTGGTTTTCCTCTGCACACCTGAGTCGTGACAAGGTCACTTCTCAAATTACCCTGGGTATCTGATGCAAGAGCATCCTGGGTATAAGAACAATTTTGCATCACCCAAAAATATTTTTGGTTTTGTTTTCAATAAGGGCTATCTTGTGCAGAGCTGCTATTTATGGAAACTTACTATTTTTAGTAAGTTGGTCATATGATCTTGGAATGTTTTGATTTCACAGTTGGAGGTTCATCTCAGTCATTTCAGCCTACCAGTTGGGTTTCATTGCCACATCATTAGTATTGGTGAAGTTATTGAGGTTTTTGTGTAGAAAATCTTTCAGGTCAATTTTGAAGGCCTTAGAGGCTCCGGATCACGATCGACCCCCAGTTGACTAGTGCTAGCATGTGTCAAGCACTGTAGATCCCGTCATGGCGTTTTTGAAAAGTGGTTACAATAGAAAAATGGAGCTACGGTTAAAAAGTTATGGCCTCCAGAAGTTGGGCTACCTAAAAGCATATTTTGTATTTCTTTTGAGCCGACCCTATTGTAAAAATTGTGAAAATAAAATAATTCTATGTTTAGTCAGCCTAAAAGGCTAAATTTTTGGAACCTTCTCGGGTGGTGGAAATTGCTTATATAAGAAAGGTCTGTAGTGTTGTCTTAGGCAGTTAGGAGCAGTTCAGGGTAGTTCTAGGTAGATCTGGGTAATGATTTGAGGCTTTGTCCTACAGAATATTGTAAAGGGAATGCCCATGTGGCTTTGCATATTGTAATTCTGAAATTTGTAATTCCACATTTGTGGAGATAATAAGAAGCCCATTTTCTATTCTTGCATATTGTTGTTGTTTCTTTGTTTCTATTGTGTGTTTGTGGTATTAAGGGGAGCACCCTTCATTAAGGTCTGAAGCGGTACTACCTATTGAGGTTGAAATCCCATCACTAAGAATCAAAATGCATGGTCTAGTAACTAATGATGACTACAGAGTGTCTAGGTTGTAAGAACTTGAACTACTAGATGAGCACAGACAAGCAACGTATGATCATATTAGAGTATATCAGAAGAGAATGTCTAGAGGTTACAACAAGAAAGTCAGACACAAAGAATTTCAATTCGGCGATCTAGTCTTGATAGAGAATCTTAAAAATTAATCACATAGAGAACGTAAGGGGAAATTTGAACCCAACTGGCTAGATCCCTTTGTTATCACTGCTACTTTTGGCTCTAGTGCCTATCAACTCTCAATGAATGAAGGAGAACAACTCTGAGAACCAATCAACATTCTCTATTTGAAGAAATTCTATGCCTAAGGCATTCAGTATTAAAAAATGTCCTGAAAAAAATCATAAAAATTAGAAAAAGTCCTAAAAAAATGATCATCCTGGTGGAAACCTAGCAAATAGGTGCCTTGATGTATCACAAAAAAATAAAAAAATATCAAAAGTACAAAAAAAAATTGAAAAAAATGAAAAATATAAAAAAATGAGAAAAAGAAAAAGTGCCTTGGTGAAAACCTGGAAACAGGTGCCTTGGTAGAAAAAATAGAATCTTTGCCAAGATGGTGAAAACTCGGCAAACGGGTGCCACTTGTTTCAAAATGCTCCATCTATCAGCACAATCTTGGTCTTTCCCAACTTTCAATCTTGCTTTAGTTTGTACATATCTCCCGGTTTGTTTCTGCATTCCTATTTTCGATAAGTGGGTCTATACATCAATCAACTTAAGCGTCTGTATCCTATCAATGTTCAAACTTGGGGCAATCAACGTCATATCCTACAGTCCTCAGTATCTCAGACAAGTCATATCCAGTCAAAGTCCTTGGAAGCTACATCTGAGTCAGTCAGTCAGTCTCCTCTCCAAAAAGGATTTTGCATCTACAACAGTGAAATCAAACATCAACACAAATTGAAAATAATCTATGCTTTTACATGCTTTTATCTCCTTGTATGCTTACTGATTCGCATTGAGATTTTTGCATATTTTGTCCCTTTGAGCTCTTCTATGATGTCCTTTACAGGTTTAGAGAGTGATGACTGGGGGCATAATCTTTTCTTTGTTTTCTATTTGTATGTGAAAATCTAACAACTTTGAAAATTTTAGATTGAAATGGTGTCCATCTATAAGAGCCTCTATCTCGTATTGGATGGCCATGTGTACCTCGACCATTGATACCTGGAAAATTCAATGAAGTTTGATCTAACTATTATCTTTTTGAGAAAGTTCTTACTCCTACTATGAAACATAATCTTACCTAAGGATGTGAATGATAAAGGGTCACTACGGGTAATTCACACTGGATTTAGAATGATCTCTTGACTGCTTGATGTGTTTGTTTCGCAAAGCGTATTCTGGTCATCACGACGTCTATGTTTTGATGCTTATACAAATTTCTATATCAAAATGAACATGATATTCAGGTCATCCCGACGTTTGTGCCTTGGTGCTTATATCTAATCTGACATTCCGAAAACAAAATCAATATTCATATGTCCATGGTTGTATAGCCAGTGGACGTTGTATTGATTCTTGTGCATAAAAATCAATATTCATATATTCATAGTTTCCTAACTAGTGGATGTTGTATTGATTTATCCAGTTACCTAAAAAGTTCAATGATGAAAACAAATCGACACATGATCAGTGACTAGGTCCTAGGTCTTAGGTTTGCATTTCATTCTGCATGTCATTTTGCACTTTGCATGATTGCATGATCTCACAAATTGCTTGAACACTTCAACAATTCTTCTCAACTAGACTTAAACTTGACATAAAGAGTTGAATCTCACATGAAAGTTTCCTCATAGAACCGCAAGCAATCACCATCCTTGGTTAAACATCCTTTTTGACATAAGACTGAGTACTTGTCTTCATCAATACCTGCAAAACATATGATGTGTATCATTGCATTTCCACTACATATTCATGATCATTCCATCCATTTCATTGTATTACATACATGAACATCATCAAAATCATACATTTCCATGATCAATTACATTTTCATAACATTCATACATTTGAAAGAAACCATTGCATTGCATAAATCCATACATACATTCTACACTACTCATAGCATTTACATCACATGATATCATCATAAATCAAAACATGACAAGTACAAATGAAGTCATAACCAAAATCTTGATCTCATATCATATAACTCGAACTAGTCAAGGGTGCACTATTGGCACAAAGTACAAAATAATAAGCTCATGTGAGCTATCAGAAGTCAGAATAGTATACATGAACAAAATGGCAAAAATATCATAATATCTAGACAGATCAGCTGTCTTCCTGATCCTCTACATCTGGTGGAGGTGGTGGTGGTGCATTAGGCACTACCTTAGCTCGGGGTGCCTTGGCTCCTTCTGACGCTATCATATATTGAGAGTATGTAGGTACTCTCTGACCATCAGGAACAACAACATAGTAAGCGGCTCTAGATGTTAGGAATAAGGTGTCTCAACCTTGGATAATTCCTATTCTTATTATTTGTTTTGTAAAATGTATTTCTTGCAAATAATGTTGATGTGTCGGCATCTTGAATTGTGTGTAAGGAGATCATGGCTAAAACGGTTATGACGGATTCCTATGACACGTAAGAGCTATGTCAGGAAGATTCAATGATAGGTGAAGACATGTGGCAATTGATAAATTTGAGTACTATACACTCTTCCCCAATCGTGGGGTTTGCGGCATCAGCCCAAAATTTTTTTTGGGGTTCCTATTTTCTTGGAGAATGGTAAAACCCTAATACGGTTATCTTTGGGAGTAGCCCTAAAAAGTGAAGCGCATGATATAATCTTTTTTAGGGTTGTGAAGAGAAGTGATGCATGTGTATGGTTGGAATGTTTTTATGTTGCCGTGATTTGTCTTCAAGGGTTTGGAAATCTTCTGAAAGAACTTGCATTGCAAGTGTATTGTAAGCTGTAATAGTTTTGATCAATACATTGTGTAGGTTTTGGAGTGCTGGGGTTTTTACCAAAAGGTTTCCCCAGGGTATATCATTTTGTCATTCTCTTTTTTTTTTCTGTATGCATGGTATGTGGTTGCAATATCTTTGTTAAAGTAGTTAACAAATCTGAAATTGTAAGGATTTGTAAGAATTTGCACAATACTCTCCTATAGAGATTAGCGTAGGAAGCTATTTCTGCACCTGAGTTTCCTTACACTAGAGGTATGATGTGTCACCTCTGTTTGTAATCTCCTATTCTCCTCTCGGAGCTTGGATCACTATTTGTCTACCTCTGTAAAATGCTCCTCAAACCGAGCACTCCATACCTTTAGGTCCCTAACCTGTAATATGAGTCATCTGATGATATCTTGAGGAGTCTGTGGTACACCAGGATCTACATCTACTGTAGGCATATCTATATCTCTCACTAGCTGATCAGAAGCCTCTTCTCTCTGCGCCTTATGGCGTCTCACCTCAACACCCAAGTCAAAATTTGTATCATCCTGTAGTGGATTAGGATCGACACCTACATACTGCCCTACTCCAAGTACCTCATCTGCACTACCTATACTGCCTAGAGTGCCACTCTCTCCTCTAGTATATCTCCTTGATGTACCTGCAGGTTTTCCTGCTAAAGAACTAGAGGGATGAGGTGGTCTCATCTGACCAGATGGTCTCTATGGAGGTGTCAAAACTACTCTCAGCCTCAGAGGTGTAGGTTGGGGCATCGAAACCTGTGCACTTGTACATCTCTTCCCTCTACCCATCAGAGCACCTATAACATCCATAGCCTCCTCCATGGAAGGTATCAACTCTATAGGATCTAAAAACTTGTATATCAGATGCTCTGCAAGCCATGCAATAAAACCATCTGTAACCCCAGCATCTAGAACATCTTCCCAATAGTCCCAATCTCTGCCGACAATACCGCTATACTCCTGTGTACAAAGAGCATAGGACAATCAAGGGCCCCATCCTAATCCAAGCTCTCTAAGTATCCGTGCATATGAAACATGCTCCTTTGGTGCATCCTAAATGATGTCGTACTACCTCCACACTCCGATAATAAGGAAGCACTCAAGCACTGCAGTAGACCGACCAATCAATACCCGACTCTGGCAGAAATAGCTAAATTGCTCTCATGTAGTAGGCCAGGCCTCAATCTATAAATACGGATGTGAGATAACATATGTACTATCATCTAGGTAGTGTCTCCAGTACTTTGTATGACCCATGCGCACCTGTCTAACATAACTAGAGTATACATATATCACCGGCTCCTGTGGCTGGCACTGTGTCTAACATACCGGTCTTAATACTGGGATATGCTTCCAGGCCCATATCTGAAGAACCAAAGCACCAGAAGAAAAATATTTTCCCTCCTGATACATGATCTCATGCATCTCGGAGAACATGTGAGTCAGCATACACTGACCCCAACCCAACTTAGAAGGAGTGGCCATCAATCATGCAACCATCAGGGCCTAGCCCATCAAGAGACCGTTCTACTGATGGTCGAACATAATAATGCCTCCTATCATACCAGCTATAATGCAATCTAATCTATGGGTCTGCCCATAGCGCTCCACTAATGTCTCCCAAGAAATCAAACCAGTGAGCTGTGTATCATCTCCAAACAATCATCTGAAGGCATGTAATCTAGAGTTCCTTGAACTCACATAATCTGGACGAGGACCATGGAATGGAATGTGCAAAATCCTGTACACATCCTTTGGTGTAACAGTCATCTCTCTTATAGGTAGATGAAATGTCTGGGTCTCTAAATGAAACCTCTTTATCAAAGCAATCAAAAGTCTGTGGTTTACCCTAATCTCGGGCAACCGAATTAGATACTCAAAACCACATGTAGCTAGATGTACCCTCATAGGATCTGGAAGAGAAACACATAATCTCTGAGTCATGGGATGAGAGATATGCACATGCACGTCGGGATATATGATCTACACAAAATAGAAACAGGGAATCCTATCAGTAACTTGGTTGAAAAATAGGCTAACAGTACAAAAATTCAAAAGTTGACTATCTCAAAAGGTACATTGAATGCTTCAGAATCAGCCTAAGGAATCAGAAAATCAAAATTTTTGAACTAAAGAGGTGTTTTAAGCTCACTGTTTTCCACACGACAACATAGTCTAGCATCAAAACTCGTACGAGTTTCAGTAGGGTCCCATACAACAAACCATGGTGATACAACTTTCTAGGTCTTCCTGTACGACAGATGAGGGACCTGACGAAATGTCGTACGACTCTTGGGTCCCTCTCAAATGAGTTTCTAGGGGTTATGATATGACAATCTACAGGAAATTGAAAATTTGTATGAGTCACAAAGGACAGTCGTACAAGTTTCCATGCATGCGAGAATTAAAAATTCAAAATGTATGAAAAACAACCTAAAAATGCTACAAACATGCAAAAATTGAATTTACGAAGAGGCACAGAGGTCCACTTACTGGATGTCCATACTACGGAGGTCTCTGATGCCATCGACTGTGCTCAAAATGGTGGGAAGAGACAGGTGCCTTCATCTCAGCCATTTTCTCGCTCAAAGGGCTCCACAAAGGTTTCAAAAGTCAAAAGTGAATAATGAATTGAAAATGACCCTTTTGGTCCTTATATAGCTTTTGACCTAATTTTCAAAAGTGCTCTGTTTTCCATGAAAATTGCACCCTTGGCTAATTTCGAAGTTCTGAATCCATTTTCAGGATCAAAATCAAAATCTAAGATCATTTACTATGTCAAAATCATGATTTAAAATTTTTGGACCTAGGACAACCGACTGCTTGCATAATCGACCTTCAATCATCATAGAAATCCAGAATTCCACTTAACTGATTATCTTACATCAAACTATCAAAATTTCAACTTGGTCACCCATGGTCAACTCATGGTCAAACATAGTCAAACTTGGTCTCCAGGACCTCTAAAATGATGTAGAACACGTTCTCAAACGTGTATAACCACTTCTCAAATCAATTAACATGCTTCAAAACCATTCAACGCTGACTTTTCTTGTCAGATTTTGATTTTCATCTTGAAGGGGGCATGGTATTGCACATCATTCAAGTCTGTAAATCTAATTTTGTCAATCCAATCTTTCCTCGGTAATCAAGACAACAACCACATCTAGTTACAGATTCATCTAAAGTCCTCGTCACTTTGGGCAAATCTATCATTTCTTGGGGCATATCAGATTCATCGAGATCCATATCAATCTAGTATCCTAAATCTATCTTGTAAACTGTATCAACTTTTCGTAACCATCAGTTCATTAGCGTCATTTCCTTGGTTCTTCATAATTAAAGGGTTCATATGTGATACCAATATTGATTCCTTTGGACAATCAGGTCTGGAATCAGGTCACTCACTTCTTCATAATCATAAAGTTCAGAATTAGGCGTTCTGATACTTTTTCATAATCACCGGTTCAGTGTTGCTATAGTTAACATTATCTTGGGTCAATCAGGACCTAAATCTTACATCTTCAAATCTTTCAATCGATTTCTGTCTCGGGATCGGTTAATCTTTCAAATCAGTTCCATATATCAAACATAGACTATCTTTGAATCACTACGCTTCACACAGTGATTCAAAGAGGGGCAAAATGTAATACCCCAAAAATGGGCTATAGGTTCATTAACCTTTTACATCTTCAAATAGAATGAAATCAACATCAAAGTCTTAACCTAAGGCACATCTGCACATTAGTTTATAAAAAACCTAATTGATTATCTTAATTTTGCGTCGGAGAATATGCCTTGAATATTCCTAATTTATCATAATTATCTTTAATTGAATACTATTTGGCAATAAATCCTATTTATCCTAAAGTGTGATTAATTGAATATTCTGAATAATTAATTAATCAGATTTAATTCTACCACTTAATTATTTAATTAGATTTAATTCTATTTATTCCTAATTATATTAGTTAATTTTGACAATAAATCAAATCTCCTACGAATAATTGATTAAATATTTATTTAATTGATTAAATCCAAGTTGTCAATATTTAATAATATAGTTTTGAATAAAAGTTTGATTTAAAATAATTGATTAACCCATAAATCGGTTATTTAAAATTTAAAATTAGTTAAGTTGAGAATAAATCACTTTATTTTTAAATTAATTCAAAATAAATCATGCACAATCAGAAAAGAAGGCAATTAGAAATTAACAACCAATTTTAAATTCAAACTCAACATCTGATGATGAGTTGAAATTTGATCTAAACTCTATTTTTAGTTAAACACTGCTTTTGCATGATTTTTGTGAGTTAATTATCTCTAATTTCTTGTTAACTCAAAAATCAACCTGAGTTTATCAAGAGTGATTTATGGTTTTTCTCAATGCATCCTCAAGCCTTGGATTTCTATAAAATCAAGGCTCAGCTCTTCATAATTTTCAACACTCGAATTTGCACAATTACTCTGGCGAATTGGCGATTGAAGGATTAAACACTTGCGACAGGCGATTTGTGAGATCTTTCATTGTTGATCATAGTTTTGCATAGTTTTCATATCATAGCGTTCATATCAATTCATATCATTCGTAGATTAAATCTGCATTCAATTTCATTCATCTAGCTTAGATTCATACATTTTTTCCATATTATTGCATACAAAATCCAAAAAAATAGATTAATCTGCATCCATACAATTTTTCATTCTTTTGCATTCAAATCCTTCATTTAGGTGTTGCATTGTCACTAATCTCAATTTCAATCTGAGAACGTCATACTCACACCTACTAGAAGGCAGTAAATCGCCTGGTTAGCTTAGTTTCAATTACTTGTAGATTTTGATTTTGCTAACCTCTAATGTTTTACTGAAGTGTTGTGTCCACAGCTAGGTACAACTTTCACACACACAATGAGTTAGGGTCACTTTTCATATGCATTTTTGTATTCCACATTAGATGAATTTGCATTAAATTCACTTTGCATCCCATTTCATTGCATGTTCTTCATTGCATTATCATCCCCTTACCTTTTCATCAAAATCATACTAGAGGTGGCTGACTGGGAGGGACTTGAGGATTGTTATCCTATCTAGTTGGGCCTCTGGGGTATGTGAACCAAAGTAATCAAGAGATTGGTCTGTCTATGCCACCATGTGTTGTAGTATTTGTATCTTGCTTGCCCCCTCTACCTAGGAAGTATCTGTGGCATCCCCTCCTCCCTATGCTACATGTGCAGACACCAGTAACTATGTCAGTCTCTGGCTATGCCTTGTCTAGTAGGAAAGTGTACTCCTAGTAGAAGTACATGTTTTCCTACTAGAACCCTCATGGGAATTTATTGATCTCTATATTGGCACATACTACACCATCCTATGTGGTATTACTACAACTTAGTATGTGGCCTTGTAGAATCCCAACTGTTCTGATACATCTCTGAGCTCCTGCACCAACTATCAATCTACCCATCCTCCACATTCTCTTTGAGCCTCCTAAATCTCTCTCCTCATCCCTTCCACCCTCTAATCACTCCTTTGTGTCTTTTACAAGGCATCCCATGCCTATGTCAAACCCTCTATCTTTGCATAAGCCCTCTACAAATCCACCCTCTCTACCACCCCCTCTTGTATTAGAGTATCCCTCTCCTTCATTAGAAAATATTTCTCTCTCCTTAGGGCATCACTCTCTTTGATCAAACTGTACCCCTCTCTAACCAATCTAGGAACCTCCACCAACAACTAATATCTCTCATCATGTGGTACATCTCTCTCCCTCCTTAGGTCATTCCTCTCCATAACCAACAAATCCCACTCCTTAGTCATGTTGTCCCTTTCTCCACGTAGATTATCCCACTTGTATAACAGTAAGTATCTCTTAGTTGTCTTCTCCCTATACATCTGATCTAATGTCTCTTGGGAATCCTCTAGTGCTCTAATATAGGATGTTTCTGACCTCCTCGCTTGGGAAGATGACTTGACCTATGATGGTGTAACTTGTACACCTATAGCCTATAGACCTCCAGACTATGCACTTGTGTTTAGGGCACTTGTCCATCCCACCCATCTCCCCTATCTCCTTCATCTCCCCCACATCCTCCATCCCCCCTCCCTACTGTCCCTCATCAATATCCATGGCATCAAATCCTCCCTCTTGTCCACCTATAACTAATTTGACTACTCTCCTCTTCCTCTTGGGTCTCTATACCCCTCCCCAGGAACCTCCTCCACAAGATTATCTTCTAGCTCTCTATCCTCCTCCACCTACCCCTATTGTGGCTCTAGCTCTTTGCACTACTACTATAGCTGCCCCTCTCCTTCTTGTAGGTTGATATTTCCTCACCCTCCACCCCTCCTCTATTGCCTCCCTTTCCCTGACACTCAAAATTTCTAAACTTGATCTCCCCACCACTTGGTGTGCCTTAGACCATACTTAATATCTTGTTGTCACACTTGAATCTATCGCTCCTCCTTGTGGGTCCTAATTTATTGGCCTCAATGCTCTTCACTTTGCAATAATCCCTACCCTATCCAACCATGGCCCAAACTCCTCCTCTTCTCCTTGGTTACTCTCTGAAATTGATTCCTGGACTCCGACACATCCTGAACCATCCCAAACTACCGCATCACCCTGTCAGGCCGCTATCACTCTACAATATACTCCCACCGGCCTACAATGTATACTAGTGTAATCATAAATGATAGGTGTCTATGATCCTCTAACCATGGTGTCATGTCCATATAAGGTCTCCACATGATCTGACCCCTCAACCTATGCAATTCCTCCCTCTAGTAATCAATATCATCCATATGCTCATATTTTAGTGGGTCCCCCATCTATACATGATTGAATCATATTCTTGTCTATATTCAATCCCTATTTGGCACAAGATAGAAATATGATCCCATGCATAAACTTGTAATAATGTAGTCAATCCTATACTGCATTCTCTATGCTCCCCTTAATGGTATAATATCATATATAGATCTTGGTACAACTTTGTAAGCATGAGCGTACCCCATGCCATCGGTTGTCCAATCTCTATTGTCTACACAATCACTAGGATAAGTCCAAGTGTGATCCCTTTCTCTCCTATGTCTGGAGAAATGTAACCCCCAACTAACCCACATACATAGAAATGCACACTCAAAATTGTTGGTGCTTGATCAATCCACCTATCCAAGGCTAGTTATCCATGTCTCAATGACACTTCTTGCCCCACCAAGATCCTCACTATCTTCCTGTGTGTCACCACCTAAAAATACCCTAATCTAAATTCATAGGATTTGATATATGTCCTTAGTTGTAACTATCATCTCTCCAGTCAAGAGATGTAATTTTGATGTCTCACACTTGTATTGCTGGCATAGTGTGATCACCCTCTCCATATGGGTCTTAGGTGGGGCATCCTCGTGTGGTATTTGTTGTCATGAAAGTTTTCACCCATGCTTGGGGTATGACCCCCAACCAACCTTGTGAAATATTGAGATATCCTCCCTAGTGTGGGACTTGCTCATGTGAGGCCGAATCTTTAGAGAAGGCCAACTTCCTTACAATCAAGGTGCACCTAAGACTAAAAATTTAAGGGAAAATGAAGAAGTATAATGCAAAAATGAAAAGGGGGGCGATGCACCAGATTGAAAATTTGGTTCCTCCCTACTTTTAGTTGCATATAACATTAATAAGCACCTAAACCTACACAAGTCTCACTCTATTCTATTCTCTAAGAACTCATATGTAGGTCAATACCAATAAGATGTTGCAAGGAAAGAGAATTCACAATAAAACATCCATGAGCATATTTGACACAACGTATAAAATTAAAGAACATAAAAGAAAAATTTAACAATAGGCAATAAGTACGCACAACAACTAAATGGGAGAAAATATAACAATTGAGATTTTATTGATGCATGACAAGACATAGTTACAGTTGCAAAGAAAAGATTTCTGCAAAGAACCAAAAGAAGAACCTAGAAAATATATACAAAGATTGCCTTTATAAATCAAGCATAACTCATATTTAGCAATGAAGTTTTAACTCCAACCACACTAGATTTAGGTTACATAACAAAAAGGTCCAAGAAATATAAGATAAAATATGATGTTGTGTGTACATGTGATCATGAAGTGACAAAAAGAGGCCAAGAAAATACATCTACAACAAGAAAGATGTTTCTGATAGAAGAAATGAACTTGTAGATCATAAAGAGACATGGGGCAAAAAATTGAGAGGCATGTACAAGGGTGGAGAAGTAATTAGCATTGAATTTTAGCCCTTGCAGCCACACCACAGTCATCAGAAATCAAATCATATTTCTACTAAAAAAATCTTGTCAGGTGTGAAAACACACAAAATTTTCAGCCAAAAGCACATGTTGAAGAGATAGTAAAATGTTACCCCGATGATGAAAACACAACATTTTTGGCTGCGTACTTCTACTCTTAATATTTTTCACATTTTAGATTTAATTGCACAAGCACAATGAAATCTAATCCATTGATCCTGAAGAAGATGACCGACATTTAAATCTTTTGAAAACAAAGTAACTAGGACCCACAATGCGGAAAAGACACAATGTTTTCCACCGTGCACCTATGCGCTTAACATTTCACACACCTTATATTTAATCATGCAAGCACAATGAAATTTGAGTTGTTGATCTTTGAAAAGATGATTGACGTTTAAATCCCTTAGGTGTGAAAACACAAAATATTTTTGGCCAAAAGCACATGCCTCCAATGATTCCCCACGTTTTTGCACCTGAACATTACTCTTTTCGCAAAAGCATTGTGGAGACATGGGGGAAAAAACACACAATGTTTTGACAACCTCATGCACCCGTACAAGTTTTCACCATTTTCTTGAGACACACATAGGAATGCAGGATGCACCCCATGAAATGTCTCTTAGATCAGATATCTATGATGGGATAAATGGTGGTAAAAATAGCAAACATTTCTGGAAATTCAAGGGGGATGCTTGCCTTCTAAGTATAAGATCTATGGCCTTGAAGTAATCCATTTGGCATAGAGTCACCAGTATCAAAAACATGATGTGTTTTCCACAAATGGAGAAAAAAAAATTGAATTTTCCATCTTTGTCACAAATTGAAAAATCTGCAACTTTGTAACCTAAACAAAACATCAGAATTTTCTATCTACAGGAGGGAAACAACATGTGCTCATGCACTTCTTGGAAATCTAGAAAGTACATCTACTCTACTATGTACAAAGAATTACAAGAAAGAAATTAAACAAAGCCATTAACTGGCTTGTTGAAGTAGCTGCCCTTCATGACAATTTGTTTGTTCCTTTCATGTATATGGGTAACTAGCCAAGGAAAAAGCCATGACAAGTATATAGAAGCTTGTTGGAATACCCTTCCAATGCCTAGAACAAAGAAGCTCTCCAACACTGGAACATTGTCCTTTTGACCAAGACAAACTTGCTCCTCCTTGTGAAACTCACCCTTATGCTATGAAGTAAGCATGACTGGGGGAAAATTGTATATTTCTTATAGAGATAGATGTCTTATGGGCCATCCTCTTGGTGATACTAGGTCTGAAAGATCATCCTTGACCTTTTTGTTATGCTCTGCAACACTTGTATCTTGCTGGATTGAATAATGATCTAATGGTATGGTTGGTAGTGCATAGATTTCTACTTGTTTTTGTTGCAAATCGTGCTCTTCAGATGTAGGAGATGTTGGCTCAATACCAATGGAAGAGAAGATGATATCAAAATCATCCTGAAATTCATCATCATCATCATCAGTCTCATATATGTCTATTACAAAAATATGCATAAAATGAGGGGAAACCTCATGCATATGAGCATGTACTTCCTCAAGGAAAGAGCTATCCTTGGGATCGTCTTCCTCATTCTCCATATCATAGAGGACCTCTTGTTGCAAAAAATAATTTTGTTCTTCTTTTTGCACCAGGTCCTCTGATTTTGGTAAAGGCTCATTAGCCAAGATTTGTTCCTCATTGGAATGAACCACTTTTTTCTCCTCTTCCTCCACGAAAGAGGGAAGCTCTTCAAATAAGAGGATTGGATCCTCTTCATTATGCTTAGTCTCAGTCTATAGAGAGGTTTGAAAGGGGACAAGCTTTTGTATATCCTCTTTTAGAAACTCCTCTTTTTCCTCAAGCTCTAATTCCTCCCCCATTGCATGTAAGGGGTCACAAAAAATAGGCTGCATCTTCAACTCAAGAGGCTTCCTTGGCTCTATATTCTCCTTTTGTACAATGGTTTGAGGACTTATACAAATAATAAGTTCATCTACATGGAAGCTTAACATATCAATTTCTTGTTCAGACAAAGGATTTGAAAAAGAAGTAGATAGATGAAACTCAGGATTTTGAGTAGGCTCTTTTTGTGGAGGGGGCATGTCTAAAACTTGGAATGAAAAGTTTGGTAGAAGGGGCTCTAGGATCTTGTGCATATTATTGTAATGCAAAAGGATTTCTTTGTTTGAAGCTAGAAAATTTATGCCTAGGAGCCTCTTGTGCTTCAGATGCTTGCATTTGAGCAAGCTTGAGCCTTGTTTGTTCTTCTTCTGCATCTATCTTTTATGCAATTTTCTCCTCAAACTGCCTCTATCATTGGGCCTCCATTTGTTTCTCATGAAGATAGGCCCGGTAAGCCATCACCTCTTGTTGCATCTCAAGTTCTTGTTGCCTCCTAATTTCACCTACTTTCCCCTCAAGGTCCTGCAACTATTTAGTCATCTCTAACATCATGGCCTTGATCCTACTAATTCCACCCAGAGACAAGGAAAATGGAGCAGAGGGAGGAGGATGGTAAGCATATTGGACATACTGGTCATTTGATGGTGCACAAGAAGTTTGGCCATAACTAGGTTGCGGTTTAGATTTATATGAATAATAGGAGGGCTAAGGGGAAGCATTATCATGATATGGGAGAGAATAGTATGCATTTTTGTGAAATGGGTCCATGTTAGAGCTTCATAAAAGCCGTAAATTCATAGAAAATTTGGAAATCACAAAAGATCAGAAGTGATCTTGCTACATACCAGCACTAAGATTTCTTGAAACCAATAGATTGCACTTGGAGTCACTATGGTGTTTGATGAAATGCCTCCAAAGGTTGGTAGCACTTAGAAAAATACCAAAATTATCAATGAATAAAGATTGATATGGTCCACAAGGGGATGTTCTTGAAATGATTTGAATCTTTGTCCCACCAGGTGTGCCAAAAACTATTGTCACAAAATTTTTCAGCCATGCTTGGGGTATGACCCCCAATTAACCTTGTGAAAAATTGAGACAACCTCCCAAGTGTGGGACTTGCACATTTGAGGCTGAATCTCTGGAGAAGGTTGTCTTTCTTACAATCAGGGTACACCTAAGACTAAAACTTTGAGGGAAAAGGGAGAAGGATAATGTGAAAATTAAAAGGGGGGTGATGCACCTGACTGAAACTTTGGTTCCTCCTTTCCTGTAGGTGCACATAACATCAAGAAGCACCCAAACCTACACAAGTCTCACTCTAGTCTATTCTCTAAGGACTCATATGTAGGCCAATACTAATGAGATGTTGCAAGTAAAGAGAATTTATAATACAACATCCAAGAGTATATTTGACACAACCTATAAACTTAAAGAACATAAACAAAATATTTAACAGTAGGCAAGAAGTATGCACAATAGCTAAATGGGAGAAAAGATAGCAACTGAGATTTTATTGATGCATGGAAAGACATAGTTATAGTTGTAGAGCAAATATTTCTAAACAAAAACCAAAAGAAGAACCTAGAAAATATATACAGAGCTCACCTTTATAGATCAGACATAACTAAGATTTAGTAATGAAGTTTGAACTCCAACCACACTAGAGTTAGGTTACAGAACAAAAAGGTCCAAGAAATATCAGATAAAATTTGATTCTATGTGTACATTTGATCATGAAGTGACATAAAGAGGCCAAGAAAATGCATCTACAACAAGGAAGATGTTTTTGATGGAAGAAAGAACTTGCAAATTATAAAGAGGCATGTGACAACAACTAGGAGGTGTGTACAAGGATGGAGAAGTAATTAGCGATAAATCTTAGCCCTTGTGGCCATGTTGTAGTTGTCAAAAATCAAATCAGATTGCCAATAAAAAATATCATCGGGTATAAAAACACAACATTTTCAGTCAAAAGCACATGCCAAAGATACAGTAAAATGTTACCTTGATGGAAAAAAACACAACATTTTTGGCCATGCGCCTCCACCCTTAATGTTTTGAGCATATTAGAATTAATCACATAAGCATGATAAAATCTAAAGCGTTAATCCCAGAGAAGATGATTGGCATTTAAATCCTTTGAAAAAAGTAACTAGGACCCACAATGCGAAAAATACACAATGTTTTCCACTACGCACCTATGCGCGCAACATTTCACACACCTTAGATTTATTCGCACAAGTGCAATGAAATTTGAGCCGTTAATCTTGGAAAATATGATCGGTGTTTAAATCTCTCAAGTGTGAAAATACACAACATTTTCAGCCAAAAATACATGTCTCCAATGATTCCTCGCATGTGTGCACATGAATATACTCTTTTTGCAAAAGCACCACGGAGACGTGCAGGAATAAAACACACAGTGTTTTCACAACCCTGCACATTTGCACAAATATTTCTCCATTTTCTTGCAACACGCGCAGGAATGTAGGTTGCAGAAAACACACGATGTTTTTCACCCCGATGATAATGTTCCCTATACGCCTGCATAAGCTTCTCAAATTTTTTATACATAAGCTTCTCAAAAAATTTTAACTCCATTGTCAGAATCTGGGGGGCCAAAAACACGTGATGTTTTTTCCAACCTATTAAAATAGTGCAGAAAACATAGTGCACTATGTGCGCCAAAAATATACTAAACTTATCCCATGAAATGTCTCTTAGATTGGATATTTGCGATGTGCTAAATGGTAGAAAAAATAGCCAACAGTACCCTAACCCCAACCTATAAACTCTAGTCCATTCCACTGGAGTGAACTGACCTATAATCTTGAGAACTGATGCATGCTTCTCCTGAGACACAAGTGTGTCTACATGCCACTACAATCAAACCCCTTAGTTAGATACATGTACTTTGGATTTTAATTAACCCCCCACTAACCATTTCCAACTAATTTTCCCTTTAACCATCCCCTTTTCTTCTCAAGAAATTGTTCCCTTTAATCCCATGATATTTTTTCAACTCCCTAGCACAGACTGGCAGGAACACATTCTCACTGATCTTTGCTGAACCATACCCAGAGCACCGGTTAGTGTGCATTCTTGTTGATCCTCAATCTGTGAGTTCTCATTCCTACAAATCTTTGCCATGTAACTGCTGATGAGAGAGCACGACCCCATAGCCCTACCTAAACCCTTTGCCAAACTCATCAATTTACAATCTGACAAGAACGTGTTCCTGTCAAACCCATGATCAATTCATGGGATACAACCCCATGGTATCACATTTTTCCTAACCTAGAAATAAATAAATATAGTAATAAATGAAGTACAAATCTATGTTTCTTAGGGCCTACCTCTCGATTCTCTTATCCCCAATATCACAAACTCCTCACCACGTAATTCTGGTGCCTCACAGGTCCAAATTGCGCCATCCCATCATGTGCTCAAACTGCTCTGAAAACAAAAGGAAAAGGGCTCTCTTCTCTCAATTATCTCAAGGTCGAGGGTGGAAATGAATAGCATTTGGACCCCATTTTTCTTATATGGTTCCCTTTTAGGGCTTCATTTTTATCTTCTCGGCCTCTATGGGACTGTTTCTTGCACCATGTCTTCCCAAGATCTCTATTTCACGCCTTGTTTGTACATGCATGCTTGTTTCTCACCCCCTTTCTTCCATCCAACTAGGGCAATATTTATTTCGAGACATTACTCGAGCCCCCTTTTATTTCTTGTTCACCTTCTTGAGGGGGCATCACCCTATCTAACTAATGTCACTTTCTGTAGTATGGGGATGGTTTCTCCTAATTATTTTTGTCATTGCCACTTTAAAATTATTCAAAATGACATTATTCTAATGCCATTTTAAAGAGGGGAAAAATTTACACCTAAATTTAATTAATTAATTCTAATTAAACTTATTCCACTTCTACATATTATTAATTAAATAATTATATTATTATTTAATTAATTTATGTAGCCTCCTAGCTTAATTAATTTAATTAATTAGCTATAGTCCAATTAATCTAATAGAAACCCATAACCATTTAATTAATTAAATCCCTCTTCCTCTATTAACTTAAATAAATAGATTTATCTATTTAAATTAATTTCTTAATCCCAATTCTCCCACTTATTATTAAATAGTCATATTTAACCTATCTGAGCACATGGCTCCTAATCCTAACCCACCCTTCTAACTCAACCCAACCCACTTGCAAACACTAATCCTCACTTAATTAGTCGAATAACTTTATTTAACTAATCATCCCCTTCACTCAATTTCTCTCCTTCCATCACATCCTCCTAATAATCCCACTTGCTCCCAAAGCAAGGCCTATCTCCCCTTGACCATTTGCACAATCCTAATCAAAAGGATTAGGAAACCAAAGTCAACTCCATGTCCCATTAACTTCAATTCCAACCCTCATGTCATTTGTCAACCTTAAATTATCTTACACCTCTCAATCATATTCTTACACACTTCTCCCCTCCAAGGCATAAAATAGTCCTTCCCACTTCTCCAAATCCCTTCACATTTCCCAAAAAGGTCACATTCCTCCAAAATTGACCTTTGGGATTTGAGACAAGATATGTCTTTATGACATATCTTCCCAACCCCCAATGTCCTCTCATCCTCTCCCATTGTGACACTTTGCACAATTAAATTCATTTGATAAAGCACAATTCTTGTGCTCTATTTTGGTTGCATCCTATCTTTTCCTCATAATTTGATCTTGACCATTCATTTGCCTCTCTTCAAGACTATAAACTGAGGGCCCCAATCCTTCAAAATCCATCAACCTCTTTCATGTTGTTACCATGCCATTTTGACTCCAAGATCATAGCAGCATATCCTTATAATGCCAAAATCCTTCCACAACATTAAGTCTTGAGCACACATCCAAACCACTTGGACATATCTACATATCAAGGGATCTTCCAAAGGTTTTTGTGAAGTTTTTCATCCTTTATTTGGCTTATTTTTCTCTCTTTAGTCTTATCTTATATGTTGCATTTGATTTAGTGTAGTTGAATGTCTTACTTGTTTATTGCATTCCATTAGAACTCACATATCCTTGCATACAATATTTTTTTGCCATCAATGACAAAGGGGGAGATTGTTGAGCTTATGTGTTTGGCTGTCATTGGTGTCAAATTTTGTGATCTAGTTAGATCACAATGTATAGTGAAGTTGGTGTCAATCTTGATGATTGATGTGAATGATAAGTGTTGTGAAGAAAATAGAAGCCAAGTAACAAACGTTTGAGTTGTATAATTATAGATATACTATTTTGGTGTAAGGAATTTGATCCTTTCGATGGTTGAGTTAATTATGTGTTCCTGATATTTTGGATGTTTGTGTAGTGATGATGGTGATGTCTATAGACTTGAGGATTATTGTGCTCCACACTATCAAGTGAATAGTAAATCCATAACCTTGACATAAATGAAGAATACTTTGTGGCAAGTGGTCTGGAAGTGTGTATAGTTGAACAAATTTCCTATTTTTATATGGTTGATGATTGGTACTTTGGAATAAGCATTTCAGTGATATCTATAATAATGTTTACATGTGATAGAGGTCCAAAATTATTTGTTGTTTTGATAAGGTGTTGACAATTTTTTTAATGCTATTCGTTTAATATTCAGATCAGGGATGTGTTGATATGCTCTGAAGACATATTTGCAAACTGTGCCATCTTTTTGGGCTTTGGTGATTGCGACATTTCTATAATGTGTGGTCCATTTTACATTTCTTCTCTCTATTGGAATGTTTCTATTTAGAACTATTTCAAATTATGGTTCTTGTTTATATCCAACCTTGGTTTTCTCCAAGGATTGTACAATGTGACCCCAACAGTTGGAAGATCTCCGAATGGAAATGTGTTGACATATTCTTGTCATCAAAGAATCTCAAGGCTGACTTAGCATGTACACTGGATGTGTGTGTGTGTGTGTACGTGCACAAAGATATTAATATAGGACTGAAAAATAGAAGGTGTGTGCGCGCATCGAATGTGTAGGAAATGGTGCAGATAGTTTGGTACAAGCAGAGTGGAAGACTATTACAGAGGTTCTTAACTAGATTTTTTGCAACTAGTTGTGTTCAGATCAGAGCTTAACTGAAATTGAATTCATGCATATGTAGATGCAACCTCTTAGTTCACATTTTGTCTCTTTTGGCAGTGAGAAAATCAACTATAAAAGTTTTAAATACTGACAATGTGCCTCTCTTGGTAGTGAGCCCGTCCATAGTGAGCATTTTGGTAGTGACCCGCCCATTCTAAAAATCACCTTAACCGATGTCACCTTAACTAGTGTTTTTATTTATGAGAATTAGCTTCTTCATGGTTTTTCCCATCTTGGATTTTCCACTTAAAAATCTAGTGATCATTGTGTATGTTTTATAAGTGTGCTTTTTCATGCTTATACCTGATTTAGCTAAGTAACTAAATATTTTAGTTATCATATATGGATCTATAAAATTGCTAAAAAGTTTTATTCTAAAATTGCTTCATCCCCCCTCTCATTTGTCTAGGACATTTAATAATCTTGTCCCCCCCTTTTAAAGGAAATGAGACTTGTTTGGTGCAAGAGGATCTATTTGAAATGTAGGAAAATGGAATGTAGCCTAAGAATGAAAACCATGAACCATTTCCAAACTCTTTCATTGGAAAAAAACCAATCAGGCTTAACTTCAATCCTATAGGAGAGCTATGCGTTATGGATAATTTTCCCCTTTTGAATGTTGATTGGATATGAAGTAGACAAAAAATGATATAAGAACTAGGTAAAGTGCTAGGAAATGGACAAGAATCCTTATAAACACATAGCTATAAAGTTAGAATGAAATGTATGAACTTAGTCCTAGAATTACATGAAAAAGGAGCATGTCACTCAAATTTGGCCTTAAAAGTGTTCGTCAATGGACTTAGGTGCCTAGACCTAAATGTGTATTTTTCAATTGGAAATTGTGGATTCTAGATAAGGATGCTTTGTAGATCGTTCTCCCAAAATTCTACTGAAAAGGTGTTGATTGATGGTTGGACAATCAGACCAAGATTTGTTGCCTACTAAAAATCTAGAATTGCATGTCTTAGTCTGCTCTTTGCAAATCTGTAACTTTCAATCGTCGGATCTAAAACATGCACACAAAAAAGAGGGGAAAATATTGTGTTGTATATGGGCTCACATAAGTCAAACCTCATGTAGGTATTAGCCTCTACTACAATTATGTTTGATTAGAAAATAGATCTTACACTCAATAGATAAAAAGATAAAATAGAAATGAAATATTGAATTGACAAGATTACACCTTTGGTATAATAATAGAGGTGATGCAATGCTCTTTAGATAATTCCTCTAAGTGATGATAAAATAAAATGATAAATCATAAAAAAATCCATCATGAAAACATATTTGAAGATAACTTGTTGTAGATTGTTTCTCCTTGTACTTAGTTCTTCTCTTGAATGAAGGCATTGCGTGCTTGATTTGTAACTTGTGAATTGATAAAATAAATTTAAAAATTATGCCCTTATGTAGGGTTCTCAAGGTATTATTTCATTTTGTCTGACTTCTAATGGTCATATTAAAATCATGATGAAATCACAAATGCTGGGAATCAACCCATTGACAAGTTTAAATTTTGGCTTGCTTCAAGGGGACTATGGTTCTAAGCATTATAGTCCACCCAAAAAATACAAACTTAGGT